>PYUH01000490.1:32456-172274 GCA_016808085.1 Suaeda aralocaspica
CGACTTTCAAGACCCATTTTTCATAGCATTTAAATTATTTTTAACTTCTGTTTTCACAAAAAGTTTTCTCTTTTTCCACGATTTAGAGGCCTGTGAAGTCAGAATAACAAAATTCAAAAGTTTAAAAATTCCAAAATTGCCAATTTGAATTAATGAACAGCTTCAACCGACTTTCAAGGTCTGTTTTTCATAGCATTTTAATGATTTTTAAATTCAGTTTTCACAAAAGTTTCCTCTTTTTCCATGATTTAGAGGCCTGTGAAGTCGGAATAACAAAATTCAAAAGTTTAAAAATTCCAAAATTGCCAATTTGAATTAATGAACAGCTAAAACGCGACTTTCAGGGTAAGATTTTCATAACATTTTAATGATTTTTAACTTCTGTTTTCACGAAAGTTTCCTCTTTTACCATGATCTAGAGCCCTGTGAAGTCGAAATAACAAAATTTGAAAGTTTGAAAATTCCAAAATTGCCCATTTTAATTAAAGAATTGCTTCAACCCGACTTTCAAGACCCATTTTTCATAGCATTTTAATGATTTTTAACTTCTGTTTTCACAAAAGTTTTCTCTTTTTCCATGATTTAGAGGCCTGTGAAGTCAGAATAACAAAATTCAAAAGTTTAAAAATTCCAAAATAGCCAATTTGAATTAATGAACAGCTAAAACGCGACTTTCAAGGTCTGTTTTTCATAGCATTTTAATGATTTTTAACTTCTGTTTTCACGAAAGTTTCCTCTTTTACCATGATATAGAGCCTTGTGAAGTCGAAATAACAAATTTGAAAGTTTGAAAATTCCGAAATTGCCCATTTTAATTAAAGAATTGCTTCAACCCGACTTTCAAGGCCCATTTTTCATAGCATTTTAATGATTTTTAACTTCTGTTTTCACAAAAGTTTCCTCTTTTACCATGACCTAGAGCCCTGTGAAGTCGAAATAACGAAATTTGAAAGTTTGAAAATTCCGATATTGCCCATTTTAATTAAAGAATTGGTTCAACCCGACTTTCAAGACCCATTTTTCTTAGCATTTTAATGATTATTAACTTCTGTTTTGACAAAAGTTTTCTATTTTTCCATGATTTAGAGGCCTATGATGTCAGAATAACAAAATTCAAATGTTTAAAAGTTCCAAAATTGCCAATTTGAATTAATGAACAACTTAAACCCGACCTTCAATGTATGTTTTTCATAGCATTTTAATGATTTTTAACTTCTGTTTTCACAAAGTTTCCTATTTTTCCATGATTTAGAGGCCTGTTAAGTCGGAAAAACAAAATTCAAAAGTTTAAAAATTCCGAAATAGCCAATTTGAATTAATGAACAACTAAAACGCGACTTTCAAGGTCTGTTTTTCATAGCATTTTAATTATTTTTAACTTCTGTTTTCACGAAAGTTTCCTCTTTTACCATGATTTAGAGCCCTGCGAAGTCGAAATAACAAAATTTGAAAATTTGAAAATTCAAAAATTGCCCATTTTAATTAATGAATTGCTTCAACCCGACTTTCAAGACCCGTTTTTCATAGCATTTTAATGATTTTTAACTTCTTTTTTCACAAAAGTTTTCTCTTTTTCCATGATTTAGAGGCCTGTGAAGTCAGAATAACAAAATTCAAAAGTTTAAAAATTCCAAAATAGCCAATTTGAATTAATGAACAGCTAAAACGCGACTTTCAAGGTCTGTTTTTCATAGCATTTTAATGATTTTTAACTTCTGTTTTCACAAAAGTTTCCTTTTTTCCATGATTTAGAAGCCTATGAAGTCGGAATAACAAAATTCAAAAGTTTAAAAATTCCAAAATTGCCAATTTGAATTATAGAACAGCTTAAGACCGACTTTGAATGTCTGTTATTTATAGCATTTTATTGATTTTTAACTTCTGTTTTCACGAAAGTTTCCTCTTTTACCATGATCTAGAGCCTTGTGAAGTCGAAATAACAAAATTTGAAAGTTTGAAAATTCCAAAATTGCCCATTTTAATTAAAGAATTGCTTCAACCCGACTTTCAAGACCCATTTTTCATAGCATTTTAATGATTTTTAACTTCTGTTTTCACAAAAGTTTTCTCTTTTTCCATGATTTAGAGGCATGTGAAGTCAGAATAACAAAATTCAAAAGTTTAAAAATTCCAAAATTGCCAATTTGAATTATAGAACAGCTTAAGACCGACTTTGAATGTCTGTTATTCATAGCATTTTATTGATTTTTAACTTCTGTTTTCACGAAAGTTTCCTCTTTTACCATGATCTAGAGCCTTGTGAAGTCGAAATAACAAAATTTGAATGTTTGAAAATTCAAAAATTGCCGATTTTAATTAAAGAATAGCTTAAATCCGACTTTCAAGACCCATTTTTCATAGCATTTTAATGATTTTTTACTTCTGTTTTCACAAAAGTTTTCTATTTTTCCATGATTTAGAGGCCTGTGAANATTTTTTACTTCTGTTTTCACAAAAGTTTTCTCTTTTTCCATGATTTAGAGGCATGTGAAGTCAGAATAACAAAATTCAAAAGTTTAAGAATTCCAAAATTGCCAATTTGAATTAATGAACAGCTAAACCGCGACTTTCAAGGTCAGTTTTTCAAAACATTTTAATGATTTTTAACATCGGTTTTCACAAAAGTTTTCTATTTTTCCATGATTTAGAGGCATTTGAAGTCTTAATAACAAAATTCATAAGTTTAAAAATTCCAAAATTGCCAATTTAAATTAATGAACAACTAAAACCCTACTTTCAAGGTTAGTTTATCATAGCATTTTAATGATTTTTAACTTCTGTTTTCACAAAAGTTTCCTCTTTTTCCATGATTTAGAGGCCTGTGAAGTCGGAATAACAAAATTCAAAAGTTTAAAAATTCCATAATTGCCAATTTGAATTAATGAACAGCTAAAACGCGACTTTCAAAGTTTATTTTTCCTATTTCACTAAAACGCGACCTTCTTTTTTTTTAATGAGTGAAATTAACTAATAATGTTAAGGAAGTGAAAAATAAACTGCGACTTACTTGAATGATGGTTTAAGTGGTGTTGTTGTAGTGTCTTAAGGAAGATCCGTGCAACCCCAATAGGATCGATGCCTAAGTTGGTGCATGTAGAGGTAAATTTGCATAACTTTAGCTACTTTTTTTTGTGTTTGTAGCTTGTTTATCTTTTAACTTCTTTCTTTGTTAACTTGTACCTTGTGTGACACTATTTGTATTTAGTGTGCCCAACAACAAAACAGCGTTGAGTGTGGTTACTACGTGATGCGAAACATGCTCGACATCGTATCAAGTTGCATGGAATCAGATGATTTATGCACGGTATGATTTATTCTAATTTTACTTATATGATTGGTGTTCTCCTGATGTTGGTGTTCTGCTGTTGTCGGTGATCTGTTGATTGGTTTGGTTATTAATAATTGTTTTATCTTCTAATCAATTTTATAGACAATAGCATCAAATTATAACTTAGTATTGGATTTTGTATTATGACATGAATGCATGATGACTTTGATAAACTACTCTTTCATCAACATGTAACAAAAGTATACACAAGTACTTCTTAGACAATTGCAGGCTAGGAGCTGAAAGGTTTTTATGCTGTTTGTTATGTTGTGGTTTTTATGCTGTTTTTGTTGTTATGCTGTGGTTTTATCCTGCTGTTATTTTATTCTGTTGTGTTTGTTAAGCTATTATTAGTGTTCGTGGCTGATATGATATCATATATGATAGCATCACTTTTAGAGACTCTATGCTAGTATGCAGTATCCGTAGCTGATAACACTGGTGTAATTCTCATGCACTGCTTGACTGCTTGTTGCTATAAATTTTGTGGCCTGTCATGTTTCCCTTCTGCGTAGTGGCTGTACTGGGATCTCGGATCTCAAAATACACAGTGTTGTATTCTCTAGTCAGATCACTACGTACTTATGTTGGGCTGTATTTTTTTTCCTCATGCTTTTTGTTTGGGTTTTGATACGTACTTATGTTGGGCTGAGTTTTTGAGAAGCAATTTGCATAATAATTTTAACTGTAATGTGAAATAGTATCACATGGACGGGGTTTGTTGGGTTATGTTAGGTAGTGGTTCATGTCATTTAACATATTTCAATACCATTGATTAAGGTAATGACCCTTAAAAGTAAATTTTAGATTTAATGTTACTGTATAAAGTGGTGGATGAAGGATGAATATTAGATTGAGTAGAAAGGCATTTGTTGGCTTGAGCTTTTGGAATAAATATGAACTAGTTTGAGTACAAACAGATGAAATAAGTTTTGTCATATGCGATCAAGGGTGGATAGATTCGATGGTGATGGTGAATGCCTCAATGGTTATATGAAATTGGTTAGGTAATATGCATTGTAGCTTTTTTTGTGTTGTAGTTGATGGTGAATTAGAGCTTTCATGTGTTAATTGGAAGGTAGGATCATTATTATTCGTGGCTGGCATAGGTGAAGTGGGTAAGGAATGGGTCTACTTACAGGAATGATGATCAACAATTANGATGGGACTACTTATAGGAATGATGATCAACAATTAATATGATGTAGAATTAGGAAAATTGCGAACACTAATCCGTCTTCCCATAATCATGTGTTTGGTGAATAATACCAGAATAAATACATCCTTTCCTATATTAGTCCGTATCACTTTTGTGCCTTTGTTTATTTCTGTCATATCTAAGCATTTGTTGAGGCGTGAGAGTAGAACTATGATATTTCTGATTTTGGGGAAATATCTATAATGGCTATTCATGTATGATATCATATTAGCTTGAGATTGTTGTGTTTTTTTGGTTTGTTGTTATGCATGTGCCACCTTGATTGGGCTTGTGTTGTTTTAGTGTTGTTTGTTTGGAACATAATTGGTCTAACACATCTTATGTTTTGTGTATATATGTGTTGAAGGTTGTGAGCTCGGCAAGCCGACAAGGTCCTTTCACCGTTCGTGAAATTGATGAAGTCCGAGAGAAGTTAGCTTCATTCATTGCATTATATTGTTTAGAGTAACAATCCAACTTTATTAATTGGTTACCCATCATGTATTTTGTATATGTTAATGTGATACATTTATATATAATTAAATGTGAGGATATGTATATCTCCTACGAACTTGTAATTATGTAATCAAGTGTATTTTGGATTACCCTTCGTTTGCTTTCTTCAATTTTTGATCATGGTGCAGAGATCAGTGCAGGTCTGTTGTTCGAGCAAGTAGCCATATGAGCAAAAATTGGTTTTATTAATTAATATATACAAAAAAAAAAAAAAAAAAAAAACACTTTTACTCCGGTTCTTTGAAGAAAACCGGATCAAAAACCCAAAAAATATGAGTAAAAATTGATTTTATGCTTCGGTTGTTTTGAAAAACCGGAGCAAAAAGTCATATTTTTAAACCTATAAATTGACTTTATGCTCCGGTTGTTTGGAAAAACCGGAGCAAAAAGTCAATTTTTGCCTCCAAAAATCGACTTTTTTCTCCGGTTGTTTGGGAAAACCGGAGCAAAAAGTCAATTTTTTGGAGCCAAAATTTTTTTTGTTTAGGAGGGAAAATGATTATTTGCTCCGGCTGTGAAACAACCGGAGTAAAAAATGGACTATTTGCTCCGGTTTGAACCGGAGCATTAAGTCAAAGATGTTATTGCTTCTACGGCACCTACCCCGGCCTAAAATCGGAGCATAAGGGTGGTTTTTAACCGGATCAAATGAAGGTTTTTCCACTAGTGAACCTTAATCCTTAATTTTTGGGTGGTTGACTCAACCATACCAAAATCAGAACAAACAGCTAATACAACACAATAAAACAATACCAAAAAAACAGTCTGAACTAAACAAACAGCAACTAGAATAGCTACGTACAAAACAGCAAATACAACCAAAATAAACACAAACCAAACAACCTTCCAAACCAAACACACTTCTAAACCACTGCAAATCAGAAAACCAACCAAAGACCTGCATTAACCCCAAACCTTTAGACACCATCCAAACACCACTGTACTACCACAGCAACATATGCCCTGCCAGAACCACACACCACAACTGCAAGGCTCCAGAAAACTGACTAATCAACTCCAGGAAACAAGCAGCAACTTCACCAATCAAACATCGGAAACACCAGCCAATTCAACCAGCAGCAACAACCACAACACCAAAACCCACCAACAAAGCACCTCTGCCAGCAAACAAGACTGTAGGCATTGCAGAACCACTACAGCCCTACCAAAACCTACAGCCACACCCAAAACAGGCCACTACAGGCTAGTACACACACAACCTAACCCTACCAAACCAACCCACTAACTAGCAGAACCTGAACAGTCACAACACAGAACCAGCTAAACCAGAAGCCTGCAGAACAACTCAAACAAACAGCAGGCAAAGACTAAGCCAGGAAAGCAACTGCACAGCAAAAAACACACCCCAAAAAAACAACAAAAACAGCCACAGCATCCAGCAACACCTCACTCCAGCTCAAAACATCAATACCAAAACAACCCAGCAGCAAAACAACCACAAAACTCCACTGCACAACATCACTACTAAACTGACAGACTGCAGAGCCAAATTAAAATCAGCTGCAAAGAAAACCAGCCCACCCTACTAACAGCCAGCCAGAACAAGTGACTGAGCAGCCCCAAAATAAAAAACAAACACAGCATAAACACAAACAGCAGCAAAACCAAACAAGCAACTGCAAAAAAAAAAAAAAAAAAAAAAAAAAAAAAAAAAAAAAAAAAAACAAACAGCCACAACCCAAACCCCTAAGCTACAGCAAAACCAACCACTACAGGCCTGTCAACACCAACTGCATTGCAAGACCTGTCAACTGCAGGTCAACCTCAACTTCCTGCATCAAAACCAACCAGAAATACAAAACACCAAACTACAAAAAACAAACTCACCTGCAGTTTATGCAACATGCTTTGATCTCTAGCAGTCCATTTTTGATTGCTCATGCCCTGCAGCCTCCGAATCACCTCCCTCTTCACTTTATTACACACCTGCTCAACAGACATCAACTTTTCATAATGAAAAGCAGTATTCCTAGCATTCCACACATTATACACCAAACTAGCAAGGCAGTAACAAAGCATTCTCTTCTGCACTTTACTTCTACCTTTCCTGATCCAAACTTTCCAAACCTGTTCAATACCATACAAACCCCCATCCTCAACATCCATCCATCTACAAAGATCCTTATAACACTGCAAACTAAATTGACACTCAAAGAAAACATGAGTTGTCGTTTCAACAGGACCATTACACAACAAACAACCTGCAGCAACCAGAAAATAATGTTGAATCAAATTATCAGCAGCTTTCAAGCCTCCAGACATGAGGACCCAGGCTATGAATGCATGCTTAGGCACATTATACCTAGACCACACCCATTCATCCCACCTTTTCCTCTCACCCTCACCCAACAACCAATTATAACCAGCACTAATAGTATACTTTTTTCCTCCAAGCAACCAGTTATTGAGCAAAAAACCACTCTTCATCTCCTCTTTCACCTTACACAAACTTCTCCACCCCCAACTTGCTCTAGTAGGAGGACAGTACTCCCACCAATTACCATCTTTTAAATAAACTGTGTGCACCCACTTCACCCACAAGTTGTCAGCCTTCAAAGCAATCTGCCACACCACTTTCCCCATAGCTGCCACATTCCACTTCTCAATATTTCTCAAACCAAGACCACCAAACTTTTTAGGTTTACAAACCCTATCCCAAGCAATCAAAATCATTTTTGAACTGAAAAAGTTCCCTTCCCATAGAAAACTTCTACATATCCTTACAACTTTAGTCATCACTGTTTTGGGAATCACAAAGATCTATGCCCAGAAAGAATGCAGGCCAAGCATAACAGAATTCACCAAAGTAGCTCTAGTAGCAAAAGAAAGATGTCTTGTACCCCACACCCTAATCTTTCGCACAATTTGATCTACCATCCTGTCACAATCATGAATTGAGATCCTTTTAGAATTTAGAGGAATCCCTAAATACCTAAAAGGAAAAGATCCAACCACATAACCAGTCATCCTCAGTATTTGTTGTTGCACAACATTAGGCACACTGCCAAAATATATGGCAGTCTTGTCTTTATTAGCTGATAAACCTGAGCTAGCAAAAAAGACATCCAAAGCATGCTAGATCAGCCCCACAGACCTCACACTTCCATGACAAAATAACATTAAATCATCAGCAAACACTAGATGATTCAAACCCATGACTTTACAATTATAGTAAACCTAAATTGGGAATGATTCCCAACCTCACCAAGTAACCTAGACAAATACTCCATTGCTACCACAAACAAAAGAGGAGACATAGGATCCCCCTGCCTTAAGCCTTTTTCACCTTTAAAATAACCATGAATACCACCATTAACGCAAATAAAGAAAGGAGAGGTTACACACATCATAATCCACTGAACCAATTGAACAGGAAACTGATGATCCACCAACATTTCTTCTATAAACTCCCAAGCTACAGAATCATATGCTTTCCTGAAATCTATCTTAATGGTGCATCTTTGAGCTTTGCCTTTGTTCCCATACCTACTAACAATCTCCTGACATACCGAAATATTCTCCAGAATAGTCCTCCCAGGCACAAATGCAGCCTGAGACTCACTGATGATACAAGGAAGCACCTCTGCAATTCTCTCACAAATCATTTTTGAAATGACCTTATATATCACATTGCAACAAGCAATAGGACGAAAATGAGTAACACTTGTAGGCCACTCCACTTTAGGAATAAGAGTAAGAATGGTAGCATTCACTTGCTTTAACAGCTTTCCACTTTTGAAAAAAATCTAACACTGCCTCACATATATCCTCACCAACAATATGCCAAGCTTCTTTAAAGAATTTACTAGTATAACCATCCGGACTTCGCGCCTTATCATCCTCTATATCAAACAAAGCCTTCTTCACATCCCTCACAGTAAACTGCCTACACAATTGCACACTCTGCTCAGCAGTAATCAGAACACCTTTCTGAACAATATCCCTATCCACAGCTTGCATATGCTGCACCTTAGTTCCCAATAAGCTTTTATAAAACTCAATGAAAGCTTCAATCACTTCCTTCTACTCCATCACAACCTGACCATCTTTATTAGCAATAGAAAAAACCCTATTCATCACTCTTCTCTTTTTCAAAGCTGCATGAAAAACAGCTGTATTTTCATCATCATATAACAAATAGAAAAGGAAAAGAACCCTAAAATCGATTTGGTTTTTTTATTTTTTTATTTTTAAAGTGAACAAACCCATCGACCACTTAAGACGTTGGGCTTGCCGGGGTAGGTGTACTTTTAGCCTGGAGCCTTTGACTCGATTGTTTCACCATCTGGTTAGGATCATCGGTCTACTCTACCTCAATTCACCATTTCGAACCTTATACAGAAGGTTTTTCCGTACCAGCTCCTTCTACCTATACCGCAGTTGAAGCACCTAAAGGAGAATTTGGTGTCTTTCTGGTCAGTAATGGAAGCAATCGTCCTTACCGTCGTAAAAGGGCAGATTCGTAAGAATCGTGTATATGTACTCATAATTTAAGAGTCGTATAATCTGAAAATATCATACTGATGTTTATATTCTTAAGATCCATTTAATTTTATGAGTACCAAAATAAATACTCCTAGCCTTCCTTTCCTCCTCCATAGCAGCAGGGTCCCTCCCACAAGTAACCAACCTTTCCTGACATCTCTTCAAATGCACAAAAGCAGCATCATCTACCTTTTCAATATCAGCAAAACACTCTCTATTTAACTTCTTTAAATCTCTCTTCAAATTCTTTAGCTTCTTAACAACCCTAAACATTGGAACTCCTCTTTCAGTTCTCTTCCATCCTTCATTAACAATACTACCAAACGAAGAAGCTAAAGTCCACATTTTTATAAAATTTAAAAGGTCTCCTTCCCCTCTCCAAATTCAAAAACAAAGTCATAACATGAGGACAATGATCAAAGTAGCCCTCAGGTAACATATTAACAACTGAATTAGGGAAAAGCTCTTTACCAGCAACATTAGAAAGAAACCTATCAATTCTAGTACAAACCCTACAATCATTAGCTTGTTTGTTAGACCAGGTGAAAAAACACCCAGTACTATTATGCTCAGTTAAACCAGATTGCATGATACAATTTCTGAAAGGAGTGACCTCAGCAAGAGAAACTGCAGATCCCATCCTGTCATCCATGTTCAAAACATTATTAAAATCACCCCCAACTAACCAAGGTCTACTACATCTAAGTCTCACAATAGCATCCCACAACCTCACCCTAGCACCAACCTCATTATACCCATAAACATAAGTAAGCATAAAACAAGATTTAGTAGCAATATGAGTAACCTCCAGATGGATCCATTGATCCCCAACCTCAACAACATTAACAGTAAACACACTACACAACCATACAACCCAAATATTACCAGATTTATCAAAATTGTAATTAGCACAAAAGCTCCAATCGAAACCTAAACTAGATGAGACCACACCAAAATTAACTGGCCTCACCTTAGTTTCAAGGAGCCCAAATAGACCAACATTATAATGATTAAGAAACTAATTAATATCATATTGCTTATTGGTACTGTTTAAGCCCCTTACATTCCAGAAACCAATATTATCCATTGGGTATCCTTAGCGGATCCTCAACATCAACAGTCTTACCAGCATCCAGGCCACTCCCACTCTGTACACCAACTCCACTAGCTGCACAATCACTCCCTTGCCTATCAACAAACACCTCCACTGCACTACTCTCACCAGAAACAATAGCTTCAGACCTCTGCTCACCTTCATGCTGAACAACATTCTCAACATCATCATTCTGCACTATGCTACAACAGGACACTGAGTCTCCTGACCACCAGTCTTTTTTTCCCTCCAAACCATTTTCACAGAATTAGCCGATGGCTTGTATTTAGTCTTGCAACTATCAGCCCTATGCCCCCAACCCCTGTACTCAGTACAAGCAGATGGAATCCACTCATAAACCACAGTCTGCACTACATCATCACCCATCTCATTCTTATACACAATCTCATTCTTTAATTCTTGATTCATCTCCATCTCAATCATCACTCGTGCATACTCCAACATATCCTTATTAGCCGTTGCCCTATCAGTTTTAATAGGCATACCAATAAGACTTGCAATTTTCATCAAAGCACTTCGTCCCCAATATCTCAAGTCAAGTTTAGGAGACCGCACCCATACCGACACCTTACAAATCCTATCTGGAATCAACTCCATCCCTGGCAGCCACCTCTTCACAATTACTGGTTTTCCATCAAAAAGGACCGGACCAGCTTTAACAGCTTTACCCCTTCCCTCACAATCATTAAACCTCACCAAAAACACTCCATTATTCATCTTAGCAATTTTATGAATCCCAAATATCCCCCACATCCTCTTAACAAAAGCATTCAACACATTAAATGGAGGTTCCCCCCCCCCCCCCCCCCCCCCCCCCACCACAANCCCCCCCCCCCCCAATAATAAAACAAACAAGAGATGAGTCTCAATAATCCACCTCATCTTCAATATCATCATAAGAAATCTTAATAGAAAAAGGACACTTACCATTTCCACTCCCCAAATCCAACCCATCTTCCTTATAATGAGAAAATAATGCAGACCTCCAAGGCAAGCACAAAGGAGCAGGCTCAACTACATCACCCTCCTTACCACTCACACTCCCAGCCAAACCCCCATCTAATAAAACAGTGTTTTCACCAACCAAACCAGTGTTTGACATCCTCACTCCACCATCATCAACACCACTACCTAAACCGGCATGTGATATGTGCGGTTTTTATTGTATTTTTCCCCTTGTTTCGGGCCAATCTTATACCTAATAGTTGTGATTCTCGCTTGATTTTAGCTCGTTTCGTGTTCTTTGGCTATTTTGAAGTGTTTTGCCAAGTTTGATTGATTCCCGGCGATTTTAGAGCTTTTTGGTTTGATTTTATCATTTGCGGTTGTTATGCTCGGTTTTGGTATGTTTTGTATTTTCAGGAGCTCGGAAATCAAGTTTGGAAGGAAGCTGGGAAGCTTGGACGGAACGAAAATGACGTGTGCATTGAAATGCGTGCCAAAGAGTTATGGAAACAAGCCATTAAGAAGCTATGAAGAAATTAGAAGAAAAGAAAGCAAAAGGCAATTCTAGAGCTTCTATGCGCCCGCATTTTAATCAGAATCAACCATTAAAGAGCTTCTGGAGGGTTGATGCGGGCGCACAAAATTGCCATGCGCCCGCATCAACGTTATTCAGGAAATTTTATTTCTTTTATTTTCTTCGTGCTTTGACTTTGTAAACGGAATATTTGGGGTATTAAGGGCACGACTTCCTAGGCTAAAAGGACTTTATGCTTTTCATAATTTAGAATTATTCTCTTAGGGTTTAATTAAGCACTTTTTCTCTCTCAAAAATTAGATTAGGAATTAGGGTTTGTTCTCAACATTATTTCAATTCAATTCAAAGTTCTTCAATTCGGTAATTCCTTTTTCTTTTATTCTTTTTTCTTAGTTTAATTTATGCTCTTTAGTTTCATTAGTCTAATTAGTTTAGTTTATTTGTTGCTGTTAATTAGTTTAATTGTTAATTATTTCATGAATTTAATTATGAATTCTATGATTATGATTGATTTGGTTTCCATGTTCATGAGTAGTCAATTTTCTAGGCTTAGGGAAACCTTGAGTAATTAATGGACTAATTAATTTAGATTATTTCGATTTTGGAATTAATAGTCTAATTCCTATTATTAGCTTGTTTGTTTACAATTGAATTGTGCGCAGATTTAGTTGTAACTTTGGTAATTGTTGAATTTGATACCGAGAGGTAAAAATACCACAATAAGACCACTGAATAATAGGCGGAATTAGTCTAGGCATGAGCGAGAGCCGCTAGATGAGTTTTGAGGGGGTCTAAGTTCGAGAGAACTAGTGAGCCCTAATTTGATGATAACTGTGAGATTGAACGATTTTTGTTAGTGAATCCATTAGTTGCTCTTGGTAACCCGAATGACCCTAAGCTAAATTTATTGGTTTTAATGTTCATCATTTCCCGTAATTGATTAGTAGTTGATTAGTTAATCAAGATTTCTCAATCAAGGCCCTTTACACGGTTTAAGCTTTTTAGAACTAATAGAGTTCAATTGATTCCCTGAGGATTCGGTCCCTACTTCCCTAGCTACTTCCCTAAAATGATGAAGATCAAATTTATTATGCATGCAAATGAATTGTTGTATTACCAGCAAATTTACTCTTAAAATCGCAATTAACTCATCAAAGACGATAAATGAACTGAAAAGATTCAAACATTAGAATTTCAGAACTTGTACAGCGGAAAAATAAGCGAAAATTTAAATCAGAAATTTAAAATCAAAAATAAGAAAATCGAAAATTTATTTCAAAATGTTTGAGAACTTGTAAAAGGGAAAAACGAAAACTTAAAATCAAAACTCAAAAATCCGAAAATGTAACTCAGAAATCTAAAGAGCGAAAATTTAAAGTCGAGAACCCGATTCAACTTGACCTTCAAACCATTTCTCGAACCACCATGGAAAACATTAGAAATTTAAATTACCCAATATTAAGGTTTAAAAATATCATTAATCAAACAAAAACAACCAACAAAACTGAAATCACAAATTAAAAACCACAATGAACTAAAATGACAAATGAAATGAAACATGCAAAACTAGAATCACAAAACTGAACTCAAAAATTGAAATCAGAACACGCTAAAATAATTTCAATGACTCTAAAACTGGAATTGGAACCCTACTTAAAATTCCTAAATAATCATTAAAGAAGCATAAAGAAATTAGTTTAGAAAGGAAATATCTTTTCAATTGTGCATGGGTCGCAAACAGTAAAAAAAGCAAAAATAGGACGACAAAATATTTTGAGAGAAAGATGAATCAGAAAGGTGAAGTAGAGAAAGATGGAGTAGAGAAAACAAAAAATTGAGAGAAGCGGAGAAAAAAGAGGAAATTTTAAAAAAAATAAAAAATAAAAATAAAAGATATATCAGTGTACATTTGAACAGTAAAGTAACAGTAACAATTATAGGGTTTAAGATAAATTAGAAACCACCGAAAACTTCAACAACCTATATATTCATCATCTAATTTTTAAACTAATAATTTCAACACCGAAGACATTTTTATAATTCACTATGGAAGAAATGTGAATCATGAGTAATTTACCATGTAACTCTTTCTTTATAAACTAGCACATATCACAACAATCAATGATCGTGTTAGCATACACTAATCATGGCAAATCTACAAGATAAAAATCCAAAGTAGATGCTAACACATGTTAAGAAAAAAAGAGTATAAAGTATAAACCAATGCTAAAATTCACCAAGTTACCAAAACAAAACTGTTGAACACACATAGTTGGTTCACTACATCTTTTTAATCAAGCAAAAACATTAACCCTAATTTAAATATGCTGCTATACTTAAGCACTGCTCAAAATCTCAAGGAGATACAATCACCAAATACATTTTTTAGGCAGAACCAATGTGTCCAGCAACTTGGTCAAGATCCCTCTGTCCATTTGATGTGATTTTCCTCCCACTGAAACAAAATAAGAAACCATTTTAGTCAAGATGGAATTTCCAAGTAAATGATCATTAGATAATTCCGACTTTTTCATCTTTCTCTATCTTTTTTGGTCAATCTAGAAAATCAACATAATATAATGGATTTCACTAGTCATAAGTTTAGATGAAAATGGTGACTGTTAAGAAAACATCAAAACCACAATGAAAAGTGAAACTAGCATTAACAGCAAACATGCACCAGATTATGCTACCCATTTTTCTCAAAAAGAAACCATTTAATCTTAAAAGCATCCGGATGACCAAATGATTCTCCGGCTCCGTTTGGTAGAGCGTAAAACATTTTCCATGAAAAGTGTTTTCCTCCCTTTTCCAATTTTACACTGTTTGGTACACAAAAGAATGTAAAATTATTTTTCATTGGAATAAATTTTTCCTTCTAATGAAAGGAAAACAATTTTCCTCTCATCCCCTTATACACTCTTTCCTCACTACCTCCTTCCACCCCCTTCATTTTTCTTATTTTCATCACTTTTTTTACATGCAACCAAACAATGGAAAATTGTTTCTATGAAAATTGTTTTCCATGGAAAACTATTTTCAATAAAAATCATTTTACATTGAAAATGTTTTACGCCCTACCGAACGGAGCCTACATCTCAAACAAAACTGTAAGTAGATATGACATTTTAATGTCAAAACCAAGCTCCATAAAATAAATCAACAAAAGGCAACTTACCCTCTTGGATCAATTTCAACAATTTTGAGTTTCTCCAGCTGTTGAAGAATGTGTCGAGCAACAGAACCACTACTTTTGCCAAAATGAGGTGGGCGACTCCCATTTCGCTTACTTCCACCATAAATCCTACGGAGAGCACCAACACCAAGACCACCTCTCAAGTAGATCTTCCGTGCCGTTGAAGCTTTTAAAAGAAAGACACATTTTAGTTAAGCAAAACAAAACACCATGCTGCTTATTCAGTACTAGAAGAAAATTAAAAAAAGCAATGACAACCAGAAATGCTTACCAGCCCTGATGTAGTACCAATCAGGATCAATAGGGGCAAGTTCCTTAAGCACACCGGTCTTAACAATGTCAGTCCAAGGGGGGAGCTCAATCTGTGATAATCACAACAAATTGACCTAAATCATCAGTCACATGCCAAAACAAATTTACAGTATTTATTTGACTAAAAGTTATCAGCTCCTTGTTCAATTACACAAGCAAATCAAATCAATTTACATAACATTTAAAAAAAAAAAAAAGCGATGCGGCGAGTAGAGATGCCGATATAAGAAAAACAGTTAGATGCAAAAATGGCAAACCTTGGGACAAAAGATAACCAATAGCTTATTTTATAAAATGAAAAGTAATCTGCAGTTATTTATGAACAAAACTTGTAGCAGTAGATATATTAAAGGAAAAATTTTACTGGTTTTTCATTTAAAGACCATTCTTTTGATTATTCATTTTTAGACTTATCTTTAAGCATTATTATCCAAATTTGGAACTCATGAAATCTTAAACTGCTACATTAGGTGAGTTACATTAATTAGCCGGTATAATCTTTCATTTCTTCATAAATACCCCTTCCTTCTTCACCATCAATCTTTCCTTTCATCTTCTCCATTTTTTTCTCTTTTATTATTAGTTATTTCTGACTTTCCTGTCACCTTGTCGTAACTCATTGCTCTCACTTTTCTTTTATTTACCAGTAATTACCATTAAGCTAAATAATGTATAAAAAATGGCAGAAGTTTTGTACAATATATCAATAATGGCAGAAGTGTAAAAATTCGAGTGGTAAAAAAAAAAAAAAAAAAAAAAAAAAAAAAAAAAAAAAAAAACCAGCTGATCATTCACCAAAAAAAAAACCCCAATTGCCCATTCACATCATATAAAATTCGAGGAAATCATAAATTCAAAAAAAAAAAAAAAAAAAAAACAGCATTTTATTCATTATGAACCAAACCAAGTTAGGTTATCTTTTCCTCATTTGATTTGTTAATTTGAAGAGAATGAATTTTAAAAAGCCGGAGTAATACTTAAAAAAAAAAAAAAAAGCCAATTCGTTACAAGGTTATAAAGATTAGCCAAATTTAAAGTGAGAGTGATGATGACTGGGTTACAAGCGAAACTTTGTCAAAAAAAATTAATTTCGTAATTTGATTATTATTTGGGGTTAGAAACTGAAATTAGGCTATTTCAAAAATTATTCATTTGTTCAATTTTTGATAATTTTTTGCAATAATATAGAGGAACATAAAAGTAGAAGAAAGGAGCAGCAGTGAATGAGATGGAAGAGGGAAAAATTCAATAGCAATTCATGGGGAAAACAACAGGTAAACTTTTGAAAAGTCCAAAGATGAGTAATCGAAGGAAGGATCATTAAATGAGAAAAGAGTGAAACTTGAAATTACTTATATAGATTTTTCCAATTGACAGCTCAAAATCAAATTACTCTCGGAATGAAATACTCCGTCATAATAATAATAATTTCGAGTAACAACAATGAAAACCAGAAGAACTCATCACATTGATTTAACTAAACAAAGCATAACTACAATTTTCTAAATTATACGAGTGCTAATATAAATTATAAAAAAAAAAAAAAAAGCATCGATCTAAAACTGAATTATAATTTTATAAAAATAAACAACGAAATGATTTGCTACAAAGAATGCAAAAAATCAAAAATTGAAATACCTTGCCAGAACGCTTGAGATGAGCGGCGTAGGCATTGACGAAATCCTGAGGTAGAACATCCTTCACAGTTCTTGCTGTTTGAATCTCCATTTTTTTTTTTTTCTTTTTCGCCAAAGCTTCGGCCTCCAACAATGGCTTAGGGTTTTAATTTAACCCTAACTCAACCTTCATTATATACCTAGTATCCGTTTTCCACTTTGGGCTTTTTTATTCTTCAGTCCACCCATTTTTTCTTTAGTCGGGCCTTCTTTGTATTTACGTAAGGCATTGCCCTGTTTACTAAATGTTTGTTGCTTGTAACAAAAGGGTGTCTTGTGTGAGATATAAAAAATTCGTAATCGATTATACAGATAGGGTCTGTTTACTTTAACTTAAAATCAGTTCAGTTTCAATTACTTTAGTTCAATTTATCTCCAATCAGTTGGGTTCAGTTACAATTCGGCTAAGCTCTTCCTTAAAAAACCATAATAAAAATGTTCAGTTCAGTCGAATTCAGTTGTTTTCAGCTGAATTAAAAAGGTCCGTAGTACATGGCTTATTTGATTGGTTGATTTATCTAGCTGGTTTCATAAATGTATTTGATAATTTTCGGATTTTTGATCTTCGCTTTTAAATTGTAAAATGTCAAATTACCCGTATTAAAAATAATAAACCATACTTAATTATACCTAATCAAAACTAATTCATACCCATAACTTAAATAATTAAACCCATCCTCCACCATTTCACTATCCCCACTTCCCGTGAAAAAAAAAAAAAAAGGTTTTTCTCACTTGTACCCACATGTTTTTTCATTTTCTAAGGTATACCCACCTTTGCCTAAAATTCCAAGGGATACCCACAAATTTACAAAAATTATTCACTTATAGCCACTTGTTAAATCCACCATTAGAAAACCGTTAGTTCATCTTCTTCCTACGTTTCCAACATCATCATCTTGTTTCCCTTCTTCCTCCATATCCAACTTTCAAATACAATACCTTCAAACTCCAATTCAAGACTTAAGATTTTCAAAACAAATTAAGCCCTCTACCCATTTAATTAATTTTCTCATCTATCAACAATAATTAATTTTCTCTCCTCACTCAAAAAAAAACAGATTGAAAAAAAAGAAAAAAAAATCCATTTAAGTAATGAGGTTGCCATTAGTTTTTTGCTTCTTAGTTTTTAAAAGTGGTTTTAGTGCGAGTGCATGGGGATGGTGGGGAGCTGTAATTGAGGGTGGTGTTATGGTGTTGACAGAGAAGAGTGAGGAAGCAACTAAATTTAACAGAAATGTCAACTGAGAGTTAACAATGTGGCTATGAGTGATTAATTTTTGTAAACTTGTGGATGTTTCTGAGAATAACACGAAAATATGGGTACACCTTAGAAAATGAAAAAACATGTGGGTACACATGAGAAAAACCCAAAAAAAAAAAAAAAATCCCAGTACTTTCTCTCTCTTTACCAACCATTCTCATCACCACATGCTCTCCTAAACCACCACTGCTCTCTCTCCTCACTTCCATCATCGCCTACCACACCCATGCTCTTTCCTCTCAAACAACCATCGCACAACCCTCTTATAACTCCTCTCAACTACTCAAACAATGGGTTTTATTAGTGCTGTGATTTATGGATGATGGGGGTAGTGGATTTTGTGTGTGGATGATAATTTGGTGGTGGATTACGTGGGTGTAGGTGGTTGGGTAATGGCTTTTGTGGTTTGCAGATGGTAGTTGTGTTTCATGGGCTGTGTGATGGGTTTCATTGTTGGTGTTTGGATGTCGTGGATTAGGGTGGTTTGATTAGGATGCTTGATAGGTTGGCGTTTGGTTTGGGTGGTTGATGTTTGTTATGGTCGTGCTGGGTTTAGGGCATGTCGAAAAGATGGGCATGGTTCGGGCAAACACGTGAATGGCGCACACCCAACACGATCATGGTATAGCACATGCCCATTAGCGGCCTGAGAAGGCACGGAAAAGGAAGGGTGGGTCGTGTCGTGAACAAAAAAAATGAAAACAACAAAAGCACGCAAATAACACAGTTTTTTTTTCGGACAAGGTCTACGGCACAATTTTTAAATAAATTAATAAATTACATAAATAAATTCAAAAAGTAATAAAATTAATTATATAAATAATGTTAACAAAAATAATAAAATCATTTAATTAAGTGGAATTTTTTAATTAAATAAAGAAAATTTTAAAGAATTTTTTTCTTAAAAAAAAAGGGTGTCACGTGGGCCAGCACGACACAAACTCGCCAGGAACATGGGTCATGTTGTGCCATGAGTTAGGGTATGTCATTTGGCGGCACGGCACGATAAAACACCACCTTTGAATCGATTTGGCATGCGGCATGACACAATTTTCACCTTTACATGTTGATAATAATATTGTTCAACAAGGGGTGTGCTTGTAATTTTTCATTTGAGCAATCATCAGCTAAGAAGAAAAGGCGAATTACACTGTAAATTTTTGGCTAAAAGCAAGCTTAAAAGCCATTTAAAAAGCAAACATCCAAACACTAAAATTGCTTGTTTGACCAAACTCAACCCCTAATAGTCGAAAGCTATACTATAAAACCTAAACACCCCCAATGTTCTTTTGGTATTACTATTTATTTTTCTTACCGTTTTAATAATATAAACTCTTTTCTTTCTTTTTTTTTCTTTTTTTTGAGTTAAAATTTATTGAAATGAACTAAAGAATTCTAAATTAATAATTTGAGAAATTGTTCATTATACAAATTAGTTGCTTAGTTTTAGTTGAACTCACACCAGATTAGTAATATCGAGATTGGGTTTCATTTTAAACGAATGTTAGTGTGAGTTGAATTATGTATAGGATTACAATAACCTTATAATGTCATCTATTAATAAGACAATTCCATGTAGAGGAAAATAACCTATTTTAGTAATAAGATAAGATAATCACATTCCACCTATTTAGACCTTACACCAAAATAAAATCAACCTCCCTCAACCAATTTATTTGACATATTGTTTCATTAATTTATTTTCTTCCACCATTTTAGTTGAGCTAACTTTCTCCTTTTCTCTCTTCAACTTTTCACTCATTTTCGCTCTTTAAATATGTCCTATTATAACAGATGTGAGAAAGTTTAAAGTAAAGAATGACAAACGCACACAGATTTAACGTGGTTCACCGACAATGTGTTGGCTACGTCCACCGACAGAAGAGAAGTTATATTTTATTAGATGAGAAATTATTGAATACGGAGTTTGTGATTTCAAAATTCTCTATGAATATGAGAATTATTTCTAGGTTGGAGAATAAGGATTATATAACTGTATATAGGACTCCAGAAATACTAGTATTCCTAAATTACTAACTCTAATGGTATAAAGCCCATAAAAATAGGCCAAAAACAGAAAATCCTAACAAATGAATCTATGACATGACGACACATGTGTAATGACATAGCGAATTATAACAAATGTTAAAATACTTACATTAAAATAACTAAATCAAGGCTTGAACCCTAGACCTTTTATTTCTAGATTATCATTCAAACCACTAAGTTATAGAAATTTTTTTGTCACTCAATAAGAATTGAAACTTATAAATATGAATTAGTTTCTTCACTTGTAATCATTGATTCACTTTCTTAGCTTATTCTATTACCATAATATTTCTAAAAGAACTTATGACCAGGTGATGCCTAGATACGAATCGAACTCTTTTCTCACTTGCATTTATTCTATTTGATTATCATACATAAATTGGTAAAGTTATATTTGTCAACTGTGTAAAGTTGTAATTATTTTCGTAAAATGCAAGGTAAATATCAAATTTTAAATCGTTTGATTTTTTTCGCATATATCCCCGGTGCATTGCCTGAGCCAAATACTAGTTATTCCTATAAATCTAAACCTTGACTTAGATTGTCTCATCATAACAAACCACTGATTTACTACACAAGTACTACAATAACAAACCAGATGTACCGATAGTAGTACCGGAAACTAGACCAAATGTACCAATAACAATACCTGAAAAACAGATAAGAAGGCAATTAACAGCTTCTCAGGTTAAGCAAGTCCAAACAATATTGAAACTTGCTATGTGGACAGGCTAAGTAAACTATCAGCAGGATTATCAGCAGTTCATACTTTGTTCACCTTAATACTCTTCTCACCCCTTAGAAAATGATATCTCATAGCAATTTGTTTAGTTCTCTCATGATAAGCTTGCTCCTTGTCCATACATATTGTACTAAGACTGCCACAATACACTATCGCTTGATCATGATGTAGACCAAGATCATTAACTAGTCCCTTCATCTTGATTCTCTCTTTTGCACCTTCTGTCAATGCCATGTACTCTGCTCCCGCAGTCAGCAAAGTCACTTTAGGTTGCAAAGTAGCCTTCCAACTAACAACAGAACCAGTAAGAGTGAATACATAACCAGTCACAGACCTCCTACTGTCAACATTTCCAGCAAAATCCAAAAGTGAGTAACATGTAACTAAAAACTGTGAAGCACGACCACCATAAATAAGACCAACATCAGATGTACCTCTAACGTATAGAAAAATTCTCTCCATAGCATGCCAATGTTCCTTCCCAAGTTGTATCATAAACCTATTAGCAACACTAACAACATGTGCTAGATCAGACCTACTAGCTGCAAACCATAGCACACATCAAGCTTCCAACTTCACCAGCATAGGGAACATGTGACATGTGCTTCTTTTCCTCTTCAGTTTTGGATGTAAAAGATACAAACAAATGAGTATATGCAGAAAATGGAGTATCTAAGGGTTTAACTATAGTCATACCAAACCTTGATAATATCTTATGCATGTAACCTTTCTATGATAAGGAAAAGTTTCTTCTGATATCTATCTCTGTAGATTTCCATCTCAGAAATCTTCTTTGCAGCTGCTAAATCTTTCATTTTAAATTCAGCATTGAGGAGACCCTTTAATTTCTGAACATGTGACTTCTTCTCAACAACTATCAACATATCATCTACATATAAGACCAGATAAATGTATAAACCATTTGACAACTTATTGTGATAAACACAACAATCATACGAACTCTTGTTGTAGCCAATACCCATTATGTAGCTATCAAACCTCTTATACCATTGCCCAGGATATTGCTTTAGTCAATATAAAGACTTCTTCAACTTGCACGCATAGCCTTTCTCTCCAAAAACTTGGAAACCATCTGGCTGAGTCATATAAATATCTTCCTCCAACTCTCCATGTAAGAAAGCTATCTTCACATCTATTTGTTCAAGCTAAAGATCTTGATGTGTAACCATTACTAGTGAAACTCTGATGGAAGTATGTTTGACCACTAGTGAAAAAAACTCATTGTAATTGATGAGGCTATCGCACACCTATCAAAAAAACAACAAAACAGCACTAACTAATGTAGCTAGGGAAGTAAGGATCGAATCCTCAGGGAAGCAATTGAACTCTATTAGTTCTAAAAAGCTTAAACCGTATAAAGGGCCTTGGTTGAGAAATGTTGACTAACTAACTGACTACTAATTAACTACTAAGCAATTACGGGAAATGACGGAGATTAAAACCAATAAATTAAGCCTAGGGTCATTCGGGTCACCAAGAACAACTAATGGATTCACTAACAAAGATCGTTCAACCTCACAATTATCGTCAAATTAAGGCTCACTAATTCTCTCGAATTTAGACTCCCTCGAAACTCATCTAGCGGCTCTCGCTCATGCCTAGACTAATTCCGCCTATTATTCAGTGGTCTTATTGTGGTATTTTTACCTCTCGGCATCAAATTCGACAATTGCCAAAATTACAACTAAATCTGCGCACAATTCAATTGTAAACGAAAAACCCAATAAGAGGAAATTGACTACTAATTGCAGGATTGAAACAACCTAATTTAATTAGTCCATTAGCTAATCAAGGTTTCCCTAACCCTAGAAATTAGACTACTCACTCATGATTATGAAAATTAAAGCAAGAATAATTGTAAAATTCATAGTTGAATTCATGAAGTAATTGACCAATAAACTAATTAACATCAACAATTAACTAAATTAATTAGACTAAAGAGACTAAAAAGCATAAATTAAACTAAAATAAAGGACAAAAGTAAAAGGATTACCAAATTGAAGACTTGAATTGAATTGAAATTTTATTGTCAAGAACAAAAACCCTAATTCCCCAAATTAATTTGAGAGAGAAAAAGTGCTTAATAATAAAACCTAAGAGAGTAATTCTAAATTATGAAAAGCATAAGTTATTTTGCCTAGAAAGTCGTGCCTATTGTGCCCAAAGTTGGGCTTACAAAGCCTAAGTACAAAGAAATTAAAAGAAAAACAAAAATTCCGGAAAACTGGATGATGCGGGCGCATAGGAGATTTATGCGCCCGCATCAGACCTCCAGAACGCCTCTTCAGCTGCAAATTCCATTAAATGCGGGCGCATAAGTGTTTTATGCGGCCGCATATGGACCTCAGAAGCCTTATTTGTTTCTTTTCTTCTTATTTCTTCAAGACTTGTTTCCATAACTTTTTGGCACGCACTTCCATGCATCTTCATTCTTATTCCATCCAAGCTTTCCGACTTCGTTCCGAGCCTCGGTTTCCGTGCCTGAAATTACAAAACACACCAAAACCGAGCATAACAACCGCAAATGATAAAATCAAACTAAAAAGCTCTAAAATTGCCGGAAATCAATCAAACTTGGCGAAACACTTCAAATTAGCTAAAGAACACCAAATGAGCTAAAATAAAGCCAGAATAACAACCACTAGGCATAAAATTGGCCCGAAACAAGGGGGAAAACACTATAAAAACCGCACATATCAGTAATCCACTCCCTCTCTCTGATAAATCCCTCTCTCGTGCTTTGAATTTTATATCATTTACAAGTGACATCTCTTCCCTTTTATTGAAACCCATTTGCAAGTCGTAGCCTCTATTTCTGAAGGATATTGTACAAGATCCCAAGTCTTATTCTTTCCAAATAACTCCATATCATCTTCCATTACAACAAACCATTGGGCAGAATCTATACTTGTTAGGTTAGGGATGAGTTGAGAATGAGGTTTCAGGCTAATAATTAGAGTCAAGGTCATAACATAGCAAATAGATATAAGAGGTTTCTACGACAAAACACTAAACACCATTAGTCTAAATGGGTGTGGAATAGACACAATATCCCAAAGCATGCCTTTATTTCTTGGTTGACTATGATGGGTGGCTTGAAAACTAAAGCTAAGTTGGCTGAGCATAAAACAGTGATGATGTAGTATTTGTGTTATGCACAAATGATAATGAAACTATAGATCATGTGTCCTTCGAGTGCTGTTGCTATCTGAAAATCTGTAGGTGGGTGGGTGTAGGCAGGTAAGGGGATGATATGGTTTCTGAAATTTGGAAAAGGCGAGAAAGGCAGTTTCAAAAATTTGTTTCTGCATTCTGTCAAGTCTAGTTTATCAAATTGTGTAAAGCAAGCAACAAGGTTTTATGGGGCAGTGAATGTATAACAGGGAGGCATATTTGTGATATTGTAAAGAAGGAAGTGAGGTGGAGGTTATAGGTGTTGAAGCAAGAGAATTCGACTACTAGAGATAAACAAATTTTGTACAGAGCTTTTTTTTCCTGTGTGTGTGTGTGTGTATATAGTTTCTATTGTGTGGCCTTAATGATGTGCTTTTGCACTCCTAAGGGGCATTAGGTTGTAAGTGCTCTTTTTTGGTAAGTAATAAAATCGCTTTCATTTTTACCTAAAAGAAAATTTTTTTAAAAGAAATATCCTTTTTTATTTTAATATTCTGAATTCATTCGGCTCCAGATCATCAAAAAAGAAAAAAAATTATGAAAATAAAAGTACAAAATCAGTAAAATGATATGAAAAACGGGCCGTGAAGTTGCATTTTACATTTGAGCCTTAAAGTTTGGAGAATCATCCTATTTTTTAAATTTGTTACTTCTAATTCACTGGGCTCTAGATCATTCCAAAGAAAAAGGGAGAAACCTTTTGTGAAAAAATTTGCGAAATCACTAAAATATTAGGAAAAACGGGGTTGTAAAGTTGGGTTTTAGTTTTGGGCCTTAAATTTTGTGAAAATATCCTACTTTTCAATTTTGATATTCTGAGTTCATAGGGCAGTAGATAATAGAAAAATAGAAAACTTCCGTATAAATAGAAGTTCAAAATATTAAAATGCTATGAAAAAGGGGCCGTGAAAACGCGCTTTACATTTGACTCTTACATTTTGGGGAAATATATCTTACTTTTGAATTTTTTTTATTCTGAACTCACGTGGCTCTAGATCATGGGAAATGAGAAAACTTTTGTGTAAATAGAATTGTAAAATCATCAAAATGCTATGAAAAACAAAGTCGTGAAGTCGGGATTCAGATTTGAGGCTTAAATTTTGGGAAAATAATAATTAAAATGCTATGAAAATAGGATATATCTGACCTTTAGTATTCCAAGTTAACATGGCTCTCAATCATTAATATGGAGGAAACGGAAGTGTAAATCATCAAAATGCTATGAGAAACAGAGCTATGAAGTCATAATTTACGTTTGCGGTTTTAATTTAAGAGAAAATGCCGACATTGAACTTTTGATATTTCGAGTTCACAGGGATCTAACTCATATAAAAAGAGGAAACTTTTCGTGAAAACAGAAGTGCAAAGTCATGAAATTTCCCTAAAAAAGGGGCCGTGGTGTCGAGATTTACGTTCGAGGTTTTTTTTACATTGAAAAATCCAACTTTTTAATTATATATTCTGCGTTCACTTGGACCTTGATCATGGAAAAAGAGGATACTTTCATGAGAACATAAGTTCAAAATCATTAAAACACTATGAAAAACAGGGTCACGAATCAAGATTTACGTTTGAGGTTCTAGTTTTGGTGAAATATCAGACTTTTGACTTTTGATATTCCAAGTTAACAGGGATCTATGTCATTTAAAAAGAGGAAAATTTTGAGAAAACATAAGAACTATCATTAAAAGGCTATGAAAAACAGGGGTGCGAAGTCGGGATTCATATTTGAGCCACTAATTTCAGGGAAATAAATGACTTTTGAATTATGAAATTTCGAGTTCTCAAGGCTCTTGTTCATGGAAAAAGAGGGAACATTTGCAAAAAAGAAGTATAAAATCATTAAAAGTTATGAAAAATGAGGCTGGGAAATCGGGGTTTACGTTAGAGGCTTTAATTTCGGGGGAAAAGCCGAGTTTTGATGAGCAGTTTTCACAAGGCTCTAGATCGTGGAAAAAGAGGAATCTTTCATAAAAACAGAAGTGCAAAATCATTAAAAGGTGCCTCAAAATTGGGATTTACGTATGAGGCTTTAATTTCGGAGAAAATGCCCACTTTTGAATTTTGATAATATAAGTCATTGGGCTCTAGATCATGGAAAAAAGGGAATTCTTTTGTGAAAACGATTGTGTAAAATCATTAAAAGGCTATGAAAAAGGGGTCACAAAATCGAGACTTACGTCTGAGGTAATAGTTTTTGGCAATACCCGACCTTTGCATTTTGATATTTCTGAGTTACCAGGGTTGTAGATCATGGAAAAGGAGGAAACTTTCATGAAACAGAACTGCAAAATCATTAAAAGGCGTAGAAAATCAATGCCACAAACTCGAGATTTACGTTTGAGGCTTTAATTTCGGGGATATATCTTACTTTTGTCTTTTGATATTTCGAGTCCACAGGGTTCTACATTATGTGGGAAAAAAATTGAAACTTTTATGAAAAAAAAGTGCAAAATCATTAAAATGCTATAAATTACTTTCGTGAAAGTAGGTGGGCCAAATCATTTACAAGCTGAGGAACTTTCGTAAAACCCTAACTAGATAGGCTACCATTTAGTTCTACTTCTTATTAACAAAAAATATTGCTCTATTTTTAATCAACTTACAGCATTAATTATGTGTTCATAAAAATTATATATTTATTTATAAATTAAACGTTCAGACTAATATAATGAGATCCATATTGACTATATTCTTCCTTGGACATCAGCTATTATATATTAAAACGCAAGGCAAAACTTGGTTAGTTGCCACATGTCACCTACTTAAATGCATCCAATGACATGGCACCCATGTGACACCTTCCAACATGTTTTGAACTTGTTGAAATGGCACGATTTGCTTGCCAATAAGGCATTATTTTGGCAAACAACGATCATACAAAAAGTTAATAGTGAGTAGACAGTTTCGAACCCAAAACTTATACGTCATAAAGATTAAACTTAACAACTAATCCATATAATTGAGTATGGACAAAGAATGGTAATTAAAATTGATATTGGTCTAAGCTGTCAATGCTAGCCTTTATCGGTGTTCTCTTCGTTCAATCTTCACCCTTAAATTTTAATTGTAACTGATATTCCTCCTCAACTCAATATACCTCTGTAACTGTAATCAACACACTTGTAACTCATACTTTTACTTTTATTTCACTAGCCCCCATTATATTTAATATTTGATTTTCAGCATGGCTCTCCTGCTCCCCCTACTTATTAATAAGTATGAATATACATTCCTTAAACTTGATAGTCATTTACTCATTTTAGTAGTTAAAAAACATATTTTACCTGGCAACCATTAAATTTAAAGGACCTCTTTAATTTTCTTCATTAGTTTTTTTTGCTTTGGCACAATCTTATTTCTACCTAATTCTTTCAACTAAGTATTACACACATGCATGTGTAATTGTGTATATTATTGATTTTTGATGCATTTGTATATATCATTTCGAAGGTCCAAATATCCACACAATGTGTAGGTGTTGTTCGAGAGTTAACATTCAATTATCACCTTACTCATCTGCATGCATGTTTAATTTGGTGAGAACTACAAATTATTACATGTATCTTTCTGGGCCTATGCTTCTTGAATGCTTTAACACCAATAAGATCGATTTAATTATTCATCAAACCTTCTTTCCTATAGTACTCTTGAACGTGATGTATATTTTAGAATGTTAAACATCTCTTTGTATAAAGCTCATATTTTTTTTGTTAATGTTTGTTATTCGTAAGTTAACCAAATTTAAATTCAACTAAGCTCAAACAAAATATTATAAACTATATCGGCACTCCATCTATGAGATCACATTTTTCCCTACTCACTTTCTCATGAATCCACTACAAAGATAAGTGTAAGGTGGTAAAGTGATTGTTTTTCAATAATCTCAAATTCGACTTGTCTTTTTATTTTTTTCAATAAAAATATGGCAAATCATATTATTATGGAAAAAATAATTACTCTGTACATTGTTTTAAGTCCATTCCAAAACAACAAAATCATCCGGGACAAAGACCGGGCCACACACCAGTTGATAATAAAATAAGATCAAAGTATGTAATATGAATAATGCAACTTATCGATTGTCGTATCTAAAAAAACATGGGTAGTAATCAATAAATGACAATATTGTAAAACTTCTTATTAAAAAATATATATATATAGAATAAAGAGGCATTCTAGGCCTAGCCATTTAAAGAGCCGTTGTTTAGTTAAAGTATAACTCAAATACTCCATAGTAAACACTTCGTACTAAAACATGAAAGTAGAAGAATAAATTTACTATTTCTCAATTCTTGCTTTTCGTTTTCCCCTCCTAACAAATTCCTACAAACACCTTCCTCCATACCCTGCATTTCTGAACATTGCTTGCTTTATATCTTCTGTATTTATGAGCGTCTTTTGTTCCACTTCCTAAAAGAAATTGCAAAATTGACAATTTAGAAACAAAACAAAAGAAAATAGTACAATTATTAATTATACAATAGAAAGTTTGAAGAAGCATCGAGTACCTCAGAGCAAGAAGCTTGGAGAGAAAAATCATTAAAACAACTTATAACACATTGTTGTATTTCAAGACCCATTGCTTCTAATGTAGTTACAGTTGAAAGTAAGAGACCCGGTTTCCCTGCACAACACATCTCAAGCCTGGTATCCAATTTCCTTCTTTCCACGTCAAACTGGAACAATTTCAACCCCAATTCTCTTAAATGGTATCCAACTCATTTCATTAACAAAAATATGATGTATGGATTGTTTTTCTTATTTTATTTTTTGTAAGAAAACCATGGACAATGGAAAAAAATATAGCCAAAGATTTTCAAAACTATTTGATAAAAGTCTAATTTTGCATTTAACTACTTAATTAAGATAAATTCGTTATGAAACTACCTAATAAAAACAAAAGGTATAGTTATCACTACCTAATGCCGAAAAAGGATCCAGTTTTAACTATTTTTCCTCTCAAACTATTGTGTAATTACTTTATTGCCCTTATATTCTTTCTTCCCCTCTTTACTTCTTTCTCTCTCCTCCCCGTTCATCCATTTATCATCTTCATCTTCATTCCTCCTCCGTACGTCACCATCACCATCAATGGTGATAACCCAAAATTCATTATTCATCCATCAATTTTCAATACGATAGACTACTAGGAATTCAAAGGAGATGGGCCAAAATTAGGTTTTGATTTTTTATAATTTTTTTGGTTGAAATTGATTAATGGAGATGCGATTTTGTGTGTTTTTTTTTTTTAACTACTACTCCTTACATTTAGGAATCAAGTTTTAGCATTAAGTGAATATACATGGACATTATTAGTTCAAATTTATAGGGAGGAAGGTGTATTTGTTCTTTAGAATGGAGCTAATGATAGATGATATTGGTGATATGAATGAATCGGGATGAGAGATAGAGCTAAAGTGGGGAAGAAAGGATACGGGCACTAAAGTAATTTCATAGTAATTTTAGAAGAAAAACACTAAATAGTAAGGACATTGTCGAAAATTAGAATAAAATCCAGTAGTGATATACTGATAATCTATACTTTTAGATTTTAATAGGTACTTTCATAATTGAATTTTTCTATTAGTGAGCAGTGAGCTAAGTGCAAAAACCAATTTTTATTAGGTTGCTTTAAAAGTTTTTGACAAAAAATCATTATTTTATCCGGTATAGTTCGTAACTAAACTAGACTTTACTAGCTATAAAGATCTAACTAATTAATATTCTTTTAGCTAAAGGATTGAATTGAATTCCTTACACATTGTTTTCCCTAGCGACTCCTCCTGCATTTCCAACCCCCGAAGAAACACTGATTGTTGACTTGTTTCTCAACTCTAATATAAAAGAAAGTGTATCGATCAACTATCTTAATTATCCTTTTTGGGCCTTTCTCTCTCTAATGTTCCGGCCATGGAAAAACAACAAAGGAAGCAAGGGCAAAAGTAGGAAAAAATCACAACGAAATGCTCGTGATGATCTGCCTGAACATGATGAATGGTGACGAATTGAAGCAAAAACTGAAGTTCAAAAAATAGAGTATTCCTCAATTAAGCTTCAAGGATGCTGATGCAACTACAATTGTATTCTTACAACCTAAGTAATCAATTCAAGAACTAATTTATGGCTCGCACGTCAGCAAGAAATATTCCACTTTACAAGGCTTTTGGAGTTTCCACCTTAAAATTATATGACAATAAAAGGAGTATCCAATCAACTTTGTAAAGTGTTTCACTCTCTCTCAGTTTATCAACGTGAGACGCTCACGTGTGAGTTTCAACACTCAAAGACTAAATCTAAATTATTTGAATGGTTGAATGAGATGCAATATGCAGAGAATGTGTGTGGCTACTGTTCGATTGGCTAAGGAGGAGCATAGGAATGTGCAGGGGCTAAGGTAGGGCCTAAGGTTCAACATAAGAAGATGAATAATGTCACGCAAAATAAGGTAACTTTGAAACTATCTTTGCATCTACTATGGACAATGTTGCTAATGAGATAGTGCACTTGGGAATTCAGTGTGTTGTTTCCTATGTTACGGTTATGTGCCTAAATGCTTGAGGGCTATTGTGGGAGGACATGGGGTTGTGATAATATTTGCACAATATTTGCAACAATTTGACAGAAAACAGAGAGGAAAAGTATGTAACTGTTGTAAATAATGTAAAACGGAGGCTGTACATAAAATGCTTAATAGTTTGATGTACTCCATATAAGATTTTATTATTTTTAATATATATGTTTAGTGGAGAATAAAGAAGCTAGATGCATAGTAAATAAATTTATGACTTTTAGGGTAGTCATAGAATTAATAAAATGTGGTGGGGGTGCCTTGAGCATGTGGTTCTTAATTTAGTTATAGTATAAATAGATTAGAATAAATAAGTTCGCAGGAGTTATAGTGACAAACAATACACTTTTGTGATTATTATCATAATAATATTATAAATATATCCTACTTTACATAATAATTTTATTTTTAAATGTAATATTATAAACCTGTTAATAGAATATTTAATAGACATGGGGCTCCTTCTCATAATAATCTTTTCTAGTTTTTTTTTTTTTAATGCTTTCATAAATTCAGTTCTTAATTTTCATTAAAACATTACTTTAATGGTTATGGAGTAAATTAGTGGCAAAGTTCTAAGTGTATTGTTTGGAAGAGAAGTTAAGTATTGGTACCACTTGGAAAAGACGATAGCAATTGGAGAATACGAAATGAAAAAATGCCAAAGAAAACATTAAGGGATTCAGTTGTTACCTTGGGTGAGTTTCGGACAAGGGAATCATTAGGCTTCTGGGTGACATAGCCCATGAGATCAAATTGATTAGAACCAACGTCAACCTGATCTCCTTGCAGGTTGTTGATCCTCTGTAATAATTCCTTCATATAATCAATGGTATCCCCAAGGATAGAAGTCCTATCCATCTACATCATCAATTTAAAATAGAACAATAACATTTGATTGTTATATAAATGAACAATAACAAGGGATCGAAATATATATATATATATATGAATATGATTGTTACAGAAATAATAATAATAATATAAAGGTAAGGAACTGTACGTATGATACCTTACTAATCTTAGGAACAACTGATCTAAGCATGGAAAGCCTGTCATTAAGTCTCTTTCTTCTCCTCCTTTCAGCCATAAGATTTTTAGAAGGCTGTCCTTCAACCTTCTTAACCTTGTTCTTAACACTCTTCTCCATCCACATTTTCCCAGTCCCTATATTAAAAGCAGGTGGTGAATCAGCAGCAGAGGACATTGAATGCTCAGCTTTGCAAATCATTGAGTAGTCAGGCTCTTGAAGAGCTCTAACTCCGGCCTCCAAAGGACCCGGGTACAAGTCTATACCTTGACTGAAATTACAATTACTGCAGTCTAATGTGGTTGCTACTTGCTGCTTATGATTAATTGAACAAGAAAAGGAGCCATAGGATGTGGTTGAGTTGTTGGGTAGAGTTGAATCTAGACCGTCGAATGCCCAGCTAGTTGTTGACAACAACCCGTTCATTTCATCATCTGTTGTTGATGATGGGTTTGCTTCCCATGCTCTTTCCCTTCTCAAACCAAGTAACTCCTCTAACAATCCATCTTCATTCATCTCCATTTTTATTACTCCGTAATACTATTTGTTTTGTTTTGTTTTCTAACTTATATATTTGCGGGCTACATATATGTAGTTATATACTTATATGGGGTGATGCTTAGTTAATTACACACAACACAGACTATTATATTATTAAAAAAATTTTATGCGCAATACTGAATAATTGCTAAAGCTAATGCATAATAAGCGTTTTCATATTAATTAGAATAGTAGCTAGTTCTGAAAACATAATGCACTAATAGTTTCGTTTTTGAGGGTTCCATCACTTCCATGACTTTTGTACTACTACTCGTCTACTCTACTAGTACTAGTAAAACAATAAATCAAACAACTTTACAACTAGTTGCTACTTGCTAGGGGTGTTCAATCGGATCAATCCGATCCGATTTGAAAAGTCTGTTATCCGACCCTTTCGAATCGACTAAAATGTTATTTGTATCCGATCTGAACCAAGTCGGATATCCGATCCGAACTATTCGAAAATGTCATATTTATAAAGTAAAAAATTAATTTGAAAATACTACAAAACTACAATATTCAATGAAATAATCTGATCCAAGAAGCCTAATTTTTCAAGTGTTTCGGATATTTCAGATATCCGAAAACGAAAAAGTGTTATTCGTATCCGATCCGCTAAGTGTCCGATATCCAATCCGAAATATCTAAAACAAAAAAATTTTTAATATCTGATTTTTGAAGAAACCTACTAGCTGCTACTTAACTCATGCAAATCAACCGGAAGTATACTCCTACTACTCTAATATTAATGGTTAGGTGTGCAATTAGTGCTACAAGTTCCATAAATTATTAATGAATGGCCTATGAATGAAAATAAAAACAAAATAATAGCACGGGAAGTTGGGAATGATTATCAAATGGTTGCTTGTGTGACTCTAAAAAGCGAATTGTTTAAATGATTGATTAAAAAAGGGGCAAAATAATTAGGAGTAATGGAATCTGTGTACTCAAATTATTAGTCGTATTTTTCTTTCTCAAGGTAATTTCCTGTCGTTTTCACCGAAATCTGAATAGGGAGGAAAAATCAAGAGTGAAAATTAATATAATTGGTGAACATTTCTGAAAACTTTGACCCACAATTCTGTCTTAACCGAAAAGGGTGGAGTCAGCATTATAGACCTATATTTGTCAGCTTCTGCTATGCATAACCCACCCACCCACCCTCTTTGTACTCCAATTTCATTTGTCCATTGACAGGACATACACATACCCCCCTTACTTACGTACTATCTTCTTCTCTCACTCACATGATTAAAGGAATTTTCATTTTCTTTTTACACATTTTCATTTCTTTCTAGTTTCTACTCTGCATTAAGGGTGTCTTATCTTTATCGGGTTATAATCGGGGCCGGTCTTGACATTATACGGGCCCTAAGCGAAATAAGAAACGACGCCCCTTATATTAAATTTTAAATTTTCAAACTCACTTCTACATTAAGACACTTGCATAATTCACTTTTTCACTCCATCATTCATTTTTTCAAGATTTTGCATTTTTTAGAAAATTGCCATGTACATTTTCAGGAATTTCAGGTTATAAATTATTAGAAAAACTTATCTAAAATTTTTCATTAAAAGTACGGAGTATTTACCACATATAAACATCAGGCAGAAATCAATTCAAATGCTAAGATAATATTTTTCATATTTTCGAACTATTTTACTTTTATACACCTAATTTTACTGCTGTTAAAATGGAATTAATTGAGAAATTTGGTACTTAGGAAGGATGATAAACATTTTTATGAGGTTTAATGGGTATAATGGTGTGTTTAATTTTCTGATTGTAGGAAGTTGGGAGAAGCAACAGTAATTAATGGCGTGCTCGCATGAAGCAAAAGGAGGGAGACGAAAGAGTTCCAAAATTAAAATATTGAGTATTCTTTTATTAACGGTTTTTTCACCGTGTACCCATGAGATTTACTAGATTGCACGGGGTATCCTATAGTTTAAAATACGTACAATGTACCCTTATTTATGTTTTACAATGCACCAAATATCCTTCTTTTAGTTTCCCGTTAAAAAAAATGTGATTGTGAAGTTACAATTTTATCTTTTACTTAAATTACACCATTTAAACATAATCCCTCTTTCTTCCAAGTTCCTTCTCTGATTTTATTTTAACTTTCTCGAATCATTCACCACCATCAAAATCTCAAATCAACCACCACAACTGAAGCCGCAAAATTAGATCACCATGGAAACTCCTCTAAACGACCTCCTTAACTCCACATCTATTGAGCTATACAAATTCCACCATCATTGTAATAGTAATTCGATCAAAAACCATGACCATCTAGACGATTTAGATTGGTAGAGATAATTTAGGATCTTAGCATATGTGATGCAAATTAGCTAGCAAGATTTTAATTCTTGTGTTTATTTGGAGAAAAGTTACTTGCAATCATTTCATAGAATTTTTAAAACCTAAATAAAGGGCATATGGTGCATTAATTCTTCTAAACAAATTGAAACTTAACGTCCAAGTAACTGCATGATTGATTGATAGCCAGATAGACATTTAATGCAAAGAAAATTTAAAAAGAGGGTACAATGTACATTTTTTAAACTATAAGGGTACCCCGTACAACTTGGTAAACCTTAAGGGTACACGGTGAAAAATCCGTTTTATTATTACTTCGTATTATTTTCCTCCACTTTATTTTGTCAGTGATTGACAATTTGACCAATCCCGAGTTTATGTATTTGTGTGTAAATCTCAAGATATACACTTGACACACCCGGGTGCATAATGGTGTGACCCTAGGTTGCAATAGATCGGGTACGCACACGAATGTTGGTACGAGAGCGAGTACGAGATACGACAAAATATTTTGAAAGATTACAGATACGGGAAAATGAACATATTAAAAAAATAAAGTTTTACATTAAATTAAGTTAGGAAAAATTTATGAGAAATATTTTTTTCTAATTATTTCTAAAGAGTAATCAATTAGGGCTTTGAATTAATTTAAATTAATGTTGTCCTTGAAACTTGGTTTAGAGAACAAACCTCAAAGTTACCGAAGCTTCCGTCATTTTCTCAACTTCATTAGGTGAAGTTGAAGTGACTCCCATGGTCGACGACGGATCTTTAACACTGGAAGAACTTGAAGAAGATTCAAGATTAGGATATATTTTGGAGCCAAAACTCATAGGACGTACCCATATCTATACTTACCATGCCACGTACCCGTACCCAGAAAGTTGAAGGAAAAAAAAACAAGATAAAACTAACTCGTGTCACGATAGTCTAAACCAGGCTCATGTTTTCTATTGGTGTGGGTGAACCATCCAACACTTGGTGGATTCTTCTTCACAGCGTAGGAAGAGGTGACACCTAAGATCAAGAGGCAACATTGTTATGAACGTTTGACCAAAAGCCGATTATCCCTCTAGTCTGGCATCTCTAACTTCAAATTTCGAATGTATAAAGGATTATTAAATCACACTTTCACGATTCGTATTTGCATTGAAAATAAGAAACAAACGAGCATTTACCCATCTATTCCACACGTGGTTATCATTCTCGTTATATTTTCACAGATGTGCTACCACAACCAAATTCCCCTTCTTTGTTTACCCAAAACCCTGGCCCCCAATACCCCTTGTCTCTCATTTCACTCACTCACCCATCCCCAACCCTTTATAGGTAGCTTGCCACCTGTCGCCCTCGCTGCCGCCAACTTCTTCGAAGACCCAAACTCTACAATTACTATTGTATTGTACTGATGGTGAGGCCTCTTCCGCATCATCACCAAATACTACTGATATTATTGTGCTAAAAAATAAAAACAAAAATACAAAACGAATAAAGTTTCTCCAAGTCACATGGCCAGACGAGAAGGATACTGCGTGGGCTTCTGTATTTTTCCTCTTCTAAAATTTGATTGTTTGTGCTATTAGATGGATACTGAAAACCCATTTGCTCTTGCATTACTCATTTAAAGAGCTTGTATGGCTCATCTCCATTATCTTGGTTGAATGTCAAGGCTCATTAGATACTTTGGACATGTGGCTACAGGTACTGCCGTACTGGCTACCTTCCTATCAAATTATCATTATACTCTTTAATCCAAAATATGCTCTTAATTACAATACATTCCAATGTTTCACAATATTCGGATTCAAAAATTTGAAAGACCAGAAATTAGGAAATTCAGTTTATTCAAACACAATCAAACTCACAACAAGATCAGCAACATGAAAGTATTTTAGTATGGTACCTCACTAAACAGGATCATGTGAGAGAGGAAAAACATGCAGCAAGCACAGAAAATCAGTCCCTGTTCGTGAGCACTTGTCTTCAGCAACAGCTTCTTGAAGAGAACAGCAAACCCAATATAATTGCAATGAGCAAAACAAAACTAGCAAATAAGCCATTAAAATTTTTGATCATTGAATTCTTCGAAGCACGGTCCTTAGTATCATTCCAACTCTTCTTTTCCTTCTGAACAACATCAGATGCACAATAGGAGGGAGCTGCTACATTCCAAAATAACAAAGCAGTCAAGCTAGATAGTTCCTTCTCTGGTTGCCAGAGTGTCGAATCATCTTCAGAAACTTCCATCGAAAGCAACTCAGCAACATGATCTTTAAGGGCCTGCAACCGGCGTTTAAAAGAGCATGCTATTATTGTACAAAGACAGTATTGCCAGAAAAATTTGAGCACTTGAAGTATATTCTCACAAGTTTAAATGACTAAAATATAAAGTGAATTAGTTATAGGATACAACAGGAAGTTTTACCAGAGCAAAGTGTACAGTTTAAAGACGACAACACTCCTAGGCGCTTCGAAGTATCTGAGTCATTGAAACTATCTTTATACAATAATAGCATGCCGCTTTAACAGTCGGAAACGTTTCAGAGGAGTTTCCCAGGCGCTTCCAAGTATTCGAGTCATCGAAACTCTAAATTCTAGAAGTAGACTAAGACTATACTTTTAAACTTTGCCACATCAGTTTTTCAACTTACACCTCTAAAGACTCATGCAAGACTTTTTTTTTTCTAACTTTAATCCAAAACCCATTCCAAACTCACTTAATGCTACGTGTTGATAAAATAGATTATTTTTGTTGATGTGTGGCAGAACTCTACTGAACAACTTAATAATGATAAATTTCCCTACCACACATGGAGTCTTGAGCATGGGTTTTTTTTTTTAAACCAAAGTCCAGACGACCCACTCTTGATGCACATTATCGTATGAGTTTCAGAAAAAGAAATCTACCGACTCTTCTGAAGACTAGAAAAAACACACTAGCCAAGCAACTGCCAACTCTCAATTTTGAACCTAACAATAACAAAGCCTTAAGTGTAGGACAACAAGAGTTATACTCTTTAACAAATAGATAAAGACCCAAAATAACTTGTGGCGAGAGCAAAATATATTATTATGTTGTTAGATGTAATTATATTTTCGTTTGTAGGCCTCTCTCATATTTCTACCAAATAATATTATCAGAAAGTGCAAACTTTTGTCCTGTTTATTGGAGGAGTTTATGCATCCCTTTCATGTTGTGTTCTCCTCATTTTATTTTTACTTATTTTCAGCAAAAATGTTCAATTCAGCAAAACTAAGTTTCAATCCTTAATAAATTATTAATAATTTCCGTAAAATTAAATACAGTTCAACAAATATAAGTTCAGATAAGTAAAAATAAGTTCATTTCCGCAAAAGTATAAGTTCATATAAGAAAAAATAAGTTGACGAGAACAGGCCTTAGTCCCAAATTAATTTGGGATCGGCTAGACTTGCATCAATATGAGGAGTCGCAAAAGTCATCAGCAGAAATCCTTCTCCAATCTTCCCTATTTGACAATAAATGTTCTTCAAGCCCCAACACCCTCATGTCTCCACTAACAACCTTCTTCCAAGTTTGCTTTGGTCTTCCTCTACCTCTCCTCCTTCCCTCTTGTCGCCACCCTTCCAACCTCCTTATCGAAGCGTTACTCGGCTTTCGTCTTATATGATCAAACCATCTTATCCGGTATTCCCTCATTCAATAGAAGCAACCCCCAACTTCCTTCTAATTACCTCATTCCGTATATCGTCCTTTCTTGTATGCCCACACATCCAACGTAGCATAATAAACATCAATTTAAAAAAAGGGAAAAAACACTCAAGTTCTACATGTCGATGTAGCTTCTTAATTTTCAGATCTTTAAGTTCAAGCAACTATTGTTAGCTTTACATCTTCTAACAACCTATTTTGAAGCTTATTGCTAACTAATTTTCAGCTAGTACAATGTATTAGATAATAAACACCTCCATATGACAGCTGGTATAGCTGTTTTGATGAAGTTGATGAAACCTACAGTATTAAACATTGTTATAAACCTAAAACGAGATTATAAGCTAGTATACTTAACTGGAAAAGAAAATAAATAAATAATCCCAGGCATTGCCCTATTGGCAATTCAATTTAAATAAATCCTAACATTGAGGATTTCAAATTCAATAATAGCAACGAAATATATCTTCCCAATTCAATAACCACTAGTGTCGTCGCAGCTATAGATCCTGACACCACCACCACACTATTCTAACTCAAACACCACCACCACTCTTTTGAAGCTCATTCGTAGAAGTTTTGGACAAGTGATTGAATCAGAAGGAAAAAAAATTAAAGACTAACTCGTCAACAATCCTCCTTATTTGAAACATTATTCAACTGCAAAAAACTGAATTTATATAATTAATTTGAGTAATCTTTATAAACTTTTTTACACCCAAATTTTGAATTCAATTTGAAATTAGTGCTTAGAAAATTTTACATACAATCAGAATCAATGGAGTGGGGAAGAGAAGACTGACGAGCACGAAGACATTGAAAGAGAGGAGAGGGACATAGATATTAATTAGAGGATAGTTTTCTTAAAGTTAATGGAAGAAAATCAAAATGATTAACCTATTAAACTTATACAAGTTAACTAAAGTTTTAGGGTTCGTTTGTTTTGGAAGAAAACTCATTCTCGAAAAGATTTTCCATCATTTCATCATTTTACTTTGTTTGCTTTGGTAATGGGTTTTTTCAAGGGTAAGCTACATTTTCCTTCCTTTGACTATTCCTCTCCTTACATCCTTCTCATACTTTTTCCTTCAATTTTCTTTTTCTCTTTAAGTTTCTTCTATTAAAACAAACGAAGGAAAAAACTTATTTTACAACTGCGTTTTTCATTAAAAATCATTTTTCTTAGAATATTATTTTTCCATGACAAGTGTTTTTCAAAACAAACAAAGCCTTACTCTAAAATAGTAAGCGGTGAAGCACCCCCCCATTAGTTGGGATTACCTAGATCCAAAGATTTGTTTGGATTAAATTGACAGGACATGATGTGGATACAAGGCTGCCATTCACATCGAGGTTCATGGTGGTTTTGCGTATAGGTTGTTTTCCTATCGCGATTGCGGGGTTTTTCTCATTTTAGGTCTTTATTGCTTTATTAGGTGTCTTAGTTGTTAGTCATACATGGTATTCACATCGAGGTTCATGGTGGTTTTGCGTATAGGTTTTTTTCCTATCGCGATTGCGGGGTTTTTCTCATTTTAGGTCTTTATTGCTTTATTAGGTGTCTTGGTTGTTAGTCATACATGGTATTCAATACATGGGGATCACTTTCTTGAAGATTTATTGATTAAAAGACGCATTCTTGAAGGTTTCTTGAAGACATAACAAAAATTACAAGAATGGCGCAAAATAAAAGTATGGCGTGAATTTTGCGTGTTTTTAGAGTTTTTGGGTTGTCTGAATTTTCTATGATTGTTGTTCAAGTTGTTAGGGTTGTTAGGATAATTATTGTTTTCCTTAAGTGGTTAGGATAGTTTCCTAAATTAGTCTTCTAATTGTTAGTTACAAAAACCGAAAACATTGCCTTGGCGCCCAAGGTTTATGTTTTCCGGATTTTTATAGTTAGTTTTAGGATTTTATTTTGTTTATTTTGCTGAATATTTTCATGGTTTTTTATTGGTTATGAGTTGGAGGATTGTTCCAATCTTAGTCTTATACATACTCCTTAGTTTCTTTAATAAAATGGAGGTTTTAGTTTTAAGAAAAAGTTCTTTGTGAACGAAACGCTGTTAAAGTTGCATGTTAAGCGTGAATCTTGACCGAGACTCAAGTTTCAAAGTCCTTCAACTGCAATTGAAAGTCATATCCTTTGTTACTAATATAATCCATTCAAATTACACTACACTACTACCAACATTCATCAAATTTCATCACATATTCATCTTAAAATCATCAATATCATCATAGTTTTCGAAAAGTTGAGACCTTTGTCTATTTTTGTTGGCTTGATTCTTGGAAACCCATCGAAATACGCATCAAGACACCTCACACTAGGGATTATTTACGTCAATTTTTCTATTTATCAAAGTGAAAGTGCAATTTAAGTAAATTTCAATTGCAATGTCCCTTCACTTAATTCAGCAGCTCACTTGTGCCCGTCAACACTTAGTAAATATAAACCACTACCTTGGAAAACTCTAGTCCATATTATACGTTTATAAACTCTTGTATTAAAAAATTACACCTAATTGAACCTACTGCAGATACAGTTCACTTTACTTTTAACCATCATTTTTATTTAACCTCCACAGTTCCTCCCCTAAAGTTATTGATGAATTTCAACACTTCCACCCATTTTTTCCTTGGAAAAGGGAGAACTAATAGAAGAAAGCTATGAATAACTTGAGGTCTCTGTTTGTAAATACTTAGTGAAAAGTAAATATTGGTCATACTTAGCATCCCACAAGCCTTTTGGCCATCACTTTTCCAACGCTTTCAGCTATTTTTTGTAAAATAAACTACTTTCCATTTTCAACTATTATTTTGAAACACACCCTTAATCTAGCGAATAGAATACCTTTGAAATATATATAGACTTCGTAAATTAATTGACTCAATCAATCAATCAGAGCCTTAATCCCAAAAGTAAGGGTCGGCTACATGAACCAAAAAAATAATCATACCATGTCATCATCCACATAAATTTTCCTCCTCCATCCCCTGCAATCGAGAACCGCATTCTCTTGTAAATCTAAAAGCTCCATATCCTTTCTAACCCCTTCCCACCAAGTCCCTTTCGGTCTTCCCTTACCTTGTTTGAGATCTCCATGATCTCACCTTTCCACTCGTCGCACTGGGGTTCCCTCAGGTCTCCGTCTCACATACCTGAACCAACACAAGCAATTTTCCCTTAATTTGCTAGCAATGTCTGCAACACCAACTTTTTGGCGTATGACTTCATTTTTTATTCTATCCCTTAGAGTGGTCCCGCACATCCATCTTAACATATGCATCTCCATAACTCCTACTTTTTTACCTTAATTTGCTAGCAATGTCTGCAACACCAACTTTTTGGCGTATGACTTCATTTTTTATTCTATCCCTTAGAGTGGTCCCGCACATCCATCTTAACATATGCATCTCCATAACTCCTACTTTTTTAATTTGCTCCTTCTTGTAGTCCCAACATTCTGTACTGTAGAGTTGTACCGTAGAGCAACACTGGTATTATTTCCCCTTCAACTTTAACCAGATGTTTTTGCCACATAATACTGTTGTGGCTGCTCTCCATTTAAGCCGCCCAAATTTAATCCTATGTGTCACATTTTGGTCAATATCACCATTCTTTTGGATAAATGACCCCAAATATTTAAAACATTCCAGCATATTTAGGACTTCTCCGTCCAACCTCACCACCGCATCACTTACCCCTCTTTTAGTCCTATGGCAGCATTCCATATATTCCGTCTTACTCTGACTTAGCTAAAAACCCCTAGACTCCAACCTTTGTCTCCATTGCTCTAATTTGGCATTAACCCCCTCTTTAGTTTCATCCACCAATACAAAATCATCCACAAACAACATGCACCATGGTACCTTATCCTGGATTGACCTTGTTAGTTGTTACTTCATCCATAACCACTACAAAAAGAAAAGGAATTAACGCCGACCCTTGGTGCAGCCAAATTGTTATAGGAAAGTCTTTGGTCAACCCACCACAAGTCCTAGCATTTGTGGGCACCTCCCGATACATGTCCTTAACCAGGTCAATATACCTTCGTGGCATACCTTTCTTCATCATTGCCCACCAAAGTACATTTCTTGGAATCTAGTCATAAGCCTTCTCTAGATCAACGAAAACCATATGGAGGTCCCTCTTCCACGCCCTATAGAATTCCATCATTTGTCTTAGCAAATGAATTGCTTCCATAGTGGATCTCCCACGCATAAAACCAAATTGGTTTTTAGAGATGCTTGTGCATGCCCTCAACCTATGTTCTATCACCCTCTCCCAAAACTTCATAGTGTGGCTCATAAGCTTGATCCCTCGATAGTTAGAACAATCTTGGGCACCTCCTTTGCTCTTATAAACTGGAACCAAAGTGCTCTTTCGCCAATTTTGTGGGATCCTCGAAGTCTTCCAGCCTTGTTAAACAAATCCGTTAGCTAATCAATACCCACCTTACGCAGACACCTCCACACCTCCATTGGTATATCATCAGGTAGCTGCTTTCTTTGGTTTCATCTTTTTCAAAGCAGTCTCCACCACTACCCTTCTAATCCTCTAATCCTCTACACATATTCCATGTTGATTTCCTCCGCATCCACTAACGTATCTCCTGTGACCCCTCTTTGACTGTAATTAAACAATTCATCGATGTACACCTGCCACCTATCTTTTATGTCCTCATTTTGAACCAAAACCTTGAGGTTCTTATCTTTGAAACACTTTATCAAGCCAATAACCTTCCTCGCCTCCTGTCTTCGCTTTGCTTTGCCATTTTGTAGATTTCTTTTTCTCTCTCTTTAGAGTAACCTTTCATAAACCTCTTGAAAAACCATTTTTCTCTCTGACCGGTTAGCTACCTTTGCCTTAAATTTAGCATCCTTATACTCTGCGAATATTTCCTCGGTCCTACATTTTCCCAATGCCAGATAACAATCTCGTGTTTTACTGCTGCTTTCACCTCTTCATTCCACCAAGAAGTATCCTTATGGATCATACTCCTTCTCCTTGATTCCCCTAAGACCTCCTTGGCCACTATAAGGAAACAACTCTTCATCTGTGACCAAGCTACATCTGGATCCGCCGCTTTATCCAAATTCGCCTCCTTGACCACTTTCTCTGTGAAAACCTTAGCATTCGCATCTCTCAAGGTCCACTATCTTATCCTTAGCTCTCCTTTACTACATTTCTTTTTCCCACTCTCTTTCAAACGGATAGTTATCACCAATAGCCGGTGTTGGGTAACCACACTTTCTCCTGGGATGACTTTGCAAACTATGCAACTTTGTCTATCCTCCCTACTTGTGAGCAGGAAGTCTATTTGAGTTGCATTTGTTCCGCTACAAAAAGTTATCAAGTGGGATTCTCGCTCTTAAACCAAGTATTAGCCACAAGTATGTCATGCAAGCAAAATCCAATACGGTCTCTCCGTGAGCGTCTCTCTGCCCATACCCAAAACCCCCATCTATATAATATATTAAAAGGCTAAAATACAAATCATGTGTAGCTATTAGGAATCGAACTCATAACATTTGAAACAAAATGTGAAAGTTTAACCACCAAGCCATAATAAATTTGATGTTTAATATTTCAAAGTAATGGATAATAAAGTCTTGTAATCATATGGTATGAGCTTTTGATTTGTATCGTTTATTCACTTGCACCAAAATTATGACATTGTTATTTTTACCCAAGTCTTTTATAATTGTTTTGCTTTTTTAATTAGTAACCTATTTACAATCCATACAATCTAATTTCGCACTAAACAAAAAACACATTATGAAAAACAAACAAAAGCATATTTGATAATTGTAGCCGACCTGGGGCATTGCCCGGGCCAAAATTCTAGTGAACACTCTCAAAACCATCACAACGGTCCCCAACATGCCCATTCAAGTCACCTCCAATATATAACTTCTCCGCGTAAGGGACACCTTAGACCACCCCATCAAGATCCTCCCAAAATTGTCGTTTCTCCTCAGCACTCGGTCCAACTTGGGGCGCATAAGCACCGATAACATTAACAATCTCATTACCACGCAACAACTTCACCCCTATCAACTTGTCGCTTTTCCAATAAGTCTCGATTACCTCTTGCGAAAGCCATTCATCCAGGACTACACCTACTCCATTCTTAACTCCATCACCATGATTCTTGTCTTGTCCAGCATACACCAGCTTATACCCCAAGATCAAGTCTCGAGCCCTCTGTCCTATTCACCTTGCCTCTTGAAGCCACATGATGTTTACTCGTCTTCTCTTCATTACCTCCACCACTTCTGCTGATTTCCCCGTTAGAGACCCCACATTTCAAGAATCAACCCGTAAACCAATCGTAGACCCCTTCCTCCTTCACTCTCTTGCACCACTTACAATCTTGTGTTCATTTTGACACCACCCCCTGACGGTGTGGAACGTCGCTTCGGTACGATGACCTAGCAACCCGTGCATATTTATCACTACACCCGGGCTGGAAATTGCATCGTGTTGCAAAGTAGGGAACGCCCCAATCGCAAGCCCTTGCTTATTTGACACCACATTCGGGCAATGTGGCACGTCGCTTTGGGGCGACGACCTAGCAACCCTTACATATTTATCACTACACCCGCATCTAGGAAGTGCAGCGCGTCACTGAATAGGGAACACCCCCATGAATTCATCATTTTGGTTCATGTCATAAGATGTGAATAGGTTTTACGCTTGCTGTCACTGACCTATCATAACTCTCCTCCTTTATCCAGGCTTGGGATTGGCACTGGCGCGGTTTTTTATCACTACACCCGGGCCTGGGAAGTGCAGCACGTCGCTGAGTAGGGAACTTAACTTTAAAAATATATACTACTTCCGGGTTTTTTTTAGTTGCAATAAATGGGTATGTTTTGTGAGACAAAAAATTTTCACTTGTTGCATAAAACAAATACAGAGTTAAAACTACATACTTTGTATGTAAATTAGAACAACATGCTTAGTTACTCTGTTTGGATGTTTGCATTTCAGATACCATAAGAAAGAGGCAGGAAACTAAGCTTAAGAAACAGAAATCACATGCCTCGTAAGTTTCAGTTGGCAAAAGATAGTCACAAATGAAAGTGCCTGCAAGCCAAGGTATGAAGACTCTTCGAGGAAATGGTAGTATGCATTGTGTTCTGCACCCAAAGAGATCAAAGGTTCATAAGAAGAGATTACGATGCGTAATGAGCATGCAAAAAATGACTGGCAGTATGCACCGCATTCAGCATCCAAAAATATCAAACATTTAACAAAAGAAATTACAATGCGTAGTGAGCATATAAAAGAGAACTCCAGGTAGTCCAATAAGTTTATATGACAAGGTCTCACCAAGACTACATGCACACAGCGTAAGACTAAAGTAGGAAGGCTATGGGAATACCAAAGACATTGAATCAAAACGAAGTAGTTCAACTTCCATTTGGATACAAGGCCCGGAAGGGAAAAGGAGGGAGCAACGGGTAAGCTAGAAAGAACACTTGTTATTATACCAAAATTTTCAGACTTCATTTTTAGTGGGGAGATGGAAAAAAACTAAAAGGTGTAGAAAATGTAAAGGATATTGGCAATAAAAAAAGGGACCAATTATTACTATTATACTAAGTAATTTACATTCAATAAAAAAATAACAATAATAGGAAGGTGTAGATTAGGTAAGCAACTCCGCAATTAAATTGACTTGGTAATTCAAATACATAAAACCAAGGAGGAGGGGGGGGGGGGGGGGGGGGCAGAAAGGGGGGGCAGAAAAGCCACATATAAATGCTAAAAACGTCATCTTTCCTATGATGTTTTTGAGTTGTTTACTTGCTTCACAGGATTACCAGATTCATATGGCTTATATAATCACAAATTTTAAGGTATCATACAACACTTATCAAACCCCACCAAGGGAGAGCACAAGTCATGCCAAACATTACCTCACACACTGTTGAACAATCCGGTAAGTAGATTTAATGCTGGACATCGTTAGGTCTGTTTCAGAACCAGCTTCAGAAACAGCAGCAATTTCCCTATCAGACTCATCAACAATCATGTCCAATCTATATCTCAAGCTCATGATGATATCTTCCTACATGAAACAAAACTTTGTCATATTTTACAGCTCATTGGTAGATGGTCATGGTGGTAATTGGAATGAATTTGCAACTAAGTTTGTGAGGGATCCAATGGTCAATTTCATGGCAATTCTGATTAATCCATAAGCTGCATATCAAGTTGTTTATTTTTCTTCATAAATTCCCACTCTCACCGAATAACACAATAGGTAATTTTATAAAAAACGAAAAAAAAAAAAAAAAAAAAAAAAAAAAAAAAAAAAAAAAAAAAAAAAAANAAAAAAAAAAAAAAAAAAAAAGAAACACAAGCTTCCTGATGAATTTGCATTACCATTGGGATTACAAAGTTGATTGTCTTGCTAAATTACACTAAAACTCATTCCCATTACTGCAACTATTACCTACTACCAAATGGAAATGAGACAATATTCAATGCTGCATGCTTGTAGTTATGATTAATAAGAGAAAAAACATGTAGTTCTTGATTTCTCGCTTATTGATCCATAACAAGTGATAAAATTTGAACTTCACAGAACATATTGAACTAATTATTATTCACACTATGTCATTTTCACTCTTTTATTATCTTATACGCCTGTGTCACATACTCAACTTTTCGACAAGGATATTGTCTTTTTTAGACACAACACTCTGTATCTACAATATTGGGGAGGGAATTAATGTAAAAGAGGGCAAGTGAAGACAGCCATGCAAGATTTGCTTAAAAGATGGGGTGTCAAAAGATTTTGTCCTTTTTGATTCAATGCATCAGTGCCCGCTGAGTCCTCAAGTCTGAAATCTGAAGCTATATGTGTTGAATGATTTGAACACAGTGCCATGTTTGAGTAATATAGGTCATACAAAGGCCAGCAGGCATCTAACGAAGTCATTGACAAAATCAAAGTCTTAATCCCAAATAGATGGGTTCGGTTGAGGCATCAAAATATCTAATGAAGTACAAGGACATAATTGTCACAGATGATAAAAAAGATTAATTAGAAAACTACAACCAGCAAAAGAATACCTTTATATCAGCCACAGCTTGTGAAACAGGTTCTTTTGAGTTCAGATATGAATAAGAAGACACTACGCCAGAATATACAAGAATACCAACAACGTCCTCTTGGCTCCTGGCTTCACACACAACCACCACAAAGCAAATAAACAACTACGCGTAACTGATAACAAATACAACTTTGAGAATTGAATCTGCACCTCCCAATGATACATCTTTCATAGCAGGCAAAAGTAGTTCAACTTTATGCACATCATCAGATGTCCACGGTTCATCAGCAATTGCTTCAACCTAATCAAGCAGAGCATAATGAGAGACTTCAAACAGTTAAGTATTCCAACCTATAAGAAAAATATGTTGATTGTCAAAGTTATTGATAGGACATGTGGTAATCAACTAATCATATCAAACAGCATAAAGCTTTTGATGGTTCAACGTAAATTATTGTATAATATTCCCTTTGATTTGCTTTTCTTTTACTTTCTCTCCATTTCATGTCAGCAAACTGTATCAAGGGTAAAACCTCCAGACTTGTTAATGACACAGGAACCGGACCCGTATGATAGTGTCAATAAGTATGAGAGATTAAAATAAACAGCTGTTAACATGAAATGGAACATCTGCTTACAGACTTCCTGAAAAGGAAAGTGCAGCTACTAGACAATGTACATCAAGTATGGAGGCTGAACTTATACTAAAGACAAGGCGCTTTAATATAAGACAAACAATGCCTTTACTGAATTCAGATGACCAATAGAATTATCACATAAAGATCACCGGCCTTTTGAACAGAGACTTCTAACCTTAGTTTTAAAAGCAAAGGAGTATGTGCCTTGCACCTGTGCACTTCACAGTATCGCAAAAAACAGAAGGAAAAAAAATCGATAAGAAAAAGAACAAATAGAAACCCATAAACCCCAAAAGACACGCGCCACTGCCTCCAGGGGGATATTCGAGCTGCCTTTATGCGCTTTGCAGCTAGGCACACATTATTACAACTAAGTTCTAGCCCAAAAGCAACAACAACAACAACAACAAAGCCTTAGTCCCAAATTAATTTGAGGTCGGTTAGACATGCATCAATATGAGGAGTCGCAAAAGTCATCTGCAGAAATACTCTTACTGCAATCTTCCCTATTTGACTTTTGACTCTAAATTATCTTCAAAGCACCAACACCCTTATATCTCCATTACCAACTCTCATCCAAATATGCTTTGTTCTTACTCAAACCTTTCCTCCGTCCCTCTTGTTGCCACCCTTTCAACCTCCTTAACGGAGCATTACTTGGTCTCCGTCTTACATGACCAAACCAACTTAGACACTTTTCCCTCATTTTATCTTCAATAAAACCAACCCCCAACTTCCTCCTAATTATCTCATTCCATATTTTGTTCTTTCTTGTATGCCCACACATCCAACGTAGCATACGCATCTCTGCCGCACTCATCTTATAGAGGTGCCACACTCATCCTATGGAGGTGGCAGTACTTCAAAGCCCAACATTCAGTCACATAAAGCAATGCTAGTCTAATGGTTGTGCGGTGATATTTTCCCTTCAATTTGTTGGGCGTACCCCGATCACATAAAAACCAGAAGCTCCTTTCCACTTCAACCAACCCGATTTGATCATGTGGTCCACATCTTTGAACAATTCACCATCCTTCTGGATAATGGATCCTAAATAACGGAAGAAATCAGAACATTGGACACTCTTTCCATTTAAACTGATTGAGCTTGTCGTTTGATGCTTCGTCCCACTGAATACACACTACATATATTCTGTTTTACTTCTACTCAACTTAAAACCCCGTGATTTCAATGTCTTTTGCCACAATTCCACCTTGCTTTCGGTGCTTATTTCAATTCATCGACCAACACAATATCATCTACAAATAACATGCACCAAGGGATACCGTCTTGAATTGAACTTATCAATTCATCCATAACAATGGAAAAAAGCAAAGGGAGTGTAGAACCTTGATATACACCAATTGTGATAGGGAAGTCTTCTGTTTTTCTAACACTAGTTCATACACTTGTGCTAACGCCCTCATACATATCTCTAATGATAAATAAATTTTTTTTTGAGATACATTTCCTTTGAAGAGCCCACCCTAGCACTTCCCTCGGTACCTTATCATATGCCTTCTCTAAGTCAATAAAAAACATATGAAGGTTTTTCTTCTCATCCTTGTAATACTCCTACCTCATGAGATGAATTGCCATCGCAGATTTGCAGTCAACCTTTCTGCCTTCCAAACTATTTCTCCAAAAATTTGCACAAATCTTCTCAACCTCAATTCAATAACTCGTTCCCAAAGTTTCATGGTATGGCTCATTAGCTTGATCCCTCTATAGTTAGCACAATCTTGAACAACTATGTTCTTATACACCGGGATTATGGTACTTTTCCTCCATACCAATGGCATCCTATTACTTCCCCATATATTACTGAAAAGAGTTCAACCACTCAAATTCCTTTATCTCCCAACATCTCCATACCTCAATAGGATTACCATCCAACCCAGCTGCCAACCATCTGTTTTAGAGCTCTTTTAACTTCCCCCTTTTGAACCTCCTCAAAAAACCCCGATTTACCATATCATGAGTAATAGCTACGCCCTCAATATCTTGGTGTCGAACCTCATTAAATCAATTATCAAAGTACGACCTCCATCTACTCTTTATCTTGTCATCATCAACCAACACACTTTGATTAACATCTTTCACACACTTAACCGCCCCTATATCCCAAGTTTTTTGGTCTCTCATACAAGCGATTCTATAGATGTCTTTCTCCCCTTCTTTTGTATCCAACCATGCATATAGATCTTGGTTTACCTTTTCCTATGCATCTCTTATCGCCTTTTTAGCTTCTCTTCTAGCTTGTTTATATGTCTCAAAATTATCATCATTGAGATTTTCCCAATCTTCTATAACAATCCATCTTGTTCCTTATAGCTTGTTTTACCTCTTCATTCCACCAAGATATGTCCTTACTTGGTGGCATGCTTGTTCTTTTGGATTTTCCAAAAAGTTTCTTTGCCACGTCTTTTACAAAGTGTTCTATTTTTGTCCAAACAAAATCTACATCTAAATCCATACCCAACAACCATATATTTGTACCAACCATTTTCTCCACAAATTACTGTTTTTTATCTCCTTGAAGCTTCTTCTACCACTTTATTCGAGGTTTCACAACTAGCCTTTTTCTCCTTAAGCATTTCTTTTCTCGAAAATCTAGTACCACCAACCTATGTTCGATGACCACAATCTCAAAAGGGTTCACTTTGCAATCAATAAAACTCTTTCTCCAAGTGTTCCTCACTAAGAAGTCTATTTGACTTGCATGATCCCCGCTCCTATAGGTCAATAGGTGGGATAGTCTTTTCTCGAACCAAGCGTTCATTACACCCAAGTCATAAGCTAAAGTAAAGTCCATAATGTTTCTAACCCAAAAACAACATACAAAAATATAATAACATGTTCACATCTTTCGGATCCTCTTTTGTAGGTTTTAAGTATCAGTTATTTATTATAAAAGTAGTGACAATAATAATAAATAACATAAAAAGACATATTTCAGGATAAAAAAAATATGCACTCAGTAAACTATAGTACGTTTGCATGAGATTACCAAACCGTTGTCTTATATGTCCAACACAAGCTAAAGTGATTCCAAACCATTTAAAGAACCACTTGCTACAGATGCTAGAATCTTTTCCCGCTGGCAATGCCAAAAGCAGCAAAAAGGATGGAAAAGGCAAAGCTTCATATAAAATTAATTAATATGCACATATCTCACTATCTTCTTGACCTAAAAGCCCTCCATAATCAAAAACTACGTTTCCATTTGGTAGGGTGTGAAACATTTTCATATGAAATGGAAAACCTTTTACAATGGAAAACTCATTTTCATATAATTGCATGGAAAATGATTTTCCACTTTAAACAATTTTCTTTATTTGGTTTAACTAAAAATCAAAAACTGCAATTTTGGGGTAAATAGTTTTCCTTCCAATTACGTGGAACAATGTTTTCCTTTCAACTTTGGGGGGAAATGTTTTCAATAAGGTAATAAATGAATTTTCTCCCAAACTTTTATATCTTACTTTTCAGCCTAAACTAAACAATGTAAAATAGGGAAAACAAGTTTCACGGAAAATGTTTTACACCCTACCACATTAGGCCTACTAGAGGTAAAAGAAAACAGCAACAACAACACAAACAAAAAATAATAATAACTAACCCTTAATCCCAAAGTAATTAGGGGTTGGCTAGAAGTGTGCTTCACCTCACATAGCTTCTTAATGAACCCACCCCCCCCCCCCCCCCCCTCTTATTACACCAGAAGATCACATATTTCAATTCATGCAAAAAGCCTTAATTCTAATGGATGGGGTAAATTGCATGAATTACTTTCCATGTCATGTGCATTATCACTCCCCTTACTAATGGTAGATGCCCTAATGAACCTACAATATTCGTTTACTTTTAGATCTCATTCAATGCATGTCATGGTCATCATAAATTTCCATCCTCTTCTTAGGTTTCTAAAGCCCTAATGCTCCACCTTCCTCACCAAAGTGTTTCCGCACATAACCAAACGATTGTAAGTAATTTTACATTAGTCGTTGATGCCTGCACTTGCACTTCCCTTCTTCTGAACATTTTCATTTCATATTCTATCCCACTACAACTTTCCCGCACATCAGTCTCTACATCCCCATTTTTGTTACACATTACTTCTTGACATGATCCTAGTCTACATGTTGGGACCTATAACGGTCCTTTTGAGTCATGTTAACTATGACCACACTTTTCTACTTTGGATATAAGTAAATGAACTACATAAAATAATCTAGGACGAAAAAATAGCTTGTGTTAAACACCACCTTTGGAATGTAAATAATATATATGAGGGAAAAGAGTGAGAACAATGAAGTTTTGTTATTCGTTGTCCTACCAAATTTCCATCTATGATTGCTTTTGCACCATTCAACTCCTTAGTATGAATTGAAATCCAATCAAGCAAGACATCATTCAATATTTTTCCATATGAAAGATTTCCACGACAAATTGGCAATCTGTGTCAAAAGAATCAAAAAAGGCAAAAAAAAAAAATGTTAATGCCTTGCACAAAATAAAATAAATGCCATTTTATTTTTGAGATGATTGATGATCTAAAATAGACTGCAGAGTATGGCATGCACTTCCCCTGCTTTATAAAAGCTCTTTTTATTTACCAAAAATAAAAACCACCAATATAAGCAGAGGAAGTGTGACGTGAAACTTTTTTGTTTTAAAATTACAAGAGAAATGCAGCTGTATAAGGTGCAAGAACAAATAAATGCTAAAGTTTTGTCCTCAACACATTTTTTACCTTTTCTAACCGCGAGAATATTTCAAAATTAACCATCACATTCTATTCATAAGATTAATGTTGAAGAATGGCCCCTAAAAGTTAAATTGTGAAAAATGGGTAATAATTTCAGAACTGCAATAGTAATTAGGATCATTTATATTAAGATGGAAAGTTTTACACCTGCTATTCCTCTGAGTTAGCAGCATAACATGGCTTTAATAAGGCATACAAGGAATGAAAGTGTGTTTATAGACCTGTCAAATGGTTGAATCTAGTTAAAAATTCCAGTTCCGGTTATATTCAAAGTGGATTCAAATAAAGATTGTTCTCAATCCAAGGCCTCCAGGTTCAGATTGATTAAGGGATTCAAAGAAAACCCTTGAATCTTCATTTCCAAGTGTGATATAAATGACTGTGTGTTTCATATAAATATACAATATATGTCCTCTTACCACAATCAATAACATTCAAAGCCATTCACAGCGAAGTTAAGCAATCTAAAGTGTGCTCAAGTCCAATAACAACCATCCTACAGAGTACATCTTAAGGTTTTCATAAAATAACAACACCTAAAGCCCAAAATAATTTGGGGTCGGCTAGACATGAAACAATAAGAGGAATCGCAACACTCATCTGCAGAAATCCTCAATCTCCATTCTTCCCTATATAGTGCCAAATTCTCTTCAATCCTTAACAACCTCATATAGTCATATCTCCACCCACAGCCCTCACAAAGTTTTCTTAGGTCTTCCTCTACCTCTCCTCCATCCATCCTATTGCTACTCTTCCAAACCTCCTTGTTAGAGCGTCAAACTATCTTAAACGATTTTCCCTTATCTTATGCTCAATACCTTCTTCTTAATAACCACATTCCTTATTTTATCCTTTCTTGCATGCTCACGCAACCAACGTAGCATACGGCCATATGCACCTCTAGTCTTCTACAACACTCATCTTATGAATGTAACAAAACTTCAAAGCCCAACATTCGGTCCCATAAAGCAATGCCAGCCTAATGGTTGTGTGTCAGAATTTACCCTCTAATTTATTGGGCATACCCCAATCACATACAAAACCAGAAGCCCCCTTTCACTTCAACCAACCGGATCTTGTGCACCACATCTCCTTTCTTTTGAATAATGGATCCTAAATAGTTAAAGAAATCTGAACACTAAACATTCCTTCCATCCAAACCAATTGCGCTTGTCATCTTGCTCCTTGTCCCACTAAAGTTACACTCCATATATTATGTCTTACTTCTACTCAACTTAAGACCACTTGATTCCAACATCCTCATCTCATCTTAAGGTTTTCTTATGTAAAAAAATTTTCATGATCTAATATAACAGGTTACGTAAAGTGAACATGGTTAACATAAATATAGTCACAAGGTTAACATGGTTTGGGTCAAGTTTGAGCTTAAGTCCATCTAGTTATTCAAATAATAGTAAGATCACATTTAGACTAATATCCTGCAAATTATTGGTCACAACCCATTACTTTGAAAGTTTTATGTAGGTTGAACCATCACTGCCAATAGAGAGCATAATAGTAGTTTGTCAACAATTTGACGTTTTAATATACTCAAACATAAGTGATTCTCTAACACTAGCAATAAACATTACAACGTCATGCACCGAGCAGCACAATAAGGTCAATGATATGTAACAGGAACTGCTACTAAATTATTAATAGTTAAAGACATGCCACAAATCCACAATGATTGCATAACATTGCTAAAAATGTACCTCATACAAAAATGGTACATGCACTGAAATGCTTGTAGTGAATTTAGAAGCCGTCCTAATTTGAAATCACAAGGTCGAAGACTATTTGGTGCTACATTTGAAGACACGGAGCAATTTCTACATATCCACCTGCACTAATGAACCAATCACATCACTAGAGCCTCTTGAAATGAGCAAGCTTCATGACAGCGAGAAGAAATTACAATTAGATTACCTTCTAGGGCTATAAGATATGTGAAGAAGTAACATCTCATTAAAACCATTTTCTAATGATGGAGCTGCATCTGCTACTACCTTGACACTCTGTAAAAATAATACTAGTCAAAAGTCATTTGCCAATTACAATTCACAATATGTATATTGAATTTAGGCACTAAGAATTTTAGTTCTGGTGAGACGAGTGTTAGCTCGTGTCTAATAAACAAAAATGAAAATAAAACCTAAGAGAAGATTGAACATTATAATCTGGACATAGATTGCACTTATTTTAAGTTTTAATGATCAATTGGCAATAACCAAAAATGCAGAGAAAATAAGGACCAATCACCAAAGAGACAGATATTTGAGGCATAACAAAAGGAATGTAATCCCAATGGAAAGATTTTTAAACATCCATCCCAATTCATTTCCCATGAGTTCCTTCTAGACAACCTCAGTGCTATGTTGCTAATTATGATAGGCATGTTACGATCACATTAGACAACATCCATCTAGCTAAAAATATCCAAGATATACATGCTGAAATCTACTTGAACAGCATATACTCTTAAATTCCAAAGTTTCCAAGTAAATGCCATACTTGTGTAGTTTCTAGTATAGACATTAACATCGTCTTGACAAAATTCTTCCTTGGAATGATTGTGCTTCCTTGGTCCCTTAAAGTGTAATATCAAAGGGTTTGTTCACTTTATTAAGTGTTGTATTTACTTTTAAGTGGGTAGGTAACAAGTAGGGTAGGAGGAAAAAAAGTAGAGAGGAAGTGTGGGGAATCACATGGCTTAAACAGAAAATGTAGCAATATTTAAGAGACAAGTCAGACAACCCAAAAGGTGTAACAGACTTCTAGGGATAGAGAGACTAATGATGATAACAATATAATTGCTATTAAGTAGGAGATGAAAATTTTTGGTAAATTTCCCAACATCAAAAATATATGACTCACATATATATGCATTTTAGGTTCTCATAAATAAGTGGAGATTTAAAAGATGTGAGACTATAATGAGGAAGGGAAAAGTCTATCCTAGAGGCCATAGTTGATAAAATAGAAAGGACTTTGTTTTCTTAAAGACCAATTCTTATCAAAAACAAAGCCGACAAGGGATAGCTAGGCCAGAAGTAACTTCCTTTGAGGTAAGAATTTAGGCAAACATCTCGCATCTTCTCAAAATCTATGCGTCGTTTATTTTTGAAATAGAGGCCACAAAGGCACGAAGCCATTAACAATTTTAGGCCGAATTTTAGATCATATGGAATATTTTGGCATGCTTTTGAGGGTCATGGTTCGATTTGGAACATTATTTAGTTTACCAATGCATTTTTCTTTTTCATAATTCATACTTATCTTAATTAGTTTTATATTTCGCACATTGTTTAAAGAGTAAAGAATTAATCCAAAAACAATAATTCACCATTGCTTTATTCTATCAGCTACAGAAAATTACTATGTTAAGTTACAACAGTGTTTCCTAATTGATGCAATATTACTAGTTTACTACAAGCCAATCGAGTATAAGAACTCAATTCAGTTCCATCTAAGTGCAAAACTCTCATGAGTCGGCAACATTCAGGATATTCTCTTTCTCAATAAGTGACAAGTTGGAGCACCACAATCATTTTATTATACTACATACTTATTTGTTAGCTATGGGGCTTCCAAAGTTGTGATAAAAAAAAATTTACAGCACATACAGCTTTCAAGTCATGTTATGGCCCTTAGGGCATGCTTGGGACGAGGGTAACGCATTAAGCCATTAAGGAAGTGAAAAAGGTCAAACTTGACAAAATGAAGATGCTTAAAATAAGAGGTGGGAATGGTGAGAAAGAGGTGATCATGGTATGATGTTGTGGGAGGAAGGAGAATAATCACTCTTATTTTGGGGGTAATTGTTAGCATAGAGGGTGGTAATTGTTACCCCCCCCCCCCCCCTAAGGATAATGATCTTCCCTATCACCATCTCTTCCTTTTACCTCCACTAGTTTAACCTCGTTTACCACTACATGATTTTCTTTAGCACCAACACCATTTACCTACATTTTATCATGTTCGACTTTCATTGCGCCCTTAATGCATTACCCTCATTCCAAGCATGCCCTTAGTATGATAAATATTGTTAAGCTGAATGCTTAGAATTAATTCGGGCATTCAAAGTCTAGCAACATAAATGAAGTTTCCATGCCTGAAAATTTGATGATTATAAGATATAATCTGGAATTAGATTGTTGCCAAAACTCAAGCATCAACATTGACACTCCGAGTAATATATTTATTAACCTGGCAAAGTACGGATGTTGAATTCTTGAAGGAAGTTTCACTGGCCCATACATAGATACCTACTATTTTGACACCGCCAACAAGCAACCGCGAAACCTATAAGAACAACAAAATTAAAGAGAAGTGTCAACCACTTTGGATGTTGAATAAGGCTTGAGTGTATTTACATAATCACACTAACACTAATAATCAATGTTGTCTGAGGCTAAAGACTAACATTACATTGATGTCATATTCAAATGACAATACACAGTAAATACTAGTACATACCTGACGAGCATGTTCGGAAAGCCAATCGTTATCAATAAAGAGAGATGAAGAGTCAACAGAAGATTTAGGAGGTGGTTTCTTCTTCTTATCGGCTTTGGGAGGTTCGATAATAGAGCATGGAGGATCTCCAGCATCATTACGAGGTGTGGGCACTAAATCATAGATAAATCCACGATCTAATTTCCAACTTAGTTTGCCTATCACTAAACCAACCTGCGAAACAAATTAAATCAAATTGATTTCTGAGTCACAATTACAACATTGGAGCCAACACAACCTTACCTCCGCAGGAATTGCAGATTGAACAACACGTTCTTCCGCATATTTAAGCCGGGTTTCCTCTCCCAATACGGAATTCACCATTTTAACTTGTATTCCAATTTATGTAAAGACGCCCTTCTCTGTATTGAAACTTGAAACGTTTTATTGATCCACGGTTATGTAGTACGGGTACTAGCCGTCCTCGAACCCAATTCGTTAACATATTGAAAACGATTTCAATTCTTTATGTTATAATTGGTCGTATCCATTAACAATATTTTTTAAACTAGCCGTTTTCAGTTCTCGTATCCGTATTCATTTTCGATCCCGTTCCCGATTTCGTGCAAACTAGATCTACGGTTTTAGTGCGGTCAAATTGACAAAATAAATATTAAAATAAATATCCCTTATGTAAAAAAAATAAAATAAAATAAATATGAATTCGGTGCACACTAACTTATTGTGCATTTAAGATATTTGTATGATTATATCACGTAAAAGCTCATTATATTAGCCAAAGTGATCATATCATTTGAATGTGATTATACTTCGTATCATTTAAGATAATTATATCATTCAAAAACGGATTATATCATATAAAAGGTCAGTATATGCTTAATTATAGTTATATCATTTAAAGGCATATAATTATGTTATAAGATTTGTTTTGGCTCAAGCAATATAATGCTTTATTATTCTTGTATCAATGTTTGGAACAATTGGTGTAAGAATTGGAGCTATTGGAAAATAATTAGTAAGATGTTCATAATTTGTAGAATTGTTTTAAGGACTTAAAACTTTTGATTTTCACTAATAATTGCTTAGTTATGCTTAATATGATTAAGTTTCGTAATTTTTGGAGCAACATTCCAATGATATCTTGAAGTGCTTATGTTGATTTTGTAAAATCTGGACAGCAACCATGTAACTCACTAATCGGATTATATTTTGGGCTAAATAGTGTTTTATGTTGTTGTTTATGTCTTTGTATGTTCCATAAGGGTGTATGGTTATGAATTTGGTTGTTTGAACATTTTTGTGACACATATGCAACATGTTTGGAGTACTTATGTAATGATTATTTTAGAATTCTCAATTTATATGGATCTAAATTCTTTTAAAATTATTTTATCTATTTTATCTTAACACACCTTATTTTGCATGGTTTTCTTCTCATTTCATTAGCTATGTTGTGAAGGATATTTGTTTAGAGGTTGTGAATCCTAAAATGTTACAATGTTGAGTTTAAGACCATATGTGGCATCTTTTTTGTTCTTTTATCATTTGAAATGAAATAATGTTATTTTGCAATTATTTTTTTTGTTTTATACGAGTGTAAGTTAGGAGCCACTATGCTGCGAGTTATAATGGTTAGAACATGCTAATCACTTTGGATGTATGTCACAAGTGAAATATATATATATATATATATATATACCTGGGTAAACTGTTGTCGTCCGATGTGTAAGTCCGTATTTGGCATCTAAGGTTCGGAGTTGTAAGTCCATATCTGGCATTTATTCAGCATCAGGATTTTGGCCATTTTCAGACACGGTCTTCTGCGAGTTGACTGGAAGTTCGCCTAACAAACCTTAGGATGTGGACTGGGGGTTCCACCAGCGTTTGATCCTACTTGAATCAAAGTTTTTCTATTAAAGTTTATCTCTTAATAGTTTGTTTGGTTTTTGTGAACTTTGATATTTTATTTTAACCTGTTTATGGCTTTTAGATTTCTTCCTATGTTTTAAGTAATGACTTCTCAAAATTGTTGTGTTCATGACTAGGTTTCCTTTGCTTGTCGTTAAGTCTTCTTATATTATCTATGTTTGCATTTTTAGTTTTCTTTCCTTCTATCTTGTTTCTTGCTTTGTGATCTCATGTCTTTGGGAGAACTACTAATTACTCCCCACTGACTGTGGAATTTTGTGAATGTTTTCAGATGGTTATCAGCTGCAGAATTATTATCATGTGGGCAGGGACTGTGAGACTTAGTTATAGGACCTACCCATTCCTCTAAGTCCTTTATATATCTTTAGGTTTCTTGTAAAGGTTGACAAGGTTGTTCTGCCTCTACTGCTTTGATATATGATGATCCTATTTTGGAACTCTTTTGAATAAGACTTTTGGTTGTGTTGAACTAGTTTTGAACTTAGGGAATAATCAAGCAGTGATGTTGCTACTTATGAGGTTCTATTAGCATATCCATTATTTGACATTCCCATCTAGTGTTTTCCGCTGGCACTCTTAGTTTGATAAGGGCGGGTTGTCACATCTCTTTATAGTGGATTGTGTGCATGTGGTGAATCATTATCGTGTTCTACTTCGAGCTATTGATTGGGAGGTTTCTATTGTCCATGTATATTGAAAAGGCAATAGAGCCCCAGATTGGCTAGCTAATAGATGAGTAGAACAACCCCAATGAGTTATCTTATGGCAAGAACCACCATTAGAACTTCGTCACATTTTGGATGAAGACATACGTGGTGTGGCTCTCCTACGAACTATCCATTAATTAGCTATATTTATTTAGGTTTTTATTTTAGGCTTAGCCCTCATTAGTTTAAAAAATAATAATTATCTCACTTTTCGTTTATTATTAAATAATTCCACCTTTGTTAATGGTCTGAACATAATGATTTTTAATGATGATTCACTAAAAATCGCTATACTTGGAAGTGGGCATCGTGTCGTGTCGTGCCCACCGTGGGCCATGCTAAACCAATCCAAAGGGACTGTCGTCATGACGCCGCCAAATGGCGTACCCTAGCCCATGGTCCACATGGTATTTTTTATATGGGCCCGGTGCATATTGCGGAGAATGTACCTGGACACACATTACTAATGTTCAGATTTTTACATGAAATGTTCAATTTTTTCTATGCAATGTTCAACCTTTTCCATATAATGTTGAGTAGCAATATTTAGATATAGTTTTTTTTAGTAATACAAAATTGAAGATTTGGATGGAAGCTGGGCTATGAAATACAAAGTACGATTTAATTGGGAGGTCGATATTGTTGGAAAACACTTTAATTTATAGAGATTTTCAATTTAAGGATATTTTGGATTTAACAAAGGGTTATAATTGTGTATCACTCCCTTCTCTTGGTATTCAATTTACATATGAATGTTTAGTTCTCTAAACACAATATTCAGTTTTAAAGTGGGCAACATTTGGATTTCTAAAGGTAAAACTTCACCCCAAGTTGAACATAAAGAGTAGATTTCTGAACATTGAGACTTTAAAAAAAAAAAGCAATTACTTATATCATAGTTGAGAAGTAATCATCCAATGGAAAATTCTAAACACTGACATGTGAAAAATGAATGTCAAGAGTAAAATTATGAATATTGAAACTTTGAAATTAATTCATCGCAAAAGTAAATATTTACATTATGATTTGGGAATTGAACATCTTAAGTAAAAAACCTAAACGTTGAGAATGTATAAAACAAAACATCGAAAGTAAAATTTTGAACATCATTCACTTGATATGTAATGGGGAGATAAAAGAAGATAAACATAGTATGAATTGAAGAAGCTGGAAAAAATTTTATATATAAATATATTTGGTGAGATAGTACTGTTTTTTTTAGTACGGGAGTGCAAAAGGTTGCTGTTTTGGGTGGCTGGAGTACAAATCTGTTTGTATTTCGGGCGTAGGTATTACTTATTGGTCCAACACGACCTACTAGGCGTGCCGGCCCACGTGTCACCTGTTATCATTAAAAAAAATCATTTTTCTTTAGTAAATTAAAAACGATTTATTATTAATTAAATAATTTACTTATTTGTATTATTTTCATTAACGCTATTTATATAATTATTTATTAAGTTCATTTATATAATTTTTTAATTATATGATATACATGTTTTATATAGTGTATTTCCCTCATTTTCAGTTGATTTTTAGCTTAATGATTGAGTTTGTGGCTTTATTTTAAATAAATATTGTTCCTTGGTGATGGTGATTTGGATGAATTTGAGCGGTTTTAGTTGGTTTCTAGAGCTTTTAATGTTAATAATTTAATATACTTCCACGGTTATTACGCGTGGTTTTCGGTTTGTTTCATGTGTTGTAGGAGCGTAATAAGGGGTTATAAAGTCAACATGATTTTAAACAAGTCAAAATGGCTTTGCCTCGGGATACGTGCCAAGGTACGAGAAGTTACAAACGAGAGCTAAAGGAATCAAGCGAGGAACTAAGGAGATCGTTAAAATAGGCCTCAGTTTATTCAATGCGGGTGCAACCTTCAAAATGGCTTTGTTCTATATATGCGCCCACAACATAGAACAGACTCTTCACAGTTTGCTGCAAGAGCTTCGTGCGGGCACAGGGAGCAAGTTAGTTTTGTTCTATGTGGGCGCAGGAAGCCCAGTTTGCAGTCCTATGTTTAGTTTTGTGATTTTACGCGTGGGCCTTGTTAAATTAAGCCCAATGTAATTACAAACAGGGGCGATGCTTTAGGATGACCTTCACTTTTTTTTGGCAAAAAATTTAGAGTTTAGAAATCCTAATTACCTCTCTAACTAGAATTTTGCCCCGGGTCGGCTACAATAATTATCAAATATGCTTTTGTTTGTTTTTCATAATGTGTTTTTTGTTTAGTGCGAAATTAGATTGCAGGGATTGTAACTTATAATGTGATAAGTTATTAATTAAAATAACAAAACAACTATAAAGGACTTGGGATAAAAATAACAATGTATAGTTCTGGTGTAAGTGAATAAACGATACAAATCAAAAGCTCATACCATATGATTACAATACAAATCAAAATAACAATACTTTGAAATATTAAACATCGAATTTATTATGGATTGGTAGTTAAACTTTCACGTTTCGTTTCAAATGTCATGAGTTTGATTCCCAAATAGCTACACATGGTCTGTATTTTTATGGGGCTCTTGTAAAAAGTGACATGTGACACATTTATTGGCGAGCGCTACGTAGCGTAGTTTTGTTGACAGCGACGCTTTTTAATATATTGTATGATAACTTTCTCTCTCTAGAATTCATAGATTGGTTTTGTTAATTACTCTTTCAATTCAATTTCAATCCAAGTCTTATTTTGGTAATTTCTTTCCCTTGTTCTCTATAGTTTTTAGTTTCATTGTTTTAGTTTAATTTATTTGTTTTAGTTTAGTTGTTGTGTTTGTTTTGTCTTGTTTTGTTAATTTGGTTAGGTTAGTTTTAGGAGTTAATTCATAGATTTCTTAGGTTCGACTATCCTCATATCGTCATTTGTTATATTTGTTTATGTATATGAACTATGTTTTATTGTTTGATTTTTGTTTTAGTTTTCATAATCATGAGTGAGTAGTCAATTTTCTAGGGCTAAGGGATCTATGGACATGTTATGAATTAGTTTAATATTTATTAATTAATTCTTAATTAGTAGTTAGTTGTAAGTTAGTTAATTGTTGAAATCGAGGCAGGGAGGTAAGACTACCACAATAAGACCACTGAAAAATAGGTAAAACAAATTTACGCGAACGAGAATCGGTAGAGGAGTTTTGAGGGAGTCTAAGTTCGAGAGAAGTAATGTGCCCTAGTTCGATGAAAGTTAATGAATTGATTGATTTATGTTTTAGAGTTTGTTGATTGTTCATAGTGAACCAACCACCCTAGGTTTCCATAATTTGAGCTTAATTCTTAATTTCCGTTATTTTCTTAGTTATTAGTTAATTAATTAGAAATTCAACCAAGGCCCCTTACACAATTTTTACTTTATAGAAATAATAGAATTTAATAGCTTCCATGTGGATTCGATCCCTACTTCCCTAGCTATATTAGTTAGACTTGTTTGGTATATGTTTGAGAGGTGTACGATAGCCTGTTTCATTATACTATTTATTTAAAAATCGTGTCATGGGTCATCCCTCCGGGCCAAAAAAGTCGTGCCGCCCGCGTTCGCATGCCGGGCTCATGCCGATTTCCTTTTTTTTTTTGGTTCACGGCACGACCCACAACTGTAACACCCTAAAAATTTCCTTCTTTATAAAATATATTGTCTCGCCTATTTAACTACTAAAATAAGAATTACCAAAGTATTATTATTATTATAGATGAGTATGTCAACTTTCACATTCCCTAAAGATTACTAAAATTGATGGTTTCAAGATCCTGGCCTGTCATAAGTATTCTTAATAGTGAACACATTCCCTCAAGATTACTAAAATTAAGGACAAGGAGGGAACAAGGTTTAGCAGAGGCTAATAGTAGCTATAAAAGAGAGGTCATCAAACAAACACACAATCATACATGGCAGATAACTTGTTAGCTGTTATGTATTAAAAACATTGATATTCATGATCCAATTCCTCAAAGTCAAGACACATAATACTATACACTAACTTACTAAATTAACATTAACCACAAATAAAGCATAATATTTATCAGTTATGATATAATGATTTACCAAATTATCACTAGTCAATATATTCAGTTATCACAATGGTAATCATGATATCATGATCAATATTATTAGCCATGCACGTTAAGCGCTCGTTTATAATAGGTCAATTATATAGTCTAGTAACTTTCCTTATATGATCAATTACAACCATCACTGATATATCAATCATCAGTGATCAATTATATATCAATTTTCAATTATATGATATAAACGATCAATTATCAATGGTCTTGTAAAGTATAAATTATAAAAGAGTAATAATAGATGATGAAGTATAATTAGTGCCTAGACTTATCGTATACACTCACGGAATTTTAAATAATAATGTACCAAATAGTAATTTCCTGGATCGTAATCATCATCATAAATATAAGAAAAGAGAAGAGTCCAAAACTCATGGATTCATGGTGTATTAATGCACATAATACTAGATGACAAAAATTAATTTATTGATAAAAGAAATTGATAGTCTGCAACTAATTATCTAAGAAGATATAAATTTCTGTGTGTACCTTCTATAAGATATACTCCATCGGTTTTTTTTAGTTGCTGCATTAGGATTTTTGATATTATTCACATTGTAACTTTGATTCAGTTTAGTGTTTAATACATAACGAAAAACATAGTCATATGGGATCTTATTTGATTCGTCTTGATGTATATTTTCCGAATATATAATTTTTATAATTTTTTTATTATATTAAGCTCGAGATATGAATTTTATTAGTTGCGTGTTGGGAGATACGAAAAAATAAATATAGCAAGTAAAAAAGGACTGAAGTAGTACATGAGAATTGGCTCATTGATCGACTTAATCCTAGGAAACCTAATTAGAATTTCGTGAATGAGATTTCGTAGTTGTATGCTCAGTGGCTAAGATTCGTGTTGATAATGTGTTATAGAAAAAAAGTTTTTAGAGGAGAGTATTAGGAGATAATAGATTCGAATTCATCTTAATAAATAATAAGGGAGTACATATATATATATGGGAAACTATTAGGGTTTACTTAGAGAATAATAAACCTACTATCTAGAATATCGTAGAATAATCATAGGGGTATAATGGACATCCACTAACTACATATATTATATAACAAAAAAAAAGTTTTCTAAAAGACCAATTATACGAAATAATAGGCCATTTAGTTTTCCACTTTCCAATCTTCATAACTTAAACATGTAACAACCTGGGGCAACGACGAAAACAAAGCTAGTTATTGGTTAAAACGACTATAATTAAAGTATAATCATGAATATAAGAAGATATTACAAACTTTGTAAAGAATAAATAGCCAAAAAATAGGTTAAAAAAAGATGCGATATTAATTAATCATTACTGTAGAAGAAACCATTACAATTTCCAACATAAGCTAGTATTTTAACTTAAGGAAAGTAAACAGATAGTTAATTTAAGGTTCAAGACTTCAAGTAATTATATATTATTCTAAGTTGTTTAAAGAAAAAAAAGTAAAAATTTAGAAAAACCATTATACACTAGTATACCACAATAGCAATTTTGAGGTTATGCTGACATATGATGCGGTAGCTTGCTTTAATATATAGTTATAGATTATAGATGATGCAAGTAATGACCTGTTTTAAGTTATAGATTAGATAGGTATTAGAATCGAAATACTTTAATTAACGATGAAGTTTTGTAATTGAGTACTCTGCACTTTAAATATGTATGGCAGTATGACACAATCAATTTATAGACAATGTAGTTACACAAGAAATTTTTGTAAATTTTAGAGGCATATGTTGATTGCAAAAAACGAAAAAATAAATAAATTATGCAATAAATTATTTAACTTGAATATATTATTATTCAATACTATAGCAATGAAATTTGTAAGAAGTTGATTGACTTAACAATATTTAGAATTAAAAAACACTATGATAATAATAAATACAAATATGCAATTATGTGAGTTGACTCAATGCCACAATTGTTGGCAGTTGTTAGCTAATTTATTAGCTAGCTTGTTTAGGTGAAATGTTACTCATTGTTCACAAATGCCTGATATCGCCACCAAATTTTTGCTGATTCTTCCTTTCTACCCCTTCCTCATTTTTACTTACTCTCCTTAAAATCAACAACATCAAAACAGCCATGACTACCACAACAATGGCGACGAAGGCAACAACGATGAAGGTGGGGCACATGGTATGTCGATTGCGAAAATTTCTATATATAAAAAAACATATATATCAAAGGAGTAGATTGATTTTGATCTATCCAACATACTTACTCTGTTTCGAAATTCTTGCAACATTGGAGATCAAAATCATTGTTCACATGATTTACACTGTTTATTTACATTCAATTTTTTTCCTGTATTACCCCCACTTTATACCCTTGCCCTAACAAAAAATTAAAAAGTAAATCTGTGAATAGTGTGATTTATCACCAACATCAACAAGGAAAACCAGATTCAAATCAACTATAATAATCAATCAAAATAGCAAATTTATGATAGTGGTGTTAAAAAATTGACTAACAACAAAATGGAAAATTTACTCATAATTAAACTAAATTCCATTAATAAATAAATGGATCAAAATTCAAAGCACTTATAAAAACCCGAAAATAAATAATCTAGTATTACAAAATGATAAACGTAGTAAGAAAAACTCAAAAATTACTTTGATAGAAATAAAAAAAAAAGAACCCCACAATTATATCTAAATTACATGCAACTTCCTTTGAAAGCAGATCGAGTGAAACAAAAAAAAAATCTCGCAAAGGTGTTGTATTAACTACTTACTTTGGAGACTTCACCAAAAAATCATCTTTAGAGTAAATATCACAAAAACATCATCCACAAATTTGATTATTGTTGGTACGAGGAATTAAATTGGTATTTGTTTCTTAAATTCGTTTAAATTAACCAAAAACAAAATCTACCAAAAAACCCAAAAATTTGACTTTTAAAAGGTTTTAATCTTCAATTGTAACTCTTTTTTATAGAATTATGAAAGAAGACCAAAGAGACTTTTTTAAGGGAAAACATAAGAGTCTTATTCGAATATTTAAGCAAACAAAAAAAAAAGTGAAGAGTGAAGAAATATAGTTGCAGAGAAGAATGAAAAAGAAAGTTTAAACAGAGAGCTATCGAAGTTAGGTAAAATAGGGTATGACATAGAGAAGTATGAGGTTAATCAAAAAAACCCAGAAAAAATGAAGTTGAATAGTTGATTGTTCGAGTTCAATTATGAGTGTTGCTGGAGTGACTTAATTTGGAGGAAGAAATTACCCTAAGCCATTATTATTAACATAAGCCTAACAACAATGACCAAGGTCATGTTCTCGTCAACTTTTTTTTTTTTTTTTTCTGATGTAAACTTATATTTGTTGAACTGAACATATTTTTGCTGAACTGAACTTACTTATGCTGAACTGAAATTACTTTTGCTAAACTGAACTTAATTTTGCTGAAAATAAGTAAAAACGAAAAGAACATGGCATAAGTTTGATCAAGGATAGTAAAAATAAATCAATACAGTAAAAATACATTGGGTCCACAATCTCATAAGAAGAAAAAATTAAGAGTATTTTGGTAACTTAATTGTATAAAGTGGTTAGAAAAACAATGTTGCAAGTAATTTAAAACTTCCCAAAGTGATCTAAGTTACAAGTAATATGGTGAGGAGGAAGTATTAGGTTGGACATTGAATGAACGATGCTTCATCAATCTACAACGGGTTGCACCGATGGGCAGCAGTTGTCCAACAAGCGAGGTGGAGGTAAGAGGGACAGAGGAAGGGGAGGTAAGAGTCGTAAGACTAATGAGAGAAGTTGAAATGTGAGAAGGGGCAATATGATAAATTGACTTGTAAAACATAAAGGAGAAATGAAGTTTAAAACTTGAAAGTCAAATAATTAGGTAGGTGGAAGCAAAAAGATGAATTACTCCCAAATTGACCAGAAAACAAATACTACGTACAAAAATTGACCACAGTTGGGGGGGGTTGTGAATTGTAGATAGATAAAATAAAACGTGTGTTAGAATCCACCAATCAGAAATGAGATTTTATCAATTTTACTATCCACCCACCTCTTCCCTTCCGAGTTGCCACCAACTAGTTGATACATCCTTGATCCCTTCCCTTTTATTTTATATTTTTTTTAAAATAAAAAAAGAAAGAAAGGAAAATAGTGCTGTAAACAAAGAAAACGTAAAAAAACACGGTCCATTCATCATCGTTTATCAATCAAACCCCCATTTTGGGCATATCTGTGTGCGCCTCAACCTCTCCACACGCCTTTGTCTCCCATTAATTCTCTCTCTCTCTCTCTCTCTCTCTCTATCTCTAAATTTGTTGAAGGTCTCCAATGGCGTTGTCAAGTGGTTTATCCACCACATTCGCTTTGGAGACTCTTCTTCATTCTTCTTCTTCCTATTCTCCTTCTTTGATTAAAATTTTAGGGGGCTTCAATTCCAATCACCATCGCCGTGGATCTCAGCATCGTCCTCCTCCTCCTTCTTCTTCAATCAAGTGCCAGGTTTCCTCTGATTCTCTTAGGTCTTCCAGCATTTCTGCCCTTGAACAGCTCAAAACTTCTGCTGCTGATCGTATGTCCTTCCTCTCTCTCTTTTTGTATTTTAAAGATAAGATTTCAATTTTAATGTTTTCATTCATGTGGCTTTACCATTGGCTTTTGACGTTATTGTTAATGTTAAAGACTTTCTAAACGTTACTTATTTTATTATAGTTTGGTAATTAATTTGTGGTGTGGTGTTAACTGTTCACAGCTAATTCAAATGACCTCGCTTGCTTTGCTATTTCAATGTTGATTGCTGGTGTGTAGATTCCGTAATTGTAATAATAATTGTTAACACAAGTCTTCCAAGCATTCATTCTTGTAAATTTGTAATACCTATTATATATATATATATATAATGATGTTCGCCTTTTGGATTTTCAAACTTCATTTTATGTTAGTATTGCCTTGAGCCCATTAACCCCCATTTGGCGAGTCAATCTATCCATTGTCATCTACAAAACCTCATATAGATGTTAAAAACCTCTTCTATGATTTCAACTTCATTCTGTTCTTGCTTTTTATCATTATTTTTTCTCCACTAATTTTCTTAATGTTTGTTGAACCATTTTAAAGCAACAACTGACTTATTTATGGAACTTTTATTTTCATTTTTTAGGGTACACCAAGGAGAGTAGCAGCATTGTTGTCATTGGTCTCAGCATTCATACATGTCCTGTTGAAATGCGTGAGAAACTTGCCATTCCTGAAGCTGAATGGCCTCGAGCTATTGAAGAATTATGCAACTTGAACCATATTGAGGAGGCTGCTGTCCTTAGCACTTGTAATAGGATGGAGATTTATGTTGTTGCTTTATCTCAGCATCGTGGAGTTAAGGAGGTCACTGAATGGATGTCCAAGGTATCTTTTCCTCACTCCTTGTGTTTGTCTAATTTATTTTTGTTATTGTATCAACAACGTTCCTTTAATTTATTGTGCCAAACATCTTAATGGTTCTACTAGGTTAACTTTCATACTATACTTCTCTGTCATGTTCTTACGTTTCAAGTGCAGATTCATTTTTATTTCTCTGATCTTTTCCTCCGATTTTACTGTCATGTGTTGAGTTTTCTTCTGTATGGCATTATCTGCTTCTCTTACTGTTTTATGTTTTTTGCCTCTCTGTTATATGTTTAGTAGTTTTAATAATGAACCTCCGCTGTAGCTTGCTTGGTTGCTCCTAATCTTTATATAGTTGCATGTTGTAGCATTGTTAGGACTTAGGCTCATTACTTATTTACTGTAAATCTTCTTGTTGGCAGACTAGTGGGGTTTCTGTCTCTGAGATCTGCCAACACAGGTTTTTATTACACAACAGTGATGCAACACAGCACATCTTCGAAGTATCAGCAGGTCTAGACTCTTTGGTCTTAGGAGAAGGTCAGATTCTTGCTCAAGTGAAACAGGTGGTTAAAGTTGGTCAGGGAGTTGTTGGCTTTGGGAGGAACATTAGTGGGTTGTTCAAGCACGCTATTACTGTTGGCAAGCGGGTCAGGACGGAGACAAGCATAGCTTCTGGAGCAGTTTCCGTGAGCTCAGCTGCTGTAGAGTTGGCCTTGATGAAACTTCCAGAATCTTCCCATGCCAGTGCAAGAATGTTGGTGATTGGTGCTGGTAAAATGGGTAAACTTGTAATTAAGCACTTGGTAGCTAAAGGGTGCACAAAGATGGTGGTTGTGAACCGAAGTGAAGAGAGAGTTGCTGCAATTCGTGAGGAAATTCATGATGTTGAAATAATCTACAAACCTCTTACCGAAATGCTTGCCTGTGCTGCTGAAGCTGATGTCATCTTCACCAGCACTGCCTCAGAGAATCCACTATTTATGAAAGAGGATGTACAGACTCTCCCTCCTGTAAGTTCAGAAGTGGGTGGTGTTAGGTGGTTTTTTGATATTTCTGTTCCAAGGAATGTCGGATCATGTGTCTCCGACCTTGAAAATGCGAGAGTATACAACGTTGATGATCTCAAGGAAGTTGTAACTGCTAACAAGGAGGATCGTTTAAGGAAAGCAATGGAAGCTCAGGCTATTATTGAAGAGGAATCCAAACAGTTTGAAGCTTGGAGAGATTCCTTGGAAACCGTACCTACCATCAAGAAGTTGAGGGCCTATGCTGAAAGAATCAGAGTTGCAGAGCTTGAGAAATGCTTGTCAAAAATGGGTGATGATCTCCCCAAGAAAACTAGGAGAGCGGTTGAGGATCTTAGTAGGGGGATAGTGAACAAGCTGCTACATGGTCCGATGCAGCACCTTCGATGTGATGGAAGTGACAGCCGAACTCTGACAGAGACTCTAGAAAACATGCATGCATTGAACAGAATGTTTAGCCTTGAGACTGAGATCGCTGTGTTGGAGCAGAAAATTAGAGCCAAGGTGGAGCAGATCCAAAAGTAGTTGCAAACCTTTTTTTCTACTATCATTCTTCAATCCCATGTTTCTGAATAAGGGGAAGAGCTTCCTTGTGTTCTCAGGAGAAAGGGAATCTAAGAGTTCTTCCAATTCATTGATTAACATTGATGTCGGATCTCTTTCGATTGTATGCTCTTTGTGTTATCCGGCTAATTTAAGATATTTGAGGATCAGAGGATGTGTGATCTTATGTATTTAAGTGAAAACAGTTCAGGTGTAATATTGTAATTTTTGTAATTAATATATACTGATAATTTTGGTAGCATGTTAATTTTAAGCTGTGCATCTGCCTTGTACCCAACTACCCTGGTGATTATACCCAACATGTTAATTTTCAAGCTGAGCATCTGCCTTGTATGGGTTATCTGGTAGCTTGACCTGATGTTTCGCATCAAACTCCACAGTTGTTTTGGTGGTGAGGAAACTTCTTGCAATTGACACGGTCCTATTAATGAGCATGTACCCGTAGTATATTTTACGGAGTATATGAGTCCTGTTATGTATGAAGGTGCATATGGGTTTTTCTTTGGTTAAAAACTTTCAAAGTTTCTTATTTCTTAAAGTTTCAATATTTAAAACTTATTCTTGATATTATTTATTGTATAGTCAATGTTCAGAATTTTGTTTAAAATATTCATCTTTCAAGCTATAATGTAAATAAATACTTCATTAAAAAAATACTCCATTTTATTGCTTTGAAAATTTTAATTTCAAAATTTTAGTCTTGTCATTTAATTTTCTATGTTAAATGTTTATAATTTTACATATAATATCCACTTCATAAAACAATAATTTTTGCTTTTTTAGGGCCTGTTTACTTCAACTTGAAATCAGTTCAGCGTCATTCAGTTTAGTGCAGCTCTTCTTCTATTTTGCTACTCGTTAATCCTTCATTAAAAAACTTTCAATTCAATTCAGCTCCAATCAGTTCAGTTCAGTTTAGCTGTTTTCAGCTGAAATAAACAGGCTCTTAGTTGTAAACTTTCAATCTCCATAATGGATATTAAACACTATTCATTGAAAACTATGAATGACAACGAGTCGGAGTTGGTTTTTTTAAACGGAGACACAACTGGGCGTTTTCCTTACGAATTCGAAGTTGAGTCAATTTTAAGTGTCTTCCCTAACCATAACCCCGATAACCACGTACTTAGTAGCGTACATTTACTTATTTATGTATACAAACCAACGGTTTTTAGTATTGTCATAGGAGTAATGATAATGATAATAGAATAAAAATTAATAACAATAATAATTAGCAAATAGCAAATAGCAATTAGCAATTAATAATTACTAATTAATAGTAGTAGAAGTAGAAGAAGAAGAATAAAAGTTGGAGGCAAAGTTGGACATTTGGTGAAGTCAAATTAAATTATCGAATAACTCGAATTATTTTAAGGATCCAACTCTAATTTGGAGTCAATTTCTAGGCAAAGTCGGAAGCAAATTAATATATTTTAGATAGATTTAGAGCGGGGTTTTTACGGAGCAAAGTTGGGTCGAAGTCGGCATGAACTGCCATCCCTAGAAAAGTGAATATTGCATTTAGCAAACTGAACATTGCATATGAAACGATTGAACATTCGAAACTGGAAACAAAATACAGCATAACAAGAGTATTGAAAATTGAATATTTGATGTACCACCTATTCTTTATTTGCTTCGTAATAATAGCATCACGTAAGAGCATGTTTAGCCCCAAGACTTGAGGTGACATCATAAAATTGGGTCTTAGGACTTGTGTTTAACACTTGTCCTATTTTTCTTTAAAGATCTCAACTAAGTCTGGAATTGAATCTTGAAATTCTAAGACTCAACTTAAAACTTGAGATTGGGACCCACTCAAATTTTAGTTAGCTTTGTTCATTAATGTTATTATTATATAGTAAATATAAAAAAATAAAACAAAAAACAATATGTTATATATTAGAGTCTTTAGGGCTAAAGTGATAAATTTGATCAAGACTTAATGAGTCTTAAGAAGAATTTGACGACATCATTTTCAATGGTAACCACTAAATATGATGTCACCCCTAAGTCTTAGGGCTAAACATGCTCTAATATATATATATATAATTATTTTTAATTAAAGCTTATTTAAACTCTTTTGTTTAATATTCTTATTGAACACAATTTTTCCATAAAAATATTAAAATTACACGTATAATATACAAAAATAATTCCTTAAAATACATGAAAATATGGGGTATTACACTAAAACTCTTGGAACGAATATACCTTGAGTATGAATATTGGGGGGAGTCGTATGGAACAAATAACTATGACTTCTAAGTGGGGTACAAGACGTTGTACTCTTTTATATTTTTAATGCGCTGGAATTCCGTCACTTTATTTGACATATGTAATACCTTCTTGGAGTTGCTCCATTGGCCTATTTTCCATTGCCAAATTTACCTGGTACTTTCTTTCTTCTTTTTTCTTTTCTCAAATTGTGTAACTCATGAGAAGTAATCTATACATAAAAATTAAATATATGGAAAAAATAGCAACACAATTATACAAGAAAATCCCCAATCAGCAATTTGTATAAGACTAAAAGAACTTTAAAAATTATTGTACCTTTCGAACATAAAGAAAAATCCAATTAAAAACCAAAATTAAAAATTACTACGTAAAACTTTTTTTTGATACCCATTAGTCCCATTACCAATGTTACATGCTTGATTTGATCCCATCTTAAAATTTCATAATCTAAAAATTGAAAGAAAAAAATTAATAAAATCGGAAGGTGAATGCAATTACCAATAATAATTACTTTATTATAAACAGTATTTAGCTCAAATATAAAATTATTTCATGGAATGATAATAGTTTTACAAAAAAAAAATATATACTACATTTACATAAAAATCACAGTGATTATACATAACACAAACTATATAAGTAGAAAAATACACGCAACCATATTCTTTCTGTTTTTTAACAATAATTTTTTATTATGATTTTAGTAATGATTGTAGACACATCATTTCGTTGAAATTGCATAATTGCAACATAATGTTAAATTTACAATTTATGGGGTACTATATGCGGAAAAGGAGAATAATTTTAATTATTTTGTTATTTTAATTAGTTTTTGTATCTTGTGCAAAATTTTAAAAATCAAGTGACTCATGATTTAATTTTTATGTGTACTTATATTTTAGATTTTTTTTAATAAAGTAGTTTCATGTCAATTTTGTTCAAATTTACTACTATTGCACATGATTTCAATAGTTCAAGTTGATTATTTCAATAGTTTTAAGTGTACGCTATTGCACTGAATATTATACATTTATAATCGAAATTTTTCACTATAAAAAATTTTGTACCACTTAAATATTAAAATGTACCCTTGTAAGCTTTATAAGTACCCTTGTTTTGTTGTTTTTACAATTTTCAGCAAACTTGGTTTGCAATGGATTTCTACTCTCTTTCTTTTTCATCTCCAAGAAACTCTCTAAAAGTGTACGTAAATATTTTGAATTAAAACCCCTTAAATTTCATGTATATAATTTAACTACCATAAGTTTGCAATTGTTTGTGAATCACTATACTATCGGATGTCGTTTTAAAGCCAATAAACTGATGAATGGACCCCACTTTATTGCTTTCCCATTTTTTTTTTTCTAAAATTACATATTTTCCCTAATTATAACTAGAATTTTGGTCCGGATGATGCTCCTATCAATTACAATCAATAGATATGGTAATATTGACAATATTTCACAATTTATTTTATTACATTTTGTAATTTTTTGGTTTCATGCAAAAAATGATAAAAGAACATTTTCGTACGATAAGTATTAAATTGCTCAAAGGTTTAGGGATGAAAATAGCTACTTTGAGAAATTGGGATATGTTAACCTAACTTTCTTACTCTTTAAAAAAAAAAACCCCCTTAATTTTCTTATCTGTAAATTATCAACTTTTGAAGATGTATATGTTGTGCAAGTATTTTTGATAACATACTTCGTAAAACTTAAAAAGAGTACATTACTATTTATTATGTTTTACTTTGAAACATTAATTAACAAAGTAAAGTGGTTTGATGGTTAAAGGTTTCCATTAAGGTTACGGATTCAAATCTTGGTGGCTACATAATATTATTGTTTTGAATTAAAATTAAAATCTTATACATTTGAATATGCGACTTCAAGTGAGTGTCACGTGGCAGTTAGACTTTTATTGAAACGCCTTTTAATATATTAAATCTTTCTTCTTCTCCCAATCTTTTTGTGCAAACACAAGAAATGAGTGCCTTTAGTGAAAACGGGGAGTCAACGATGGAAAATGGAAGTCAACGCCTGAAAATGAGACTAAGGCTTGTCTTCGCAATTTTTTTTGTTTGAGGTGTGTCTTGACAAGAAATTTTTTAAAAGTGTGTTTTGTGCGGAAAAGAAAAAGTTTTTAAAAGGTGGGTTATGACTAAAGTTCCATAAATCTAACAATTACCGTCATTGAATTTAGTTTATAATTGACTTTGCTTTATGCTTGATAGTTTGATACAATGAAACTTTACACTCAACTGTACTCGAGACTTCAACTTCAGTAGCAAAAACCCACCATCCTTAGCCAGATTATTCACAAAATCATAATAATTCAACTGAAATATTGCTCAAAAATTAACAATTCAATCATATGCATCAATACTCTCATGGTTTATGATTGATTACCAAATTTTTTCGCCTTTTGCTTTAAGGGCTTAGGGTTTGGGTTTGGGTTTGGATGAGTTGAATTGAATTGAGCAAATAGTCTTAAACAAGCGAAGGGATTAGAAAGGCCAATTGGAAACTTGAACTCAACGAAATGTTAGAATCGATTAATGGAGGTATGATGGGTTTTAAATTAAAAAAAAATGAAAATGGTGAGAAAATGGTTTAGTAGTAAGTATAATTGTAGAGGAGAAAATGGTCTAATTATAATCGAGGATAATTAAGTAATTTCAACAAAAAAAAATTCGAAAGGAAGGTAATAACTTATAAGTGGGGTCTACTCATCATATTATTGTTTTGAAAACAAGGATTGATAGTGATTTTCAAATTATAAAATTTTGCAAAATCGTCATACAATATATTAAAAGGTATTTCAGACAATGTTGACGTGCCATGTAAGCCTCCTCTTTCACCTACAATGCGCCACGTGACAAGCTCTCCCCGCCAACATAGCGCCACTTATACAAGCTCTCTCCAACTTTGCGCCAAGTATGTAAGAACTCATCAATATATCCAAAAGTATGATAGCGGGATTAAACCAATGACCTCTCTTATGTCATTCAAGTCAATTACCAACTCAACCAAATATTTTAATGTCTTATAAATTAAATGACTTTTTGAATATATATATATTGGCGTATTGTTCTCAAACACTGTTTTAACTATCTTCCTCATCATTTTAATAGTCTTACGCTACAAATGACACGTTGGACATGCACGTTATTATGGACATCGTAAGAAAACCAAGCAAGCAATAAGGACCTTTTAGAAGGAAGACATGACTATCATTCAAACATTCACCTCCTACAGGAAGACTTGACTATCATTCAGACATTTACCTCCATCAATAACGACAATCAGCTTGCAACAATTAAATTTCTTTACATAACTAATTTTTCAAAACCGTGTATTGTATAGAGATAAACATTATCTCTAAAATACTTTACACTTGTAGGATTAAATCTAGTTAAAGCACAGTAATAACTAATACGCACCCGATGCATATTAGCTTGTGTGCACCAGGGCGCATGTAATGCACCCGCTATGCATTGTTCAATTTAAAGTATGCATTGTTCAATATTCTGTAAACAACGTTCAACTTTTTGTAAGTAATCATCATACACATATTACGCTTTTTTTCCCAGTGATTTTACTTTATTTGTATAGTATTGCAGTGATGCAGGTTGTCGCACACCTCTAAAAAATAACCGAACGACTCTAACTAATATAGTTAGGGAAGTAAGGATCGAATCCTCAGGGAAGCTATTAAATTCTATTAGCTCTAAAAAGCCTAAAGCGTGTAAGGGGCCTTGGTGGAAATTTCGGTAACTGATTTCTAGAACTAAGAAGACTAAGAATAAAACTAAGGAAATGACGGGAAATTAACGATTAAACTCTATTAATGGAAACCTAGGGCTATTGGTTCACTATGATCAATCAACAAACTCAATTAACGCTCACTAATCAATTCATTGGCATTCATTGAACTAGGGCTCACTAATTCTCTCGAACTTAGACTCCCTCAAAACTCATTTACCGGCTCTCGCTTGCATAAATTCGTTTTTGCCTATTATTCGGTGGTCTAATTGTGGTAATCTTACCTCTCGTCCTCGATTTCAACAATAACCTAACTTATAACTAAATCTGGCCACAATTTAATTGCAATCGTTAGAAATCAATAATAGGAATTCAATTAGAAGCCAAGAACTAATTAGAAAACTTAATTTAAATTCAAGTCATGATCATGGATCCCCTAACCCTAGAGAAAACGACTACTCACTCATAATTAAGGGAACAAAAGTAAAATTGAAATTAAACAACATGATCAAGAACCAGGAATTAATTAAAACTAAATTAATTACTAATAAAACTAAATTAAGAATCAAAAACATCAAAACTAATTAATCTAGACTAAAAACTAAGAAATTAAAGAGAAACATGAAATTAAAAGGATTGAAAAGCATAAGGAAAGAAATTACCAAAATATAGATTGAATTGCATTGAATGAAAGCTTGAATTCATGAACAAAGTAATTAACCCTAAAATTCTAGAGAGAAAAAAGTAATTTTGGAATCCTAGGTCTAAAAATATGATAAAAACTAGGTTAGGTTCGTGCCCCCTTTACATTCTATATATATAGTATTTGGGTTTTATTAAAATAAAACCCACGAAGCAAAACTGCGCGGAGAAGTCAATCGGGGCGAGAAAACGAAGACCTGCGCCCGCATAGAGGAATGACCTGTGCCCGCAGCCTTCACGGTTTGGGACTTCTGAGCTCCTTGATCTATGATGCGGGCGCATAGATCAAAATAGTGACTAAGGACTGCGCCCGCATCTTGCTTGCATGCCTATATTTTGACGATCTTTCTTATTTCTTCGCTCGATTCTTCGAATCTTGTTCGTAGCTTCTCGTAACTTGGCACGCATCCCGAAGCAAGTACATTTTGATTCGTTTTAGCTTCAAATGACTTCATAACTCTCTATTACGCTCCTGTAACATAAAAACAAAACCGAAAACCACGTGTAATAACCGAAAAAGTATAAAATCACTGTAAAAGGCTCTAGAAGTCAACTAAAGAAGCTAAAACCGTTCCATAACATAACTTAACATCGAAATACGATATTTAATAAAAAAAAAAGCCATAAACTTAACTATTTAGCACAAGAATCAACCGAAAATGAGGGAAAAACACAACATAAAACACGTATATCAGCAGTATTATGTTATTGTTGAATGGTTATGCATGTCTCTATTTTGTCTAGTTGTTGCCTTAAGAATAATTATTTATATGGTTAAATTTTTTTTTCAATTACTTTTATGTCTTCAACATTTAACTTATAAGCTTGGAGAGTCATTTTTATTTTTTCTGAGTGAATTATACATTGCTTAAGATTGCAAGAGTGGTAAAGGCAACATAGCAGGCCCTAAATCAATTATTCAGTCTTCAATAATCTTGATATTATACGCTTGTAGGGGCCGCGGATTTTAGGGTCCCAAATTTTTTTGGTCACCTTCCCCAAACCGTCCATAGGTCGAGTTAGACCTAAAAAATTGGCTTAAGGAAAGGTGAAATGGACATTTTTAGAAGTATTTTGCAACAAAACAAGAGCGCAGGGCTTTCAGTCGCGCTGGCAACGTAGCGTGACAAACTTTGTCACGCTGGCTGTGTAGCGCCACAAAGTTTGTCACGCTGCAGTTGTAGCGCAGCAAACTTTATGACGCTGCGACGTTAGCGTGACAAAGTCTGTCGCGCTACACTATTTTAGGGTTTTTTTAAAAATTTTAATTATCTTTTTTCGAGTGAGATAATATCAACGAATACGGACGATGCTAGTAAGGAGTCGCTAATGAGTTTTAGGAATCAAACTCATAAACCGTGTATTTAGATTGATTACGAATGAGACATAAATATGGGACGATAATCTAAATGGCATGAATAACCCTTTCGATCCCTTGGGGATGACTCCAAGTTATGATCTTACGAACCAAAGGTTGGATTCGGGGGTGAAGGTACTAATATGGCGGAGTGCGTCATATTAGCCCGTAGGTGGCCATTACTAGTTTTCTCTCAATTATACATAAGGTATATAAAGAACCACAAAACAATAATTTACAACCTAACACAAAATTACTATTATTATGGTGAAATCATATAAAACTAATTAATTTAGTCAAATCGTCGTTAAGATTAATTCAAGGTTCCTAGCATGATACAATTTGTCCAAAAATTATCTTAGTTTAATGTGATAAATTAATTCAAATTAAGTCCTTTAACAAAAACATTTTGAAAAATTGAAATAAAAATATACAAATAAATAAGTAAATACAACAATCAATACATATAGTTTAATTTAAGACTCTCAGAAAACTTACACTTCTCGCTTGATTATTGTTTCCTCGAGTATCAATTTGGACAAAGTTTCGAATCTCATTTGTAATAATAAGAAATTAACCCACTTTATTAGAAATAAAAAAAAATAGTTTGATGAAGAAAATTTTAAGTTTAAAGAGAAAAGGAGAAAAAAGAGAGAGAAAGTAGGTTTAGGAGAATAAGAGAACGTCGGTTTAGGAAGTGTGAGAAAGGGTAGCACAAATTAAGAGAGTTAAGAGGATCGTTTATAGAGGAGAAAAAAAGGGTATTTATAAGAAAAATGTGTAGCGCAACAGGTTTTATCACGCTGGCCAGGTAGCGTTACAAGTTTAGTAACGCTGACCAGCTAGCGTGACACCTTTTACAGCGCTACTAGCACTAGTTTGCTTGTCATGCTGCTGAGTCGCGCTACGCTAAAACTCATTAATTTATTTTTTTAAATCAATTATCGGGCTTATATAAAAATCCAATAATTTAAATAGGCTTTTTTATAAAATTATTTTGTAATTTAGGAAAAATAGTAAAATTAAGTCAAATAACATCAATTGTCCAATAATCTAGAAAAGTGGGTTTTATTGTTCATCATGCAGTCTTACCACGGGACCGGGGACTAAATTAGGTGTCTACAATCCTAATTACGCTTTATTATTCACAAAACCTAGTTTAGCCCTAATTTTCTCTCTAAGTTGTGAACTACTTTTCAATCATTCAATTAAATAATATTCAGGTTCCATTCAATCTTAATTCTTGTTCTTTTATTCATGTTTAGTTTTAGTTTTAATTTATATTTTTAGTTTAGTAATTTCATGCTTAGATTTAGTTTTATAATTATTGTTAATTTATTAGCTTTTTTTGTGAACAACTACCAACATGTTTAGTTTTTGTGAACAACTACCTACATTCCAAAATAAATTACACAACTACCTACACGTTCCATTTTTTTTTTGTGAAGCAATACCATCTAACGTTTTCCATCCAAATTAAACATTAGTGGGTCCCACCTTTTACCTTTCTGATATACGTGTGTTATGTTGTGTTTTTCCCTCATTTTCGGTTAATTCTTGTGCTAAATTGTTAAGTTTGTGGCTTTGTTTTGATTAAATATCGTATTTCGATGTTAAGTTATGTTTTGGAACGGTTTTAGCATCTTTAGTTGACTTTTAGAACCTTTTACGGTTATTTTATACCTTTTCGGTTATTACGCGTGGTTTTCGATTTTGTTTATATGTTACAGGAGCGTAATAGAGAGTTATGAAGTCATTGGAGGCTAAAACGAGTCAAAATGTACTTGCCTCGGGATGCGTGCCAAGTCACGAAAAGTCACGAGCGAGATTCGAAGAATCGAGCGAAGAAATAAGCAAGATCGTCAAAATATAGGAATGTAAATTCCATGCGGGCGCAACCCTTAATCATCTTTTGATCTATGCGCCCGCAACATAGATCAGAAGTATCATAACTCACTCATTATTCACCATGCGGGCGCAGGGAACAAACTAGGTTTGTTTTATGCGGGCACAGGTGCAATATTTTGGTGCCCGATTTTTCTTTCCGTGCGGTTTTTGCTCGTTGGTTTTAATTGATTAAAAACCCAATTCTTATATATACTCTATGTAAAGGGGGCACGACTCTACCTAGTTTTATTATATTTTTAGACCTAGGAATCCAAAATTACTTTTTCTCTCTAGAATTTTAGGATTAATTACTTTGTTCATGAATTCAAGATTTCAATCAATGCAATTCAATCTTTATTTTGGTAATCTCTTTCCTTATGCTTTTTAATTCTTTTAGTTTCATGATTCTCTTTAATTTCTTAGTTTTTAGTTTAGATTAATTAGTTTTGCTATTTTGGTTCTTACTTTAGTTTTATTAGTAATTAATTTAGTTTTAATTAATTCTTTGTTCATGATCATGTTGTTTGATTTCAATTTTGCTTTTGTTCCCTTAATTATGAGTGGATTGTCGTTTTCTCTAGGGTTAGGGGATCTATGATCATGACTTGAATTTAAATTATGTTCTCTAATTAGTTCTTGGCTTCTAATTGAATTCCTATTATTGATTTCTAGTGATTGCAATTAAATTGTGGCCAGATTTAGTTGTAAGTTAGGTTATTGTTGAAATCGAGGCCGAGAGGTAAGACTACCACAATTAGACCATTGAATAATAGACAAAAACGAATTTATGCGAGCGAGAGCCGGTAAAGGAGTTTTGAGGGAGTCTAAGTTCGAGAGAATTAGTGAGCCCTAGTTCAATGAATGCCAATGAATTGATTAGTGAGCGTTAATTGAGTTTGTTGATTGATCATAGTGAACCGATAGCCCTAGGTTTCCATTAATAGAGTTTAATCGATATTTTCCCGTCATTTCCTTTGTTTCAATTTTTAGTCTTCTTAGTTTTAGAAACCATTTACCGAATTTTCCACCAAGGCCCCTTACACGCTTTAGGCTTTTTAGAATTAGTAGTGTTTAATAGCTTCCCTGAGGATTCGATCCCTACTTCCCTAGCTATATTAGTTAGAGTTGTTCGGTTATTTTTGAGAGGTGTGCGATAGCCTGTTCACTTTCCCTCTCTATAAAATCGATTTTCCCCCAATTTCAACCATTCATTTTATTTGCAACGATCATTTCTTCTTCATCATCTTCTTCTCTTCCGAAATTGTTGCTAAAATAACTCTAAAAATTAAAATAGATTTGGGACTTTTGGTTTTAAAACCTAATTCAAGGTATGTGTTTGCATAATTAAAAAGTTGTGTGTTTTATATGTTCCCCAAATTTATATAACAACAAAAGCATAATCTACAACGAAAAATAACAAGTTTAAATTAAGAAATTATTTTGTTTCACTTCCACAAATACGTAATTCATTTCCACCAACACTACTAACTTCCATTAATACACTTTCAAGCTCTTGTGAAATGACGACACAAGTTTGGGATTATTCAATTTAAAAACTCCTGCAAACTACGGTTTAAGCATTCTGATTTGGTTAATTAGGAGTTGAAGTAAGGATTGAATTGAGATTAAGATTTTATTATTAGCAAATGAATGAAAAGTTGAATGAATTAATTTTTTATTTTTGTTTGGTGTAGGTTCAAAATTGAATGACTTAAGTAAGAAGAGAAGAGAAGAGTTCAATCTCTCCTTTATCAATTAAGGGGCATTTTAGTAATTTTATACGATAACTATACAAAATTGGAAGGAAAACGTAAAAGGTGGGGCCACTATGTTCAATTTAAATGGAAAATGTTAGTTGGTAGTGTTTCAAAAAAAATTGAAACATGAAGATAGTTGTGTAATTTATTTTGGAATGTAGATAGTTATTAACAAAAACACTAAACATGTAGATAGTTATTGACAAAAAAAAAAGCTAATATTAATTCCAGGTTTTCAATTGCGAAAACTTCTTCTCCCCTTCAAACCAAAAACCTCGATTTCGCTCATGCTAATCTGCTTGAGATTTGTATTTGAATTTTAATTAGTACTTCTCCAGAATTCGAATTCCAGAGGTATAAGGTATGACAAATTAAGTTTCAAAGATATATCTTAATTTATTGAATTTTATGTGCTACGATAAATTGAATTTAAAAGTTTCTCTTTATTATTGTTCGAGTTGTATCTTTGGACTTGAATTCGGAATTCTGTAATTTATGCGTATAGTTTTTCTTTCTTGAATTCGAGTTTCTGTAATTTTGCACTTCATGAAACTGAATCTTCCTTCACTCGATTTTTGTTCTAGCTTTCGCAATTTTGGGTTTTTATTTTTTTCCTTCTAAACTGTTTTTTTTTTTTTTTTTTTTTTTTTTAAATTTTAGCTCGTGAATTAAATTTTTTCAGTGCATTATTATGGCTGGATGTTGGGAGAATCAATGGTGTTGTAAGTGTGTGATTTAAGGAGTTGTATATGTATGTTGAAACTATGATGGAGGAATTAAAGGTTGAGTTCTCTAATCGAAATTGATTTTGACCTTTACCACTTGGTAGGTTCTTTGTCTTCTTGGAATTTGGTAGCTTCTTCTTTGTATATTGGATTTGTCACAATGTCCTGAAACTAGGCCACGCAAGAGGAATCAAATTGGGTGTAATCATTAGTGTTTCCTTAATAATACCAAACAAGTAATAAGGGTAACCCTTTATATTACCTTTTCCACTGCTAATCTATTTCCAAACTGTTTCCCTTATTTATACCATAGCAAACACCCTTAAATGTTGAGTTGTTAATAATTTTTGATTTATTATTCCGTTTTGATAGTAGTTAACGAAGCATGTATTTCAGATGATCAATTCCAATAGAACGGGAGATCCCAAAGCAAAGAAAAAGAGAAGGATTAAGCCCTATCGCTTACTATCTTTAGGCCAAAAGAAATACTCGCAACAAGTATGCAACATATTATTATTTACTTGGTAATCCAAAAGAACAACAAGGCCTTAGTCCCAAAACAATTTGGGGTCGGCTAGACATAAATCAATAAGTGGAATGACAAAAGTCATGTGCAAAAATCTTCCATTCTTCTATGTTTAGCGCCACATTCTCTTTGAGCCTCGAAAATCGTACATCTTCTCCAAAAACCCTCATCGAGGTTTGTTTAGCCCTCTACCTCTCCTCCTCGTCCATCTTGCTCCCACTCTTCTAACCTCCTTGTTGGTGCATTATTCGGTCTTTATCCTATTATCATTATCATTATTATTTTTTTTTTTGGCACTTTCATAAAAATAATAAGTTATTTAAATATATTAGGTTTGCCATTTCTCGTCCCCGTCCCTGTGTAGGTCCTTGTCCTTGTCTCCGTGCAACTTAGATTGTGACCATACTTCAATGCCTAACATCTGACCCCATAAAGCAATATCTACCTAATAGCTCTTTGGTAGAATTATTTCTTTATTTAATTGAACATACGTCGATGTTATGGGCCACATCCTTGTTGAATTATGGATTCTAAATACTAAAATTAATTATGACATTTGAACATACCTTCCATCTAAACTATTCGAGCTTGTTATCCAATTCCTTGTTACATTGTATATGCACTCCATGTATTTAACCTTACTTCTACTCAACTTAAAATCTTGTCTTACTTCTACTCAAAATAAAACTTTGTGATTTCAATGTTGTTAGCCACAATTCCAGCTTGCTTTCCACTCCTTTCGTCTCATCAATCAACACAATATTATTTGCAAACATATGCACCACAGAATCATCTTAATTGAAATTGTCAATTCGTCTATATATTAAAAAAAGGGAAAGGGCTGAGGGGCTATTTGGTTTGAGTTAAGGGAAAGGAAAGGAATCGAAAAAGAGAAAGAAAAGGAATAATGCCAAATTCTTTTATATGTTTGGTTTGTCAAGGGCAAAGATTTCATAACCTATTTCTTCAGTTTGCTTTAATAACCTCAAAATTTTCCTTGGTCGTGGACTCCAAGCCAACCTCTCGCATTAATTTTTTTTCTAACCTTCCTTCCTTTTTTAATCTTTACTCCTTTGTACATACCCAACATTTTGGTACTCATTAACTGCCATGGAAGGCTTTCTTTTGCAACACAACTATTGCTGTTGGTTATATACTACAAAATTGTTCATGGATGGCTAAATTCAACCATTAAAGCTAAATGGTCATTGTTTAAAAATGGTGGTGGTTGAAGGTTTGACTTGCGGTGCCATCGTGGGTGGTTGAAATAGAAAATTAAGGAAAACTAGGAGATGATTAAGGTGGGGTGCGACTCTTTATGGTGGTGGTGGCATTGAGGTGAAACAACTTTTACTGTTGGTGTTGGTGGTGCCATTGTGAGCTAAGGTAGGGTGATGGGAGCATTAAAGAGGTAGTATTGTTGGTCGTTTGAGTGGAGATGTAAAATGGTGTTAGCGGTTGACCTTAATGGTGTTAGAGAAGAGGGTAAATGGGGGCCAAGCCCAGGGTAGATAGTGGAAATGACAAAACCTTGAACATGGGGAACTACCCAAATTAAAAAGCCGAAACAAAATGAGGAAAATTATAAAACAAATACTAGTAAGGGAAAGGGCTTAAGTTTCCTTTCTCTATCTTCATTTCCCTCAAACAAACCCCCCCCTCCCCCCAAGTGTAGAACCTTGGTGTACACTGATTGTGTCAGGCGACTGCCCTTAGTTGTAAAAGCACGCGCTTAGGCGCAAAACGCAAAGAAGCGATTATAAAAACGCTTCATGAGGTTAGAGCGCAAGGGGGTACGAGAGGAGCACAAAAGCAACGTCTAGGTGCGCTTTTTCTTTGAAGTGCAAAGGCGCAGAAGCCCATGCTTTTAGGGGTTTGCTTATCTAATCTGATTTAGTCACATGTTTTCTTAAAGGGTGTTTCTCTAGTTTTGGGAGAGAGAGAGGTAGTCATCATTTGATAACTTATTTTGTAAGAGAAAAGAGAGGGAGAAAGAGTGAAAACAAAAACCCTAGATCTACAACTAACCTCGCCGTAGAAACCGTCTCGTCGGAGGTGATGCCTCGCCGGATTCGGGACAATCCTTTTTTCTCATTCTTTTTTGTATCAGTGTTTTTATTTGTTCTCTTTTCCTTTTTTTTTCCTTCGCATTTTCTCCTCTTTTTTTTCTGCAGTATTTTCGTCTTTTTTTCTTCTGTTTTATGTTTTTATTGTGTGTTTGTTGTTGTGTTATTTACTTATTTGTATGCTATTCTTATTATTACTTTTTTATTTGTTTTTTTTTTCCCTTTTTTCTTCTTTGAGTTACTTGCCACCAAAAACCAAAAAAAAGGAGCCTGACCCACAAAAAGCGTGCTCAGGCGCATGAAGTGCAAAGCTCACCCTCTTTTTGCACTTCAGGTCGCTTCTCACTTTTTAAAACTAACCGTTTTCCCAACGATAGTTCATACACTCGTGCTAATCCCCTTATACATGTCTTCAATGATGTTCATATCTTAGTTTTAAAAGTGGTCGAGGTGCATATCTCTACAAGAGGGGCAAAAGCGCGGAATTTTTGGGCTTTTCTGCGATTTTTTATATATCCTTTTGAGCTTGACCCACGAGAGGCGCAAAACGCAAGGCGCACATCACTCTTGCGCCTAGGTGCTCCCCTCGCCTTTTAAAACTTTGGTTTATATATTTCTTAGAAATATATTTCTTTATAAGAGCCTACCATAGCACTTCCCTTGGTACTTTATTATACGCCTTTTCCAAGTCAATAAAAATCATGGCATAAATTCAAACCGATTCTCCGAAATTTGCACGAATTTTCTCAAGCTCAATTTAACAACTTGCTCCCAAAATATCATAGTATGACTCTCCCTCTATGATTGGCACAATCATGAACATCACCTTTGTTTTTGTACACTGAGATTATGGTGTTCTTCCTCCTCCCCAATTGTTCCATTAGCATTTAATAACTTCCTCTTATCTTCTTGAAAAAAATTGTCAACCACTCAATTTTTTACGGCTTCTTTATAGTGTACCAGTGTATTTTCAGACTGTGTGCCCTTATAATGTAATCCCCAGATGCCCTTATGACTAAAGGCGTTAGATAGTTCCATTAACACCCTTTTATTTCTCTCTCTTTCACCTTCCTCCTTTAATCCTCCACCTTCATTATTTTTTTAATTCCACCTTCTTAGCCACCACCATTGTGCCGAGTACCACACAGCCACTACCTTACCAAAATTGGGGTTGTTTTGGTGGGTTAATTCACCCCTTGATATTATCGCCATACCCCATTGTATCACTGCCGCCATTAATGCTATCAACCTTAGTGTTTGATGACTTGCAATGCAAGAGGTCTTTGAGTAACAACATGAGTACCTCTTGGAAGAAAATCGCGTCCTACGAGAGCTTCTATGACACTCATCAACCACTACTTTGGCTTCCCATATCCCACATCCTCTACTTGTGGCCAATTTTATTTGAATCAAAACTCCTAATGTGTTAGCAGCCTAGCACGTGCTATGAATATTTGTCATATTTATTAACCACTGGTATAAGTGTGTGATATAATGATGCCATTTTTTGCTCCCGTGGTTGATTGTGTTCGTCTTCTTCCATAGCTGTTGCAATGATTGAGTTGAAAATTAGAAACCTTCCTGTCACTTCTTTCAAATTGCTTTTATCGGCTTATCTTACAAGTTACCGACAACACCTTTCTTTTCCATCCAATAAACAAAACAACAATGCTCTCTTCTAAACCTTCAAATTCTTATCATCACCAGGTTAAAAAGGCTAAATGTTCTCTTCCAACCAATTGAGCCAAGCAACGATGTTGCATTCCTTCTTTACTTTTCATTCAAAAGCATCTTTTAAAATCAAATAAAAGAATTCTTTCAATTTTAACAAATTAATTGAACAACATATCAACTTTCTCACCATCATTGAAAACCATACATGATATTAACCTCTATAAGCATTCCATCTCTAGGGTGGTTTTGGGGTGGTGTGGGTTGTTTCGGGTGGGGATAAGGTAATTTTGGGGTGGTGTGGGCTGTTTCGGGCGGGAATATGGTAATTTTTTCTAAGAGAGGTAAGCTATTTTGGGTGGGGATGTTTTTATTTTATTTTATTTTATTTTTGTGGTGAGGTTGGTTGTTTTGGGTGGGTGGGCGGTGGTTAGATGAAAAACAAAACGTTGTATAAATAAAAAGTTAGTTATGTTGGATAGTAAGGGTATTTTGTGAATTATATTTCAATTTGATGGTGCACGGTGAATTTTTTGGGTCGGCTATACATGAATCAATATGAGAGGTCACAAAAGTCATCAACAATTCCTCCTCCAATCTTCCTTATTTGACACTAAATGTTCTTCAAGCTCCAACACCCTTATATCTCCATTAACAGCCCTCATCCAAGTTTATTTTGCTCTTCCTCTACCTATCCTCCTTCCCTCTTGTTGCCCCCACCCTTCCAACCTCCTTATCATAGCGTTACTTGGTCTTCGTTTTATATGACCAAACCATCTTAACTGATTTTCCCTTATTTTACCTTCAAGAGAAGCAACCCCCAACTCCCTCCTAATTACTTTATTCTGTATTTTGTCCTTTCTTGTGTGCTTACAAATCCAATGTAGCATACGCATCTCTGTCATACTCATCTTATGGAGGTGGCACCTGTTATCCTATTAAGCAATATTGGTCTAATGGGAGTGCGGTAAAATTTTTCCTTCAATTTATTGGGCATAGCCCGATCACATAAAAAACCAGAAGCTCTCTTCCACTTTAACCAACCCGATTTGATCCTGTGGTCCACATCTTTGTCCAATTCACCATCATTTTAGATAATGCATCCTAAATACCGAAAGAAATCCGAACATTGGACACTCTTTCCATCCAAACTAATTGAGCTTGTCGCCCTGTTCCTTGTCCCACTGAATACACACTCTATGTATTTAGTCTAACTTAAAACCCCGTAATTCCATTATTCTATGGCACATTTCCACCTTTTTTTTCTAGTTTTTCTTTCGATTCATCTAGCAAAACAGTATCATCCGTAAACAATATGCACCAAGGGATACCATCTTGAATTGAACTTGTCAATTCGTCTATAACTATGGCAAGAAGAGAAGGGCTAAGTTTAGAACCTTGATGTTCACCAATAGTGACAAGCTATAAAGCACGGGTACCTTTGGAACCTTGGCGAATCCGTACTGGGGTTGTTTTGGGGACGGGGACGGTGCGGGGACGCCTGAAAAACGTCCCGGGGTCGCCATCAATGGGGCGGGGATGGGTGTGCTACTTTGAGGACGTTTCGGGGTCGGCCTAGATACAAAATAGAAGTCCCCAACCTTTTTAAGACAAAAGTCCAAATGCAAATAAGAGCCCAAGGCCCAACATTATTAATATACCACTCAAAACCAAAGTCTAGGGTTTATTGTTTGACAAACTACTTCACTGACCTTCTTACTCAGTTACTCCTCTAATCCTCTTCAATTTTTCATCTCTTTCATTCCTTTTACTTCACTGACTTTTTTACTCCTCTAATCTCTTTCAATCCTCTCTAATTATTCACTCAATATTTATCTCTTTTAGTTTGACTTCTTCCCTCAACATTCATTATTTGTTTTTCTCTTCACTCGATATTCATCAAATAAAAAGTCTCATACTCTCGGGCGACGACAACTTGGTTTGAATTTCAAGTGAAGTTTGAATGGACGACGACGGAGTTTAAGGGAGACCACGACGACAACGAATTGATTAATGATAATGTTGTACTTTAAGGTTTTATGAATTAACTATTATGTTATTGTTATATTGAAATATTAAAGACTATTGTATTTTAAATTTTTTTATGATTTTTTAATTGCCGTTTCCTTGCCGTCCCCGTTTTTCGAAATTTTGATTTTGCCGTTTTCCGTCCCCGTCCCCATTTTTGACCCCGTTTTTGAACCCGTGCATCCTAGGTGACAAAGAACTCTTTTGTTTTCCCAACACTAGTTCTTACACCCGAGCTAACCCCCTCGTACTATCTTTAATGATATCAATATATTTCTTTGAGATACCTTTCCTTGTAAGAGCCCATCACACCACTTCCCTCAGTACTTTATCATAAGCCTTCTCCAAGTAAGTAAAAGCCATATGTTGGGTTTTTCTTCTCATCCTTGTGGTGCTCCATAAGCTGCCTCATGAGATTAGTTGCCTCCATAGTTGACCTTCTTGGAATAATCATTAATCCAAACTGATTCTCCGAAATTTGCACAAATCTTCTCAACCTCAAAACAATAACTCGCTCTCAAAGTTTGATGGTATGATTCATTAGTTTGATCCCTCTATAGTTAGCACAATCTTTTGGATTTTAACACTCAAAACTAATTAATTGAAAGACTTACTAATTAAAATAACCTTTGAATCTTAATTGGCTAGGATTCTAAACTCATAAACCTCATCACTAGGGCTCACAAATTTAGGAAGAAATCACAATAATTAAATTCAACAATTGATGCAATTATAAAATATGTATTATTGATAAATTACTTGTAGAACAATGAACAAACTAAGGGGATATTTATACTGAATATCTTCCCTAACAAACTTAGAAATTAACCCTAACAACCTAATTGATTTCTAATTCTTAAAATTATTAACAAACACAAATCCTAGCAACCTAAGAAAATTAGACAAGTTGTTGCAAAATAAGGAAACCAAAACCGTAACCCTTTTGCAATAATGAAATACTTCACATAGTTTTCTCTATATTGTGTTTAACAAACTAACAAATTGAAAAATCTATTCTAACAAATTTAGATAACAAAGATCAGCAACAAAAACCGTGTTTCACGAGTTGCCCAAAACAAATGGAAAATCCGTGAAAAACACGCTCCATAGTGTTGTCCAAATTTTCGCCAACTTTGCTGCGTTTTTCCAAATGCCTCAAGAAACCTTTAAGGGGGTATTTGGTATTCTCAAAAATCTGATTAGGAAAGGGAATCATACAAGATTACCATTACCATATGTTTGTTAGAGTGTTTAGGAAAAGGAATCAAAATTGTAAGGGAAATAGTTTCCCTTACTTTGTTACCTTCCAACCTTTGAAGGAAACAAATTACTTTTCCTTTGCAAAACAACCCCTTTCTCTTTCCTCCATCCTTCGGTTTCTCACCATTCTTTCTCATAACCAGAGCAAAGCAACACGATTTTGTGACAAAAATATTCTTCAATCTAATTAAAACATCACAATAATCTCTAGTTTTTTTTCTTTAATTATTATGCTTTTTTTCTTTAATCCTTTTTTTTTTGGTTTTTTTTTTCTTTTGGGTTTTGCTTCAATCTAGGCTCCTTTTACACAACAATTTAAACTTTTTTTGATTGATTAATTTATTTTATGATATGTTTGTTTATATTGATTTGGGTTATTTCTAGGGAGAAGATGATGGTGATATGAATGAGTGTTGAATGTAGGCGAAGGAGATAGATTTTGAGAAGCAGAGAAGTGGGATGAGGTGATTAAAGGTTCGAAATTTGGATTATGTGATTAGGCATGGAGAAAATTTTGATTTTGATTTTATGCCTTAAGATAGATAGAGAAATATATTATGCAATTCATGTTTTTATTGGAGTCAGATTGTAGAGGGAGAAATAGAGGGAATTGAGATGGTTGTAATGGTTTACGTTTCTTTAATTATTCCAAACAACTAGTAACGATAACACTATCTATTACCTTTTCCCCCCTTTCTTTGTTTCCAATCCGTTACATTTGCTAATCTCATACCAAACACCCCCTAAGAGCCAATCTTTTCCTCAAGATCCCTTCAAGAACGTGTCACCCTAGTGTCTTAGACCAACATTGTTGAATAAATACAAAAAAACCCCTAAAGCCTTAAATAGGAAAAACTCTATCAACTAAAGCAGGAGAAAATCCATTGTCAAAATAGACTCAACTAATGGATTTGGTGGGCGGACGGTGGGCAATGGTGGGCGAATATTGTTAGTAACTATTCTTCACTTTGATCGTCCCATTTAATCTTTGTAACCCATGTTTCTCTTTTATCAGCTTCTAAACCAATTGGATTGATCATTAGACTTGTTGGTTAATCAATTGATCCTTTACTCAAATTCAATTTTTGTAATTATTCTTGCATAAAGGGGCGGAACTAGAAAATTATTTTAGAGGGGGCCGTAACTAGAGTTTTGCTCTTTGAGAGGGGGTCGAAGACAAAAATTAGCCTATTATACTAAGAAAATTAGCATTTTGTGACTAAATATTAACAAAAAAATCAACAGTTAGCGGGCCAAGCCCCCACACGCCACCTAATGTTCTGCCCTTGTTGCATAAAGGTCTTGATTTACCTTTCCTCTTGCATCTCTTACAACCTTTTTAGCTTCTCCTCTAGCCTTTTTAAAGCTCTTGCATTTTTCATTATTTTGAAATTTTCCTAACCTTGTGCACTCCCTTTTGTTCCTTATAGCTTGTTTTACTTCTTCGTTGCACCAAGATATGTCCTTATTTGTTGGCATACTTGTTCATTTGGATTCTCCAGAAAACTGTTTTCGGCATAATGCCACAACCTTTAAGTGATGCTCCATTTTCTTTCAAACAAATTTTATATCCAAATCTGCTTCCACCTTCCAAATTTTATTTTATCCACAAATTCCTCTTTTCCTCCTCTTGAAGCTTCCACCACTAATTTGAGGTTTCATATTGGTCTTCGTTTCCAAACATTTCTTTTCTTGAAAATTTAGCACCACCAACCTATGTTGGGCTATCACACTTTTGTCGGTATCACTTTACTCTTGATAAATCTTTTTCTCCAAGTATTCCTTAATAAGATTAAATTATATTGACTTGCATGATCACCACTCCAATAGGTCACTAATTGGGAGAGTCTTTTCTCAAATCAAGTGTTCATTATATCCAAGTCTCAAGCTGATGCAATGTCCAAAATATCTCTTCCTGTCTCATTTCTCCAATACCAAAACCTCCATGGAGTCTTTTAAATCCTACATGCACATCCCTCTCTCTGCAACATCTCCTCTAAATCTTCCCAAAACTCATCTTTAATAATCTTATCCATTTCAACTAGTGATCAATTTTAACAATAGCCATAATCTCGCAACCTCATCTGCTCATCCCCTAGCAGCCTTGCGCCATTATTTATGCTTTTGATCCCATCAATTGTACTAAGTACCTCCACTACATCATTGCTTATATGCCTTATCTATGAGAATACTAACTACATCTCAGTTTCTGAATACCAAAATTTATATCCATCTATTTCCCTTGTCTTTTGTCCAACCCAATTGGTCTCTTGTAGACGGATAATGCTCTTCTCCCATACAAGCATTTCGAACTCTGAAATGATAAATTACTACTATTAACATTTCCGTGGACTATGTGCTTCTTTACTTGCACTCATCTGTCCCCCGTCCTGCCTCTGGGTGCTGGGATGTTAAGTCGCTTGCTGGCAGCAACATAGAAACCTTTGCATACTTTTCACTACTCCCGAGTCTAAGAAGTGTAGCGTGTTGCTGTGTAAGGAATGATACCTAATTCACGAATTATTTACTTTTTATAATTTGTCATTCGCTTAAAATGGGACAAATATCAACCAAAAATTGACCGTTATTTGCTCATCATTATTTGTAATTCTTTGGTAGTTTAGGAAATTAGGTAACACTTAAGGAAGTGCTCTTGCAGTATCCATATTTTGATTCATGTTAATAACATGCAACCAAGTTTATTGCTAACTCTCCTTTATTAGGGCCGGGACTAACAATGAATGTCACTAAGTGACACGCAAATTTCACTTAAATTCTTGGAGAGGTTAAGTTGGGGTAATTTTGTTTTATTAAGGTTAAACTTCAATTCTTCTTAGTGACTACTTCCAAAAAATGTATTTGTTGATTTGTTAGACCACCTCCATTTGTAATACCCAACATATTTTTTAAAATAAAAAACTCATGTGATACCCACTTTTTCAATGGTGAAACTCTCTCAAGTATACTAATGTCACTTTCATTATGTCCACCATACTATTAAATAAAATAAAAAAACTCAAATAAATGAAACAATAAAAGTTAAAGAAATGCATAAATTATTATTAGAATGACTAGGGACCCACCTTTTTGTCAATTGAAATTCAAGATGGAGTATCTAAACTTAGTTTTTTTTTTTTGGGTTGCTAAGTTTAGATACCAACTTATTGGTAATCTTTGTAAAAATACTCTTTCTCCATTTGTGTCATTCTTGATCTCCCTTGACTTTTTAGATCACCATGATTCCAATACTCTGTAATTCATACTATTGTCTCTCGTGGTCTTCCTCTTACATGCCTGAATCTAAGGATATAACCTTACCTAATGTTATATTTGCTATCTCAACTTTAACTTTCCTTCAAATGTCTTCTTTCCTATCTCTATCCCTTTACAGTTTGTTTGTATATCCGTCTAGAACTTGGACGAGAAAAGAATTTCTTGTTATTGGTAGGTTATACACAAATATATGGCGGATATTAGTTATAAAAATTCGATAACTTCGCATCATTTGGTGTGTGTTTGGATGAGAGTATTTGGAATGTGAATGGGAAAGGAATCCCTTTTGTTTCTTAGATATGATATATGAAAGGGAAAAAGAAAGGAATAGGAGGGATTTAGGCAATGCTTGGCCAACTTTTTCTAGGGCCCAAAAGTTGAAAGTATGTCGAACACTTTTAATTCGGAGTAGTTTCTAGCACTAGAAAAAAAATGATTTCTCCTAAGGTTAGAGAAGAAATAAATATTATTAGTTTCTACTCCTAAAAATTGGTGCCCTCAAACAGTTCTGGTATTGATTAAATTCAGCTTGCCTAACTTTGCATTGCATTTGACACCCATTAACTTCCTCTGCTAGCAGATGAACCGTGTCCCATGTGCTGCTCACATGACCTTTAATATATTTTTATCTTATTTTAATTTTTTTTAGTCTAAATTCCATTCGTGTTTTTTTGTATTATCTATCTTTCAAATAACATTAACCCTTTGTTTGGATATAAGGAAATGGAACGAAAGGAAGGGGGAAGAAAAGGGGACAATTGCCCGTGTTTGTATAAATGGTTGGAGGAAGGAAAGGAAAGGAGAGGGAGGGATCCATTTTCCCTCCTCCTTTAAGAGTTTAAGAACCTTGATCCCTCCCAATTTGGAGAGATATTTGGAGGGAAATTAGAGCTCACTTTCTCCCTCCCTTTCTTTCCCCTTCTTTTCCGTCTATCTCTTCCCTTCCTTTCCCTCCTAGCTTGTTATCCAAACAATGTGTAAAGCTCACGTGAGTAGCACATGGAACAAGCTTTAAATGCTACAACAAGGTAAATACATTTTAAAGTTTGGGGTATTGAGAAATAATTAATTCTTGATACTGTTTATGGAGGATTACAATTAATCGTCAATGGTCAAAAATATCCTCCCCTTTTGATAAAATTCTCACTTGCCGTCAAAAGAATTAAACATTCTTCCCTTCCCTTCCCATCCTCATCAATCATCACTTCTCTTAACTGTAAGCTGTAACTAAGGTATTTCAAGGCTTGTAAAGATTTTCTAGTTTTGTTATCCCAATGTCTCAAACTACAATTTTCTAACCCACAATTATAATTTTTATGTAGGTAAATTATGACCCATTTATTTCCGGAGAAGTTAAAACTGTGTGTGTTAATTCTAAATCATCCTTCCTCCTTTTTCATATTAGTTTATGTCTTTTCCATCTACATTTTTGTCTTGAGAATTGTGGATGCTACTGTTTGGGGTTTTGTAGTTGACTTTCAATGCTTTTGGAACATGTTTTCTTTCTTTGAGTTGGTGGTGATGGTGTGTCAGTTTGGAAAGAGATTATCATCCATTATGGAAGATAAACAATTTAAATTGGTTCTTTCATTTTTTTTCTTATTTGTTTTTTGAACACATAGATGTCTTCCAAAATGGTTGAATTCATAAACGCGTAAAGCAATCTGAATTACTGATCTCTATTTGTGAAGCCAAAACACAAAAGTAAATTTACTGATGATGGAGTGTTTCCTAGTAAGGGAAAGTAATATAAAGTGGGCCAAATATATTTCTGGAAGCACTTCTTCATTAGGTTGAGCCAAACACCTTAATAATTTTCCAAAATTGAAAGATGTTTTTAGAAGCAGAACAATAGAAGTTTCTGAGAAACTTGGCTAAAGAAATCCTAAATATCAGTTCCTCAAGTGTTGGAAATATGTGGAAAGAGAAACTTAGCTCCCTGCTTCCTTTCCCTTCTTGTTGCCTCTCATTTCTGCCTCCAGTTTTGATCAAACACATTGTAAATGTATTGCTTTCTGCTAGTTGGAAAAACTAACTTAATTGCTGGCATACGTTATTTGTTTTGTTAAAGTGATAGCAATTAATAGAATTTTGCATTTATTGGTAAAGGTAACTTTAGTGAAATAGTTGATGCAGATTTGGGTGTTTTTATGTTGGGTATTGAAGCTAATGTTGGTGCAGGATCGCTCAAGATTGGTTTGCTTAGAAATGCAACTCTAGAGGTTCGTATGGTTGCTCTTCGACTCTGATGCTGTTGACTTGTGCTGCGAATGGTGCTGCTGAATTTGTTCCAGAAATTCAGAGACCCTACCAGAAATATAAATGTACGGAAGAGCAGGTCTTGACAAATTTAAGAAGGCTCAGGCCTTGGAGCCTTTTGCTGTCACCCCCAAATCATCTTCCTTGCCATCTTCTAAAGCTGTGACCCAGTCTTGTTCTGACCACCCTTACCAAAATGACCATATGCAGTCACAAGCCCCTCTCTATCAGAAACAGAAATCGGTCCTTGGTACAGCTGCCTTTGTGTCCTCCACAATGACTCCCCATGTTACCCAGGTTGGTGGGGGTCAATCAACATGGCAGCCTCCAGATTGGGCTATTGAACCTCGGCGTGGTGTGTATTATCTTGAGGTTTTGAAAGACGGTGATGTTCTTGACTGTATTAATCTTGACAAAAGGAGTCACATTTTTGGCAGACAATTCCATGCATGTGATTTTGTACTTGATCATCAATCCGTTTCACGCCAGCATGCAGCAGTTGTTCCACATAAAAATGGAAGGTTTGATCTCTTTCACCTTGCTTTTTGTGCTTTGTTGGCTTTAGCTTCTGCCTATCTCTTCAAAATATGTGTCAGTTGAAATTTTTAGTTTTAAAGGTGATATTCGTCAGTTGCTGACTTGCTAAAGCAGAATCCTGAATACCGAGGCTATATCAACTAGTAATTTCGTTGAAGTTATAATTAGATTTTAGCTACGGGGTATTAATTAAATTATTATTGTTTTGCTTTGTGGGGAAATCAATATATTTTTTTTCCTTGGTAAGCTTTTAAAAAGAAAATTGTTTGATTATGAAACATCAAAAGTACATGTTTTTCAAGTATGTAACTACTGGTAACTGGCGGAGGTAGAGTTTCAGAAATGGTGGGTCACCATCAACTAAATGGTGGGTCACCATCAATTGTCTATCACTTGTAATAGTATCTAAAAATCTATATTACGACCAATTAGTAATATAATCTTCATATTACAATCATATATGTAATCAGTATCATATTACGTGTTCTTTTGGATAAGAAATAAAAAGGCATATAAATCCTCATAAATTTTTAATCATTATTACACAAAACAGAAAATTAGTTCTCCAAAAACTAATTTCATAATTTTATTTTGGGAATGATGTATATTAAGTAAAAATATTGTATAAATATAAAGAGCAATAGAGTAATTAGAAGCTAGATTTGGTAAACAATATATGTAGTAAAAGAATAATGAAAATTGTCAAATTAAAGGACTAGAAGAAAATTAAATAAAAAAAGGAAAAGTGATAACAGCAACAGTAGCTAATTCTAGATGCATCTTCATCTTTTATCCCTTTCTTCTTCTTTCTCAGCAAGTCTCAACTCAGAAAATTATGCAGTTTTTTTCCTTCCTGTGAACTTCATATTTTTTTGGGCTTTGGTGGGTCACGTGCACCACCATGACCCTACGTGGCTCCGCCACTGATTAACTAGTCCCCTCAAAAATCAATAATAAAACAATAAAAAAAAATAATGATAAACTGCTGGTATTGGTTATTTTTATGTTATTGTATGAGAAGAACTAAAAATAAGACACTTCAAGGTAATTGCGTTTCATTATACATCTATGCCTTTAAATTTATTGTTTCTAAAATTTAAGGGCCCTCTATTTTTGAAGGCATTTGATTGAGGGTTACTCGAAGTCTTGAACACCCTAGTAACCGTAGAATGATCAATACACTTAACAAATGATGCAATTATATATTGTACTTCGTATCAATTTAATGCAACACGTTCCATTAATGAATGTATGGAAATAGTATCACTTCTAATTTATTCTTTATTTGGCTCCACTTTCGTTAATTACTTACACTTCTATTCACAAAAAGTTAGCATCCCCACAAGGTTTTCTATTTAAAAAATCCTTTTCTCAATCGTCCCCACTTTCTTTACTTACTCTTTTATCTTAATTACTCTATCCAAAAATTGCCCTGACCACTGTAATTTCAAAATTGTTGCAACTAATTTGATATGGAGGAAGTAATTGCACCATCCTAGACGTCTTGCTTCCTGAAGTAGACACTAAAGGTAATGAGATGATTCGTATGTATTTAGTTTTGAGTGTCTAACTTCTTTGGATTTTGGTCCGTGTTAGTTCAAACCAAGAAAGTTGATACTATATTCTTTTCTATCTGCATACTAAGGTAAAACTTCATTTGTGGGATGTTTTTGATGAGCTGGTGGCGGTACTCTATTTATTTATTTTTTTAATTTTTAATAAAGGTAAACTAATGTTTAAAGAAAAATACAAAATTAGTAACCGGAAGTGAAGGTTACCGGTTACTGGTCAAAAGGTCCATTAATTGAATAATACAAGTAAAGGTGGGATTGTTATGAAATAATCAAAAGATGGGACTATTGTTTTCAAATTTGTGTAAGGTGGGATTATTAAAAGCAAATTTTCCTATCTAGAAATTTATTAACATCTTGCTAAATATGACAAGTTTTATCTATTATGACCATGTGGATTTCTTGCAGCATATATGTCATGGATTTGGGATCTGCTCATGGTACATTTGTTGCGAATGAGAGATTAACAAAGGACACACCAGTTGAACTTGAAATTGGGCAGTCCCTGCGCTTTGCTGCATCAACAAGAACTTATATCTTAAAAAAGAATGAAACTGCCCTTTTTTCCCCAACCCTTGTGCCCGCAGAGATAAGTTTGCCACCACCTCCTGATCCTTCCGATGAAGAAGCTCTTGTTTCTTATAATACACTACTCAATCGATATGGTATTAGGAAATCGGACGTTATTGGATCCACAGATGTGCTTTCTGTAACAAGCAGCAAAGATGATAATCGTTCTCTAGCTAGAGTGGCTAAGAGATTGAAGAAAACTAGAGTTTCCTTCAGGGACCAAGTTGGGGGCGAGCTGGTTGAAGTTGTTGGAGTTTCTGATGGTGCTGATGTAGAAACAGAACCTGGCCCCCTTGGCCTTAAAGAGGGAAGTCTTGTTGGGAAATATGAGTCGTTGGTCCAGATTACAGTGATACCAAAAGGGAAAGAACAGGTATCTGCTAAGGAAGATATTGGTCCCCCAAAAGGTGTTACCAGCAAACTACAGGAAATGTTGAACAAGGTCAAACGACCAAACATATTGAATGCTGGCATCTATGATGAGCTATATGGAGGATCCTTTTCTGGAAAGGTAGGCTCATCATGGGCAGTTTCTTCTGGTGGCTCTGCTGGTAGAGAATCTTCTCCTTCCAATACTACTTTAGGAAGCAATAATAATCTTAATGCTCATGATGACAACGACGACGATTTATTTGGTGACTGATGGAGGTGGGTAAAAAAAAACTTGACTTGTTATTGAAATTAGGTGGTCTTTGGGCATTATTGAACAGTCACTTTTGTCACATAGGAAAGAGATTGACTCTAACCTTTAGTGAAAACTATCCTCGATTTGAATTCAATTTGACCTTTTGGGTATCCAATCTGACCTTTTCATTTATGGATTGTATATCCTATCCAAAAAAAGTGGATAACGGATACCAACACTGGTTAAATCCGAAAACAAGGTGTATACCTGAAACAAGCTTTGTTCGTTCGTTTGAATTCCATCTTGTTCAGTTTTGTGGTCAAGGGTTATTTGAATTTTGTATTATGACATATGGTTATGGTTCAAAACTTGGTAATTACTGTACAAAAATTATCAATGGATATGTGTCATTTGAATTACAGGCATTTGGTGCTAATTCTTGTTAGTATTTCAATGGAAACTTCAGATTTTATTTTTCGTTTATCTTTATTGTTTATTATTTACTGTTTACTTGAGTTTTGAAATTTGAATTCAGACAATTTTCAAAAGGAATCACTGTATTACTTTTTATATCGGTTTGTGCTGTTATTAGCCTATGAATTGTAATGGTCTTTTTAGTCTACATCATTTCCTTCTTTCATACAGCTTTGACGGAAATAAGTTATCTAAAACGGAGTATTTTTGTAGTTGAAGTCACTAACTAGTAACTAGTTAGTGGCGATTGGCAATATCTAACGTTTGGGATTTTCACTAATCTTGCACAGCAGTTTGATTATTTTTGAACTAGTGGTCATTATTGATTTATTATTATCATTATTTTTCTTTTGATCGTTTAATTCATTGGTTGTTTCGTTCAGTCTTACCCCACTAAAATATTTGATTCAGCTCTTTCATGTGACATTATTTGAATTATCATTTCTGTTTTCTAAAGGATCCATATGGATTATGGAGTACATAAGCAATAATTATATTTTCTTGAATTTCATTTACAACATCCATATTGTGTTCTTATTATGTCATTTGTTTCATTGCAGATATAAGTTGGGTATGAAACATGTAGCAAGTCAAAAGAGTTTGAAGAAGACAGAGCAATGTGTAGACTGTAGAGAGGAAGAACGAAACTTGAAGAATTTAGGTTTTGTTACCTACTGGCTACTGCGATAGGTGTTTTCAAGTTGTTGATTTTCTAATGGATTATTGTGCAAGTTAGGTAGATGATTTAATACGCAGGTGTGTAAAAAAAAAAAAAAAAATCTGGTCCAAATGCAAAGAAAATTTTGTCCAATCTTTTGTACAAGTACCTTAACTATAAAGAATTAATCCATGCATGTAAGGATTATAAGAACCTTAATCTTACAGAGAGTATGAACCATGAACAGTGAGAAGTAACCATAAATGGAAAACTTTTAAAATTTATCCAAGACCAAGTGATGCTGCTCACCTGGTGCTACCAACACCTTACCGTTTTTGGAATTTGGTTGAGAAACAGTAAAATCCAACGGCACTTTATCAAATCATAAAGAATTAAACTTCGAGTCATTTACAAATACATTAGCATTCCAGCCACCAAAGGGTACAAAAGAATGTATATACCATACACATTTGAGATATGTTTCATATTACTACACTCATGGTAACTAGAAATAATCCCAATGACTAGGCTAAGAGTTTAAGATACTTGGTTACAAGACAAAAAGATGGGATAGTCATCTAAGGATTGATGTTGCACTCCCTCAGATATACATGGTCATAGTCAATGTATTTTGTCCAAAAACCTCGGTACTTGGGCATCCCAATCTCCAGCCAAGGCTTCATGTTGCCATTGTAATGTATAACAGCAGCCTTTTCAATATCTCTTGGGTTGACACTGGGATTATAACCTAGACCAAGCACATGCCATGATCGATCTAGANTTTCAATGGAAACTTCAGATTTTATTTTTCGTTTATCTTTATTGTTTATTATTTACTGTTTACTTGAGTTTTGAAATTTGAATTCAGACAATTTTCAAAAGGAATCACTGTATTACTTTTTATATCGGTTTGTGCTGTTATTAGCCTATGAATTGTAATGGTCTTTTTAGTCTACATCATTTCCTTCTTTCATACAGCTTTGACGGAAATAAGTTATCTAAAACGGAGTATTTTTGTAGTTGAAGTCACTAACTAGTAACTAGTTAGTGGCGATTGGCAATATCTAACGTTTGGGATTTTCACTAATCTTGCACAGCAGTTTGATTATTTTTGAACTAGTGGTCATTATTGATTTATTATTATCATTATTTTTCTTTTGATCGTTTAATTCATTGGTTGTTTCGTTCAGTCTTACCCCACTAAAATATTTGATTCAGCTCTTTCATGTGACATTATTTGAATTATCATTTCTGTTTTCTAAAGGATCCATATGGATTATGGAGTACATAAGCAATAATTATATTTTCTTGAATTTCATTTACAACATCCATATTGTGTTCTTATTATGTCATTTGTTTCATTGCAGATATAAGTTGGGTATGAAACATGTAGCAAGTCAAAAGAGTTTGAAGAAGACAGAGCAATGTGTAGACTGTAGAGAGGAAGAACGAAACTTGAAGAATTTAGGTTTTGTTACCTACTGGCTACTGCGATAGGTGTTTTCAAGTTGTTGATTTTCTAATGGATTATTGTGCAAGTTAGGTAGATGATTTAATACGCAGGTGTGTAAAAAAAAAAAAAAAAATCTGGTCCAAATGCAAAGAAAATTTTGTCCAATCTTTTGTACAAGTACCTTAACTATAAAGAATTAATCCATGCATGTAAGGATTATAAGAACCTTAATCTTACAGAGAGTATGAACCATGAACAGTGAGAAGTAACCATAAATGGAAAACTTTTAAAATTTATCCAAGACCAAGTGATGCTGCTCACCTGGTGCTACCAACACCTTACCGTTTTTGGAATTTGGTTGAGAAACAGTAAAATCCAACGGCACTTTATCAAATCATAAAGAATTAAACTTCGAGTCATTTACAAATACATTAGCATTCCAGCCACCAAAGGGTACAAAAGAATGTATATACCATACACATTTGAGATATGTTTCATATTACTACACTCATGGTAACTAGAAATAATCCCAATGACTAGGCTAAGAGTTTAAGATACTTGGTTACAAGACAAAAAGATGGGATAGTCATCTAAGGATTGATGTTGCACTCCCTCAGATATACATGGTCATAGTCAATGTATTTTGTCCAAAAACCTCGGTACTTGGGCATCCCAATCTCCAGCCAAGGCTTCATGTTGCCATTGTAATGTATAACAGCAGCCTTTTCAATATCTCTTGGGTTGACACTGGGATTATAACCTAGACCAAGCACATGCCATGATCGATCTAGAGGATATGTACGTTTCCAAAATGTAATCAAACCTGGAGGCAAAGTTCCCAGCTTCCACAACTGTCTATCATGATTCTGCATCAAAAATTTGAGAATTTTCAAAGGATTTAGGGAAAAGCAACCAAATCACCTGAGCATACATTTTGACTTGTTTGAAGCCTCTTACCAGCTTTTGCCAAGTGTGGTAAACCTCAGTGATGTTTTGTCTTCTCCACTCTTCCAAATCAAAAATGTTCATTCCATATGCCCATCCACAAGCATGGGGGTCAAAATTTTTTGATATAAGGGGGTTTGAGAAATTAAGATATCGGTCAAAACGATGAAAGGTCTCCCCACACGTCTCTACAGCACCATTCACATTCCCCTTCAGATCAATGGACCAAAGCCTGCTAAGGTCCTTCTGAACCACTATATCATCATCTAAGAACAAAATTCTTTTCAGCTTTGGGAAAATCTCTGGAAGGTAAAACCGAAGATGGTTTAAAATAGACAAATACTTTGGGTTTCGGAATTTCATATTTGAATCTGAGGCAGTACGATGATTCTTGAAATAGTAGTCTATCATAGACGGGGAACCCAACTGCCTAACAACAGGACTGTAGCTTGAATTAAGCCACGTAAACTCTTCAACATTTTGCACATGAATGGTAGCTTTACTCGGTGGATTCACTAAGAACCACATCCTCATTGCTGCATAGTTGAGTCTATCAGTGACAATATGAAAAACATGTCTCGATGAGTCCTGCAAGACATTAGTCAAGGTAGAAGATCTTAGATGGTCTGACAAGCAATCCAAACAAAAACACAAACATGATATTAAAAAAGTCAAGCTTCAACTAGGGGACGATTAAGCAACTGAAAGCACACAAACAATCTAATAGCTCTGGCCAATTGGAGCAAAAGTTGTTTGGCATACATTACCTTGGCATGGGAAACAGTAGAATTGACAACCACCGCAGCTGCCAATACATTGTCCGAAAACAATGCATAGTGATATAGTTGAGGATCATCCAACTTCTCTTGGCGGGGAAACTGCTGCTGAGAGAAATCCATTGCATAAAATTCAGTTGAAAGGCGCAAAGGAAGACAGTGAAGACCCTTAGGAAGTGTCTTTGCAGTTAGTTGAGTTAAGAACATGGTCTGCTTCCTGTGAACACGCAGCTGTTCTTCAGTGGAGTGAAGGATAGCACGAAGCTTCTTCACCATAGTTGCACAATCATCTTGAATTTGTTTCCCCTTAGCCAAAGTCTGATCTAATGCTTTCATTTTGACAAGGAAACTGGAATAGAACCAAGTAATCAGAGTTTGGCATAGGGAGTTAGCGAGTGTTAAAATAAAGGGAGAAAACATACTTGTTTGGAAGGTCAGCATCGTTAGTTGCATCACCAAGTGCTCTTTGAACTTCCTTAATCTTTTGTCGGAGCTCCCTGATGAAATGAGGATAGTTTCTTGTTGCTGTAAGGGAAAGATAGACCTTAGCCCGAATGAGTTGATCTTTGAGATATCGAACCTGAGTATTAGATATGTTGCGGTGAGAATGGTAATTATTGTTGTCAGTTGAGGGTCGTCGACTAAAACCTTGAACAAGAGATTGGTGCTTTGGTTTCAAGTGGAGAACCTGAAGATATGAGAAAGTAATTATGAAAGGCAAGGTATATTAAATGAATGTAATTGGTAGTAAAACATAAAAGAAGCATAGGCATACCGTATTGTCGGTGTTATGGTGGAGTTGATTAGTAGCGTCGGAATGTGTAAGTAGGGTGATGTGATTTAGTGGTTGAGCAATATGACTACTACGAGTAGTGGTTATTGTAGTAGTTGTAGATAATACTCGGTTTTTATGCTCCAACTCAACAGGCTGCACATTGCTATCTAACAAAACAAAACAGGTATGGTGTGATGTGGTATGGTATTAGAGTGAATAATGGATAGGAATAGAGAAAGACTTGACAAATAAAGTGGATACCTTGGAAGGAGGGTTTGAAATGGAGAGGTTGATTGAGAAGCATAGGAGTTTCCTAAGGAAGGAGAAGAAAAAAAGCAAAGTTAATAGCTGACTAGTGAGTATGAAGTTAATCAATGGGAAGTAGAGACTAGAGAGTAAACAAGTTAGTAAAAGTACCTGAGGATGAGGAAGCACATTAATAAGCTGCTTACGGGCAGTAAAAGCCTGATCAAAACCAAATCAAAAATCCTCAATTTAGGGGCAAAAAAACCAAACCCAGAAGCATCAAATAATATAACAACTACTACTAATGAATTTATTAAAGCAAAAGCCAGTGACACACCAAGGTGGGAAAGTCTTGGGTAGCTGCACAGACAAGAAGAAACACTAAGTATTTTTAACATTAAACAAGGAAATATTTAACATAAACCAAAGTATAAAAAATCATCTTACAAGAATCGTGTTGCGACGGGAAAAGGGTGGCAAGTTTGTCGGTGTATAGAAGAATGGGTGATACCACTGTCACAAACAGCAAACATAAAAAAGGCTTCCTTAACCTCATTTTCATTTTCATCACCGATCTCCTTCTATTTTCCCAGATCTATCTATCTGGTCTTTGATTTTCGCTCCCACTTCAAACTTCAACAATAATCCTCGCAATTGCAATTACCATTTATAACATAATGGTCTCTACTCATTACCATACACTGCTTCCAGCTTTCTCACTTACCTTCTTAACCTTAACCTTCGGTGTTCGTAAATGATAACTTATAACACTTGATACTGATAACTGATGACAACCCCTACCAAAATTAAACCACCTGTTGCTCCCATTTAATCGCCTTACTGTTTACGTGTCATCTCCTGTCTCACTATCGACTTTAAACAATCCGAGGAGTCGAGGACTATGCACCGGATAACATCTAAATGTATGACATTTTCGTAAATAAGTACAAAACTTTATTACTAAACTATCTCTTAAAGTGTATATATATGCACATTTTTTTTTCAAAATAAAATATCAACTATTTTTTTATAAAATATTAAAATTATTATAAAACAAGTATGTTACTATGCAAAACAAAATCAATTAAAAAACAATAAAGAACTTTTATAGAATATTATATACTACAAAATACTAGCCTAATATATATGAACATGACATAAAAATAATAACATAACATATGGTATATAAAACATTTGCACATATATCATTTGTATATATATATATATTTATAAATATATTGTTATTTGATTATTTTATTTATTTTTTTGAAAAAAAAAAACTAATACTTCCTCTTTTTAAATTACAGCACATAAATATTTTATATCTCATAAAAAACACATATTTATTATGACTAACAAAAATGGATATATATATATATATATATTATTTTAATATAAAATATCAACGTACATGTAACAAATTATAGAATACAACAAATCAACAAAAAATACAATAGAAAAAAAATATAAAACAATTTCAAAAAAGAAATAAAAAATATATATCCCTAAAGTGAGTAGGAGTGGAGTAAGTTGATGGCAATGATGAAGATGAAGATGTTGGTGATATCTCCTCCACATTTACAGTTACTACCTCCTTCAGGAGCACACCTCTCCCTCCGCTTTCTCTCTCCTCAGCCACACTCCTCCTCTTTCGCTGCCTTCTGCTCGACCACGAATAACGACGTTCTGAGCACCCCTCCTCGCCGACGCTATGACTTTTCTCCTCTCATCAGCTACCTTTCCGAGTCGAACTCGAACTCCGAGTCGCTGGAATTCCAACTGGCGGAGTCATACCGCGCCGTTCCGACTCACCACTGGCACTCCCTCCTGAAAACCCTAGCCTCTTCTCCTTCCTCCATTTCCACTGCTTACTCCGTAGTTACTTGGTTGCAAAAGCATAACCTATGCTTCTCCTATGAATTGCTTTACTCTATTTTAATTCACGGTTTGGGGAAATCTGAGAAGCTTTATGAAGCTTTTTTACTTTCTCAACGCCAGAGATTAACGCCGTTAACTTATAATGCGTTGATTGGAGCTTGTGCTCGTAACGACGATCTGGATAAAGCCCTTAATTTGATGTCTAAGATGCGACAAGACGGGTATTCTCCTGATTTTGTTAATTACAGTTTAATTGTGCAATCAATTTCCAGGACTAACAATCACGGCGATTCCTCTCTTTTGATTAAATTGTATGAAGAGATTGAGTGTGATAGACTTGAGCTTGATGTTCACCTGCTTAATGATTTAGTTGTTGGCTTTTCCAAAGCTGGTGATGTTGATAGAGCTTTGTGGTTTTTGAGTTTGCTCCAGGGTAATGGCCTCACTCCTAAAACTGCTACCTTGATTTCCTTGATTTCCGCTTTGGGTACTGCTGGCAGGGCTGAAGAGGCTGAGGTTGTTTTTGAGGAGCTTAAACAAGGCGGCTTGAGGCCTAGGACCAGAGCTTATAATGCCGTTTTAAGGGCCTATGTCAAGTCTGGTATGCTCGGTGATGCCGAAACCATTGTTTCTGACATGGAAACACTTGGTGTCTTGCCTGATGACCATACCTATAGCTTGTTGATTGATGCCTATGCTAATGCTGGTCGTTGGGAGAGTGCTAGGATTGTGTTGAAACAAATGGAGGCTTCCAATATCCACCCTAATTCTTTCGTCTTTAGCAGGATTTTAGCCACTCTCCGCGATAAAGGGGATTGGCAAATGTCGTTCCAAGTTTTGAGGGAAATGAAGAATTGCGGGGTTAAGCCGGATAGGCTTTTTTATAATGTCATGATTGATGCATTCGGCAAATATAATTGTCTTGATCATGCTATGGATACCTTCAGCCGGATGATTTCTGAGGGGATCCACCCAGATAATTGTACCTGGAATACGTTAATTGATTGCCATTCCAAGTGTGGACGCCATGATGAGGCAGAGGACTTGTTTAACAAGATGCAACTAAATGGGTGTGTACCTTGCATAACCACCTATAATATTATGATCAACTCTTATGGTGAGCAAGAGAAGTGGGAAGAGGTTAAAAGTTTAATGGCAAAAATGCAGGGGCAAGGATTATTGCCTAACGTTGTGACATATACCACTTTGGTTGATATATACGGGCAGTCAGGAAGATTTAAAGATGCTATTGAAAGCTTGGAGGTTATGAAGACAAATGGTTTGAAACCTTCCAATACCATGTACAACGCCTTGATCAATGCCTATGCCCAAAGGGTATGATTTTTGATCGCACAACTTAAATGGTTAATTATATTGTGTTTGGTCTTTTGGTGAACTGTTGTACCTTTGGTCTTTATGAGCAAGTGTCATCACTTGCAGAGTATATTGGTATTTTGGTTGGTTATTTGAAGATTGTGTTCAATTCAAATCGTCTTGCTTTTACGGGTTAGGTGTCTTTTGGCCAGCTGATTTATTGCATCATACAAGTACTTAGTACTCTTCTTAATTTGCAGGGTCTATCAGATGAAGCTGTAAATGCCTTCAAGCTCATGAGAGCCGATGGCCTTAATCCAAGTGTTTTAGCTCTAAATGCACTCATTAATGCATTCGGAGAAGACAGAAGAGATTCTGAAGCATTTGCTGTTTTACAGTATATGAAAGAAAATGTAGGTCTTGTGCTGTGCTATTGCTTTACTTGCTATGCTTGCTTCCGCAATGCCTTAAATGTTTTGCTGCTAAATCATTTTATTGACTGTAAATGCAGGACTTGAAACCAGATGTAGTTACATTTACAACACTTATGAAAGCATTAATTCGTGTTGAAAAGTATGATAAGGTAATACTTAGTTTCGACATTCTTACATATAGTACAGTTATTGTCAAATAAAAAATTAAGAAACTTGAAAGCTAAATATTTTCATGCTGCATCTATGTACATGCTGAACCAGATGGTCCGTATAAATTTAAAAAAAGTTGCAAGTTTAAAATACACATTTGGCTTTCACTTCTGTAATCCCTTGAATCTCGAGCTGACGCTGGTTATAGATGAAGAGGGTTGGCCCTGAGAGTTTTTGGGCCCTAAGAAAAACAATAGTTTAGGGGCCGTTATACATTGACATAGATTTACAAAAATTTTCATTTGAATTATTGTTCTTTCTTACGTCATAATAAGTGTAATTAAGCAATTTTCCAAAAAAAAAAAGATTAAATAACTAAAAGCAAATGAGTTATGCAGGAGGTAATATAAATGGTAATTTCAATGTTAGGAATGTACAATAAAACACACCCTAATATTTGGATTATAAGAATAAAATCAACTTTATTTTCACCATGTACCCTTGAGGTTTGCTAAAATTCACCATGTATCCTTATTGTTTCATAAATTCACGGTGTATCCTTACTTTATGTTCTTAATTGACCATTTGCCCTTGCTATGTTTTTCCGTTAACTGTCGTTACGACAAGTTATTTATTTCATGATATGCCCTTTTAGTTTCTTGTTATTTCACCAAATGCACTAACATCTATACCACTATTCACATTCCTCTTCTTCCTCCCACTCACTGTCTCTCCTTAACAATACCCACTCTTCCTCCTCAACAATATGTTACTCAAATGTACCAACTTCTCAATCTAATATAACTACTACTAGCATTATCCCATATTCTCATTCCTGATACACTTCTTGATTCGGCAACACGGACATAAAGGTTCGAAGATCCATAATAGTGCAAAAATCAAAAAATCAAACTGAATCATACTTGATGAAATTAAAATAGATATGAACAAGTTTAAAACTGCATGCGAATTTTGTATATCAAACATGTTTGATGTTTTTTTTTTTTTTTTTTTTTTTTTTTTAATTAATGACACCAAAATAGATCCTACTGCTAATTTTATGAGAGGAAAAATCTAAGAAATTAAAGAAAGTTAAATGAATAACATAACAGAATATTTAATTACACTTTCTATACTAAAATTAGTGCCACTATAATGTTCATTTAATTTGTAGAGAGATCTTGGTGCAAAATTTCAAACTAGAGCTGTTGTTTTGATATTGGCTTGATGAATATTGGGTTAGGGTTAATGAGAATGAACTTAAGGAGTTAACAAAATTAGGAGTACCCTCAGTGTCTTAGTAAAACTGCATTATATATGGCAGAGAGAATAAATGAGAAATTTTAGGATGGTAAAAATGGCGATGGAATTATCATGGAGGTTTTGGCTACTTAGTCTCTTGTTAATTAGAGATTACCGGCCGAGATGACAAAAGAAGTACCCGTGTGAAGCACAAGTGGGAAAATGGATTGTTAATGGTTTATTTTTTCTTTTCTTTTTTTTTTTTGAAAGTAATGGTATTAAATGTTCTCCAATAACAACACTTGTGAATTTAGCTTTGTCAAATAGTGTTTTCATTTTAGAGCTTTTAAATTGCAGTTTTGGTATACTAGATTGAAATTGTTGGGTTTGAATAACAACTATTTCAGGAAGTAGAGTGAGTGAGTGGAAGTAGATGGTTGTGGAATAGTGGTGTAACATTATAGCTGTAAGGGCATTTGGTGAAATTAGAAGAAACTAAGAGGGCATGGTGAATTTTAGCAAACTTCATAAGTACGTGGTGAAAAAGCCATGAAATCAATTGATTGTCTTTGATTCCTGTAAACCTATCATAATACTATAGTAGCCTTCTACTCCTATACTAATACAATCAACACAACCTTATCCCAAAATAATTTGGGGTGCATCAATATGAGTAATTGCAAAAATCATATGCATAAATCCTCTTTCTCCGAACTTTCCTTTCTTCAAGCCCCAACACCCTCAAACATCCACTAACAACCCTCATCCAAGTTTGCTTTGGTTTTCCTTTACCTCTTCTCCCGTAGGAAGAAGATTAAAGTAAAAAAAAGGAGAAGAAAGTAAGAAGCATTAATTTGAGTTGATGAACCATCAAAGTACACATAGCTAGACATGTAGCTAGATTGACACTTGGAAAGAATGCGAGAAATCCAAAGGGTCATTATGCAAAGGCCTAAGCTTAGCACATCCATAAGCTTTTCGAAGAAATAAAGACTAGAGTAGTTTAGAATGAAAATGGAGTTTCAATAGTAAAAATAAAAAAATAGAAAAAAATTTTGCAATGAGTACAATAAATCGGTGAAGGTGTTTTTTAGGAAATCGAAACTTCGTAAGATTAAATGAAAGTGTTGATTATTATGTATTTGAAATCACAAACGATTTTCGACATTGGAGATACCAAGATTTTTCGAATGTGGGAATATCTCCTCACATTGTACTGCATTACTTAAAAAAAAGGGGAATTCTAGTTGCGTTAAAAGACTTCTATTTTTATTGGCCCCCACCATCCGTGGACCCTAAGCTACCACAGTTACGATCTTAGATGAAGTATTTCTATTGCTTTAGGTTGTTGGCAAGATGGTACGGTGGTAGCTTTTGGCCCCCAACATCCTTGGGCCCTAGGCTAGTTGGAGTATATCTAATGCTTTAGATTATTGGCAAGATAGTAAGATGGTATTATTTGGGCCCCCAACATCTGTGGGCCCTAGGCCACCACACTTTCGGTTTTAGATGAAGTACTTCTATCGCTTTAGATTATTGGGACGATGGTATGGTGGTACCGGAGTAGGGGAAAGATTGTTAGTTTGCTAAGTATTGCTAATCCTACGCCAACATAAAAACCCTATAAGGGTCCCAGTAGCCTTGAAATCCATGCGATACATGGGTTGCTTTATTAAATCTGTATGTCTGTCAATCAATCGAAGCCTTAGTTTCATAATTGGGGTTGGCTACGTGAACCAAAGATGATCATTCCATTTGATCAACCACATAAAAATTTCTCCTCCATCTAAATCCAATAGCTTCATATCTTTTCCAACTTTATAAAAAGTCATTTCCGGCCTCCCTCTACCTTGTTTGAGATATCTATGATCGCACTCCTACTCTTCGCACCAATGCTAGACCGTCTTACATGTCTGCTACACCACTTTATTTTGTGGATAACATCATTTTCGATTCTATCCTTTACAGTGTTCTTGCACATCCGTCTCAACATCGCATCTCTGTAACCCCTACCTTTTGAATGTGCTCCTTATTGGAAGCCTAATCTTTGGATAGAGTAATAGTGCTCTTATGGCAGTCCTATAGAAATTCCCTTTCAAATATAAAGGAAGATCGCATAATACTCTAGTAGGGTCGTAGCTGCTCTCCATTTAAGTCACCCTAACTTAATCTTGTGAGCCACTTCTTTGTCAATATCACCATTCTTTTTGAAGGATTACCACAAGATATTTAAAACCTCATGTCTAGATTCTTTCCGTCCTCTGTGTCCCAAAATAACATTCCAAACACTCTATCTTACTTCGGCTTAGCTTAAACTTTATAGATTCCAACCTTTGCCTCCATCACTCCAATTTGACACTAGCCTCATCTTTAGTTTCATCCATAAATTCGATGTCATCTGCAAACAACATACACCATGGTATCTCATCTTGGATTGACCTTGTTACTTCATCTATAACCATTGCAAAGAGAAAAGGGTTTGATCTCGACCCCTAAGTGCTCACATTTGTGGACACATCCCGATACGTATCCATAAAGTCTTGAACAGGCCAATATACCTGTGTGTACATTGCCCACCAAAGACATCTCTTGGGACCTTGTCATAAACCTTCTCTAAATTAATGAAAACCATATGGAGGTTCTTCTTCCTCGCCCTATAAAACCCCATTATTTCTTACTTCCATAGACCTTAGTGATTCTACTATCATAAAACCGAATTGGTTTTCAGAATTGCTTGAACATGCCCTTTACGTGTGTTTTATTACCCTTTCCCCCACATCTTCACAGCGTGGCTCATTAGTTTGATCCCTCGATAGTTAAAACAATCTTGAGCATCTCCTTTGTTCTTATAAACTGGAACCAAGGTGCTCTTCCGCCAATTCTATGAGGTCTCAAAGTCTGCCACACCTTGTTAATACCAACCTTTCCTAGACATCTCCACACCTCCACCAAAATATCATCAAACCTTACCGCTTTCTTAGCTTTTATCTTCTGTGTCATCTCCTCCTACTCTCCTAATCCTCCGCGCATATACCATTTTAATATCCTCCATACTCACAATTGTGTCTCTTATGACAGTTCCTTAATTGCAATTAAACAATTCATCGAAGTATCCCTCCCACCTCTCTTTTATATCCTCATTTTGAACCAAAACATTGTGATTCTTATCTTTGACACACTTTACCATGGCAATAGCCTTCTTCGCCTCTTGTCTTCTCTTCCCCATCCTATATATTTCCTTTTCTCCCTCTTTAGGGTCTAATCTTTCTTAAACCTCATGATAAGCCTTTTCTTTCATTTGCCGCCCAACTACCTTTGGAGGCATAAGATGTTTGCGTGTCTTTTCTTCATCACCTCCACCACTTCTACCGATATCTCCGTTAGAAACCCCACATTCTAATGACGAACACGCAAACCAATCGAAGAACCCTTCGTCATTCGCTCCCTAGCACAACGGCGGTGTAGCGCGTCGTTGAGTAGGGAACCCCCTAATACTCTAGAATGGATGAATTCCTATGCAGCGCTCTATAAGCTCTCGGATTGACTGAAAACTACAATTTTGGTGACAGCTAGAAAAGAGTGCATATAAGTCTTAAAGGAATACATAATACTATTAAAGAGGTACACATGTTTTTACAATCAAAGTTTCCAATATTTATGAAAATGTTATTAATGAGCACGTGTACCCCTATATGTCTCTAATGTATCGGTTTTCACGGTGAACACATTTCGGATGATCCTCTCCCTATATATTATAATATGTTAGATTTTGAGGATGTTACTAAACTATTTTGGTGATTTATCTTTTCTATCATATTGCAAAGCTTCATGCTGCAACTCACATGGAGTTAATTACTGTAATGAGCAATAGTGCCTACTAATTAAGCACCTGTCCTCTTATTGCTTGAAGATGGATTTTGACTTTATAGTCGGTAATGTGTGACTGTTAATTCAAGAAGTGGAGATACTACTCGACTTTTCTACATTAACGCCATTAAAATTTTTAAACAAGATTAGAAATGCAAGGTAAATGTAGTACTTGAGAAAAGTAATGTTTTAAAAGCACAAGCTATACACGTCTAGGCTTAGTAGTAAATATTTATTTTTTGGATATTTATACAAAAATTAACATCTGCAATAATTATATCAAAATATAACATAATATCAATGGAAAATTTCGCCATTTTTTAAAAAATACTTTTTTCCTTCCCTTTTTTTTTTTTGTAAATCATTTGAAATATGAGGGTAAAATAGTCCATGCTTAATTTGACAACCAAAAATGAAGTTTGCTTTATATAGAACATAGACATAGATTTGGAAACCATTTTAGTCATGAGTGATTTATGTACTGACTATTGAGGCTTTACTACGACAGGTCCCTTCTGTCTATGAAGAAATGATATTGTCTGGCTGCGCTCCAGATAGAAAAGCTCGGTCAAGGCTACGATCAGCTTTGAAGTACATGAAGCGTTTGTTGAAATAAATGTTATTGGAAATCAGGAATCAATTTTGCAGTTGAAGCTGATGGTGATGGATATGTGGAACAAACCATACTATCGAACTAACACATATTTTGACAGGGTTAGTTGCTTGACTTTTTGCTCTATCTCTGAGTCTGCTAGTTAGGCTTACATGTGTTATTTCTGCTACTACACAGATTATTATCATATACTTGTTTTCATAGAGCATAATTTCTGGTAATATTGTTAGGTTTATGATTAAGTACACAATTCTCAGCCGGAAAGAAAAATTTATCATTCAAACTTTGACCTTTGAACTATAATAAATGATAATATGCTAGATGTGAATATATTGCTCCCTTAAAAAACAAAGCCTCGTGATATTTTAAACCATATGTTACAATCAGTTAGGATGTGTGAAATAGATTTCAGCTACACCTCTTTCCTTTCAATTTTAATTGCTATTGCAGATCATAAAGATCTTTGGTGATGTATATTCACATGAATACTTAACACTAATGGACTGAAGCTACTATAATTCACCAGACACAAGGGCATCATCCACGTCTAGTTCTTATTAGCTTGTAGGACACCTTTACGTGTAAATTAATATGTATACATGCTATAAGCTTCCGCTTCATGAATTCTTGTACATCTGCATTACATAATTACAGCAAGGGTCTGTTTTATTTTTTCGCCTAGTATTTTCTCCGCGTCCTATGGACCATCACAGGACTCCCCACAATCGTTTCGACCCCTAAAAATTTATTATTATTCCTATTATGGCCATTTCCGAACAAGGGAAAATCACCAATTACCAAAACCCTATAAAAACCTGTTACTGTCCCTCTTAAGGCCTTTCACCCCGAATAGCCTTGAATAGGTCCATATTTTAACCATGTGGGAACCCTGGAAGATTTTTTGGCAACTTTTTTGCTGAGATCCCGAAGACTAAAAAAATAATGTATAATAAACTTTTATTGAGGGCTTACGTGGGGCCTTCTAGGCCCCATCTTATTTCCCCTGTATTTTCTCTGAGTCCTACGGACCACCACGATTGGTTTTAGCCTATAAAAATCTATTATCATCCTTCTTATTTTTTTTTTTCGAGCAAGAGAAAAACAATTATTTCCGAGACCCTATAAAAACCTACTATCTTCCCTCTTAAAGCTTTTTCACTACAAACCGACTAGTATGGGTTCGTATTTTAACCATACGGGCAACCTGAAAAGTTTTTGGCAACTTTTTTTCCGGGACTCCGGAAACAATTGTTAAGTCTTTCACTAAGGCCTTCAGAAGGGCCTTCCTAAGCCACCTCTTATTTTCGCCTAGTATTTTCTCCACGTCCTATGGACCACCACAAAACTCCCCACGATCACCCCCAAAAATCTATTATTATCCCTGTTAGTGCCTTTTTCGAACAAAGGAAAAGTAGATATTTCTGAGACCCTATAAAAACCTGTTATCTTCCAGACCTTTTCACCCCGAATAAAGTGGTCAGGGTCCATATTTTAACCATGTGGGCTCCCTGGAAGATTAATGGCAACTTCTTTTTTCCGGGATCCTGGAAACTAAAAAAGTAGTGGATAATAGTATTTTAACAAGGGCTTTCGAGTGGGCCTTCTAAGGCCCTGTCTTATTTTTTTCCTTTATTTTCTTCGTGTCCTATGGACCACCATAGGACTTCCCATGACCGGTTTCGGCCTATGGCCCACCACATGACTTCCTATTATCGATTTAGGCCCCTATAGATTTATTATCATCCTCTTATAGGTGTTTTTCAAACAAGGAAAAAGTAGCTATTTTTGAGACCTTATAAAAACTTGTTATCATCCCTCTTAAGGCCTTTTCACCTCAAATCACCTAGTATAGATTCATATTTTAAATGTACGGGCTGCCTAAAAAGTTTTTGGCAACTTTTTTTTTTCAATAGCTTGGAATCGTAAAAAAACAATGGATAATAGCCTTTGATGAGACCAGTCGAAGGACCTTCTTTTTTATTTTCGCCCTGTTTTTTTTTCACCGTGTGCTATCCCGGAAGAGGCCTGGGAAGGACAATATGAACCAAAAACTTTCTAGAGTCCTGGATTCCCGAAAAAAAGTTGCTTGGTTTCGACCTAAAAAAGCTATTATCGTCCTTCTTATTGCCTTTTCGAAAAGAAAAAAAAAACTATATTAGAGATCCTATAAAAAATTGTTATCGTCTCTCTTAAGGCTTTTCATCCAAAATCGCCTGATGTGGCTTCATACTACTTTACGGGCAGCCCCAAAATTTTTTGGCAACTTTATTTTTGGGTTTCTAAAAACTCAATAAACAATCGATAATATCCTTTGATTGAGGCCTTTTGAGGGGCCTACCCGGACCCCGTCTTATTTTCTCCTTGTTTTTTTGCCGCATTCTATGGACCACCACAGGACTCCCAACGATTGTTTTCGGCCCCTAAAATCCTATTATCATTCCTTTTATGGCCTTTTCCGAACCAAAGAAAAACAACTATTTTCAAGACCTTATAAAAAAAACCTGTTATAGTCCCTCTTAAGGCCTTTTTACCCCAAATCGCGGTACTCCATAATGTTTTTGGCAACTTTTTTTTCCAAGACCCCCGGTAACTTAATAAACATAATAAACAGTGGATAAAAGTCTTTGGTTAAGGCCTCCCAAGGGGCCCTTTGTAGACTCCGTCTCATTGTCACCCTATTTTTTTCACTTTGAACTATGGACAACCATAGTACTCCCTATGATAGTTTTCGAACCCTATAAACCTATTATCATCATCTCTCTTATGGCTTTTTTCTGAATTAGGGAATAACAACTAATTCTAAGAGCTTATAAAACCTATTATTGTCCCTCTTAGCGCCTTTTCATCCCGAATTGTCTACTTTGGGTACATATTTTAACCGTATGGACACCTCAGAAAGATTTTGGTAATGTTAACCTTTTTTCAGGGACTCCAGAAACTCAAAAATTAATGTATAATCGCCTTTGTTTGAGGCTTCTCGAGGGGCATTCCTGGGTCCAATCTTATTTTTGCCCTGTTCTTTCACCGCATACTATTGGCCACCACAAGACTCCCCATGATCGGTTTCGGCCCCTAAAGTTCTATTATCATCTTTCTTATGGCCTTTTACGAACAATGGACATACAACTATTTTTGTGACTCTATAAAAACCTACCATTGTCCTTTTTAAGGCCTTTTCACCCCAAATATTGTGGTCTGGGTTCATACTTTTATTTCTGGGACCCCAGAAACTCAACACAGTGGGTAATAACCTTTGATTGATGCCTCATGAGGGTCTTCCCTTATCTTGTCCTATTTTCGCCCTATTTTTTTTCTCCACGTGGTATGGACCACTATAGGACTACCCATGATCAATTGTGGGCCTAAATACCTATTATCATCCCTGTTATGACCTTTTCAAAAACAACTATTTTCGTGACCATATAAAAACCTTTTATCATCCCTCTTAGCGCCTTTTCATATAGAGTCGCCTACTTTAGGTTTATATTTTACTTATACAGACAACTAGCAAATTTTTGGCGGGGACCCCAAAAACTCAAAAATAGTGGATAATAGCCTTTGGTTGAGGCCTCTTAAGGGGCCTTCTTGGTAAGTATAGTTTTTATGTGTTTTGCATCCCCGTTCCCTAAAGGTCTTCGGCTCTAATTTGGTGCATTTGAGCCTATTCTACATATATTTCTCTTGTTCAGTTTCCTTGGAGGCTTTGTATTGATTATGCAGAATTTTGAGTGTTTATTCCATTTAACAGGCTTTATCGAGGACTTTGTGTTGTTAGTAAGAGCTGAGACCGTGAGCATGAGAGTTAAGGAAGCTTGTACCTTGGTTGATGATGCGTAGAGGGCTTTTGGAGGCCTAGATGATCTAATGTTGAAGTACTTGAGGCATGCCTTGAAGCGAGGAGTTGAAGTAGTTTTGGCTGTTTTCGACTTCTTCTAGGATTTTTAGACTTCATGTATATATTCCTTGATTTTTAGGTCCAAAGTATGCATTTACATTATATTTTTTTACAAATAGCTTTCCTTAGGTTTTTACTCTCAAAAACTACTTTGTTACTCTGCAATCATTCAATCAATTCCCTTTACATTTGTTAATTTAGTTTGTGTTATTAGTTTATGTTCTTAGAATTAATTCTTATTGTTAGATTTATTTTCACTTGCCCTTAAATTCATGTTATTTAGTTTAATTATTTCAATCATGTTTTTAGTTTTAGTTCTCATCATCGATTTGTTTTCTGCAATTCTTAATATGTTCGAGTAGTTTAATTTATAGCGCTAGGGGATCTATGAAGCATTCCAAAGAAGTTCTTTTGATAGCCGATTAATGTGACTTATATCATTTTGTAAATTCTATTTGGTCAGGTTTAATTGTCTGATAATTGTCGAAATTGATGTCGAGAAGTAAGAATAATACAATAGATCGCACAGATAATAGGCAAAATAAATATAATCAAACCAGACCCGTTAGGTGAGTTTTTTTTAGGAGTCTATATGTGAGAGAATCAGTGTGCCTTCATTTAGAATGTTGTTTAATTGTTAATCAGTTGTCATTTAGTTTGTTGTCGGTTCGTGGTGAACCAGTTCCCTAGGTTTAGTTTAATTGATTAATTTCGTATTGAATTTCCGTTTTTAGTGTTAATGAGTGCCTTAGTTAATCACCAATTCAAAGTCCCGTTATAGAAAAGTAAACTTTTTAGAATTAATTTAAATCTGCGTCTCCTTGTGGATTCGATCCCTGCTTCCCTAGCCATATTAGTTTGAGTAGTAAGTTATTTTTGATAGGTACGCGACTAACCCTTTCACTTCCTGAGCAACGTCTTATTTTTGCCCTGTTTTTTACCGTGTGTTATGGACTAGCACAGGACTCCCCACGATAAATTTCGACCCCTAAAAACCTATTATAATCCCTCTTATGGGTTTTTCCAAAAATGGGAAAAACTACAATTTTTGAGACTATAAAAATCTATTCCAAGCGAATAACCAGCAACTATAATCAAGGTTGCGCCCCTCGGGTTAAGAAGTTGGGAGTTCTATGAAGACCCACACACAAGAGGGATTCTTATATGCACGTGCTGGATGAAGATAAGCCCAATGATTCAATTAATTAGCGATAGTCTTTTCGTAGACTGCTCTATTTCCACTTAGGGTTAAATTCCTTTGTGAAGTCGCCAGTCTATGAGGGCGAGGCGAAGGGGAGCGGTGACTGTCCGAGGGTCGAATGGACCTCCCTCACAAGTGAGTAACCAGGGCGTGGAAGCGGGGTTTTGAATACCCACGTTAAATGTCACACGTTCGTGAGTGCGGCCTTGATTATGGCATAGAGTATAAATATGGGTGTAGACACCTACATTTGTCCTCGACCAATGGCTCATGATTAAAGTATACCACGTTGCAATAGGTTAAACCGTTGAGCATAATTACCCTGAAATACCATAATTTAAAAGTGATTTTTGACCACTTTATCTCTTTCGATCATATCTCACTATCAACAAATTGGATTGCGTTGACTCTTTTAGCGTTGGAAAGTAAACTCAGAGAGATTTTCCAATAGTAGGTTACATGCCCCGTGGAATGTCTTGTGCTAAAATTTAAGGCCATTTGAAAATAGCATATGTGAAACATATATGCGCATGAGCTGTGTAATTACGCAGTCCCCACAACAAACATTCTCGAGATACGTGTATTCTGAAAAAATTTACATGCCTCTATGATCAAAATAGGAACTCTGAGCAACTAATCAGGGTTCAAAAGGCCATATCCTAAGGTAGCAAAATATATTGTTCACTTCTTCCGAAATATCTCGTAAATAAGGATGATAACAAGTTTCTAGCGGTTGAAATCGATTGGAGAGTCTTGTGGTGACCCTAAACACGCGATAACACGTGGCAAAAGAACGAGGCGAAGATGGGGCCAATTCAAGGAGAGTCTAAACAATGGTTATAATTCACAATTTTCGATTATGTCTAGGATCCTGACAAAAAAGCCTCTGAAAATTTTACAAGGCACCCTTATGGTCAAATTAGCTGCTAAACGGGTTTGAAAAGGTCATAAGGTTTTGGAAGAGCAAAAAAGCTATTATTTACTTCTTTGAAAATATCTCAAAAAAGACTTTAGAGGTCAAATGCAATTATGGAGAGCCATGTGGTGACCCTAAACATTTGGTTACAATACAAGGCGATAAGACGATGTTGCCTAGACAACCCTGCGAAGGCCAAAATTAAAGGTTGTAATTGACAATTTTCGTAGGTTTTGTGTCCCTGAAGAAATAAAAAGTTCTGAATAATTTAAATATTTTACACGACGCCCATACGTTCAAAACAGGAATCCTGAGTAGCTAATTGATGTTGAAAATACAAAATGTCCTCGTATAGCGAAAAACCTGATGTTCATTTTCTACAAAATATTCACAAAAAGAGGGAAGCTAAAAAGTTTTTAGAGGTCGAAATTGATTATTAGGAATCATGTAGTGAAACTCGTGGTAAAAAAAAAAAATTAAAAAAAGGGCGAAAACAAGACGAAGTATGGGACACTCGTACAGAAACCAAAAACAAAGACTATAATTTACATTTTTTGTATCGGAGTCCTATAATTTACGAAAATTTTACACAGTGACCTTATGGTCAAAACAAGAACTACACATCTAATTAGGATTGAAAATGTTACAAGAAGGTGAGAAAAGAGCAAAAAAGCTATTGTTCACTTATTTCCATGATATCTCGGAAAGAAGAATCATAACAAGTTTTTAAAGGCCGAAAGCAAACATAGGGGGACCTAACCATGAACACGTGGTAAAAATAAAAAGGTTTTTCTACATTGTGCCTCTGAGGTGTTGAGTTTTCTACATTGTGCCCTCCTAAATTAAAACTTCCATGTGGTGTCCCTAAGATTTAATTAATAACTATGCCATGACCTTATAGATAAACAAATATTAAATACTCGTAAATTAATTGTTGTATGAGTGATAGTGCTCTTTAATTGCAAGGAAAAATGGAAGAGTATGGATCATGAGCAAAGGCGCATGAGCCACAAAATTGAGATTAAAATTGTGACATTTTCAACGACAAGGCCATGGCATAGTCACTTATTGAACCTTAGGGGCACTATGTGAAAGTTTCAATTTCGAAGGGCACAACTTAGAAACCCCAATACCCCAAGCGCACAATATAGAAAAACCCAAAATAAAAAAATAAAGATGAAGCTTGAGATGTCCCTCTTAAGACTAAAAACAAAGGTTATAATTTACAATTTTCGTATGTTTTGGGATCTCGGAAAAAAAGCTTCTGAAAATTTTAAACGAAACCTGAGGAGCCAATTGGGGTTGAAAATATGTATTTCCGCACTCCACCCCTTCTCGCATGAATAATGACCAATGTTATTATTGTGAGAGGGGGAGGAATGCAAAGATATTTTAAGGGCTCATAGCACTAACATATCCTAGCTTATCCTACTAGGCTAGTAAGCCTTTTTCTTTGATGGGGCTAACGGCTAAGAGCCTAAGACCATGATCTTTATTCTCCTTTCAAAAGTATTTTAACCCTCCAAACCTTCCCAATAAGGAGGTTGGGCAAGGGGCATGGATGGGGTAGGGGTGTAAAACCTAAAATAAGGGCACCAGCAGCCCAAGTTAGTTACTCCTTAGTCATAATTGTATTTTAAATGAACAAACTTTTAGGTTCAGCGAAAATTTAGATCATAAGTTCAAAACCAGGGTCCATAAGAACTCTCAGTTTACGTTGGTACATTTGTCAACAATTTTTATAAAGTTGGAGTAACATAGACGTTCAGATGGAGGCATCACAAAAAGTGCCAATAAGTTCATTGAGTTTGCACTACTTGTTATTGATAGCATGTCGAAGTTCTGCCAAGAAATCCATCTGTGAGCCAGACATTAGCTGCCAAAATACAAACTATCACGTAAGGTTGAAATTTCACCAAGCTAAAGTATATTGATCAAAGCCTAATTAGCACTAAATAAGTTAAAGTAGATTGACCAAAGCATAATTAGCACAAACCTGATGAGGAAGTCTAAAATTTCCCCAAGCTGATGCAGCACTTCCTGTGTACACGACTGGCCGTTCTGCAAGCAATAAAACAGAAGAACATGATATTTAACAGAGCTACCAAAAGGATTGCTGTTTTAAAGGTCTGTGTCGTAATACAACACACCACGAGTAAATATGATATTTAACAGAGCTACCAAAAGGATTGCTGTTTTAAAGGTCTGTGTCGTAATACAACGCACCACGAGTAAATTCAAAAGGCAACTACCTAATCATCAAACAAAATTACAAGAACAAATTCAGGTTTTTTTCCCTGTGTAAATTTGCCAGAACTACTTGGCGGTTGATTGGTTGGGAGAATGACTGAATAAAAGGAAAAGGGTACCTAGGGTCTTAGTTCCCTTAGTGAGTGTTTGTTTTGCATTTTTCTTATTTCCAATTCAGCTTTATTTTTTGTCATTCCCACCCTTGACCCTTGGATTTGAAATTCCCCTACTTCCTCTTCACCACCATCAACCTTGACCATGCTTGACCACCACTAAACCCATCATCCTCACACTATTATCTCCCAATGATCTCTAAGCAGAACCTATACCTACCAGGCCACTACCATCCACCACTAACTCCACTGAGAGACCCACCACCAAGATCCCAACCACCACCATCACAAATTATAATCACAATAATGTAAAACATAAAAATCTGTATGTTGCCCCTCTCTGATTTTGTTATAATTAATCTATGGCATGCAACATTTTAACAAAAGGTACAAATTTGTATGCTCACCAAAATTAAGGCCCAACTAGTCGGCCACTGCAACCATGTCTACAACACTCCCAAAAATCAATGCCCTAATTGCAATAATTACGTCTTGCATACTCACAGAAAATTCATCTCCGCCAAGTTTCGAATACCCGCAAAAATTGAGGAAGTATCACCAAAGGGGTGTTCAGATTCTGATCGTTTAATTTCAAACATGACACTCACCAAAGATTTCTTTTCACTCATAAGTGAATCCAGGGTTTTTGAGCCATCGTTAGTTTGTAATTTTGTAGTTTGATGTAAGTAATTTCAGGTGGTAGTTAGTATTGGTGAGAAGAGATGGCGATTTGATGACGATGGTGGTGGTAATGGAGACAAGAGATGAAGGAGTGGGGATCAAGCACAAGAAGAAACAGTGGAGCAAGAGGGACTGTAGTTTATTATTATGAAAACTTTGGAAATTATGTCGGTTAAGACTTTTTTTAATTCTCAATTTGTGAACAAAGACCTTTTATAATTTTTTTTGTGAATTAAGACCTTTTAAACATAATTCATTTAAAATTGAGATCTTCATGCCGGTTTCAAGCAAGATTGTCAACTTTCCGGCATTTGACTTTTGGGTTTTTGTTGATATTTTGTGCGTGAGTTACACCGACTCTTTTGACCTCCCTAATTTCATTAATTCCTCTTATTTACTCACCTCTTCATTCACTCTTCCATCTGCCATACCATTCAGTCCCCCCTTTTCTCTCTTTATCCCATAAAAACTTTGAAAAGCTCTAACTGTTTACTTCTTAAAGTTATCTGTTAACTGAGTCTTTGGCAAATGTAGTGCTCCGAGCAATAAAATTTGTCGAATTTGTGTTCATATAAGTGTCATCCTCAATTAAAAATATAACACTCACTTCTAATAAATCTCCAAATTTTGACAATTAGATCGAGTTTTGATTTAAAAGAAACTATCCAACTATACATATACACAAAATTGTGGATTGCACTAACCTTTAACTTTTGCTTCTAATTGCAAAAGCTTCAATTTTTTCCTATTAAGAGATTTGCTGATAAATTTTTGTTTTTCGAGAAATCTGTTGTTGAAATGGAATGAAAATTAAGAAAGATGGGCATTGGTGATATTTAGTGAATGGGGAAAGAAAAAAAAGGGTGAATGATATTAGGGGAGTAAAAGGTAGAGAGTACACTTCATACATCATAATTCATCGAAAACCATAAGCCACACGTCGGAAAGTTCACGATCTTGCCTGAAATTGGCATTAAGGTCTCAATTTTAAACGATCTCTATTTAAAAGGTCTTAATTCACAAAATAAAATATATAAAAGGTCTCTGTTCACAAAATGGTGATTAAAAAAGATCTTAAATGATAACTTCCAAACCATATACCAACCACAGCTAATGGGATTCTTTACCCTGTGTTGCCTTACCAAATAATTTGGGGGTTTAATTTTGATTCATTATTTGTATCCCTTATTTGATTCCATTCCTTTCCCATAACCACACAGCCCCTTATTATTTTGACCTAATTTGAAAGGAAAAAATGATGAGAATAATCCCATCATTGAGTGTCGGGCTCAATATAATCCTTGTTTGGAATAATTGGGTACAATTTCAACTTTGAACAAATCTTCTCAAAATGGAACGTGACATGCTGAGGACTTCTGGCAAGTAGTAGAACTAGGTGAAAGGATAACATAATAAATTAATGAATTTAGTTTTAATTAGTTAAATAAATTGAATTTAAATTCAGTATGTAATAATAATAGACCCAATCCACTACTGCCACCACACATCTAACTCAACCAACACTACCACCATGCCACGGAAAACTCAACCACTCATCATTAAGAAAACTACATAACATAAGAAGCTAACAAATGATCAATCCCTAGTGAAGAACCCAAAAACACTTTTACGTGTTTTTCTTCTTGCAATGGATATTATGCCAATCAGTAAAGCACATACAGTACATTATAATCATCCTTTCAAATTACAAATTCAAGCATCAAGATAATCAAGAATTGGAACAAAATAAATCATGATGTAATCCCATTAAATTCCAACTGAAAACCAAGATAATCTCACAATTCTTGCCAATAAAAACTTAATTTCAAGCATCAACATCAAGCCTTAGTCACCAAAATCTACAAAACCGTTAGGTCCAAATTCAAAATTAGAAGTAGAGAGAGAAAGAACGGCAGCAGTGCAAGTGGAGGGCACTACAAATGAAGAGAGAGCATAATGGACGGGAGATGGTCGGGCGTGGCAGTTCTAGTGATGGTGGTGGTGGCAGTGGCGGTGATAAGAGAGAGAGCAATGAAAAGAGAAAAAGGATGGAAGAAGGACGAAAGAGATCTAAGGGTAAAAGAAGGAAAATTAAAGGGAAACAATAAAACTCTTTAGGTTTCCATAAGATTTTGAGCATATTTGTAAAAGTTGGGATTATACTAAGATAATCAAAAGTAGGAAGTACTACCTCCATCTTTTTTTAGCTGCTACATTTGCTTTTTCACATCTCCCAAGACGCAACTTATAATATTAATATCTCAAGTTTGGTTTAACAAAAAAATTAAAAAATTATATGATAGCATTGAGACGAATAAGATAAGATCTCATTCGACTATGTTTTTCTTTGCATATTAAGCACCAAATCAAGTCGAAGTTGCAACATTAATAGTGCCAAAGTCAGTTTATAGCAGCCAAAAAAAATACCGAGGGAGTATTTTGAGCATAACGTTAAAAGTTGGGACTATTCCTATCAATTTTTTCTACTACCTCCGTTAATTTTTTATGTGCAACACTTTCCAAAATGGAATGTTACACATTATGTGCAACACTTCATTTCTTTCCTCGTTTGGTAAGTTTGTGCAAATGAAATTCCAAAAATACCTTCAATTAAAACATCATAATATTAAATTGACTAACAAACAATCCACACTCATTAATATACTAACTAATTTTATTAATAAATCATCACTATTCATTCATCAACCCTCATTCCATCACAACCACCACCGGTACACCACCCCTTCTATGTCTGTCTTCCTTCCTGACCCACACTAAAATCAACGCCACCAGGCCAACCACCAACCCCTCTAATTGCCTGTCCTCTCCTCTGCAACAAAGCTGAAAACACCACCACCAGTACCTCAGACCACCATTGCCACACCTTTCAGTAGATCTTTGATTCAATCGAAACCCACAATCACCACAACCCTTGCCAATCGACTATCGATCTAACCCTAGGAGACAACCAACACCTAATCCGACCTTCGATATAAGCACTTGAACTTGCGATCCTTCATCTACATAATCATCCTCGATTCCTCCTCTTCGACTCTTCGTCTTCGATTCTTTCATTTGCGATGGATTTTATGGTAGTTGGTGGTTTCGGTGGGTGGTTGGTGGATTATATGGTAGATCGATGGTTGGTTGGTTTCGGTGGAATCGACAGATGATGGTGGTTGGGTGTAGTTGGTGGTTGAAGAGATCGGCGGGTTGGTGGTTTCAATGGTTGGTGGTTGCAATGAATTTTGGGTGGTTGGTGGTTTCGATGAAGAGATCGGTGGTTGCAATGGATTTTGGATAGTTGGTGGTTTCGGTGGTTAGTGGTTTCGATGGTTGGTGGTGAAGAGAATGGTGGTTGGTGATTTCGTTGGTGTAGGTGGTGGTAGTGGTCTAAGGTTTATTTTTTTAAAATCCTTATTAACTCATTAAGTACATGCCCTTATCTATTGTTAATCATACTAATGAAATTTAGTCTAGGAAAATGTGCAACACTTTGTGTTGCATATAAAAAGTAACAGAGGTAGTATTCGGGATAACTACTTGAAATTATTTTGAAAAAACGCCTACGTCCAATTTTCTTTTAATAACACTACTAAAAGTTTGCTTCAATTTTCTCCTTTGGTAAGCCAGGATTTTAAGGTATTTAGGAGGGGTATTCTAGGCGGAAATAGATATTAGATCCCTCTTCCCTTCATATCATGTTTGTTTTTATAGCTGTTAATCGGCCTTGTCCTCACAACCAATCTGAGATAGACATGAATTTACTTTTGCTGAATCAAACTTATTATTACTAAACAGAAATCTTTTTTTTTTTTTTAATTTTTAACAATTTGTGAAGTATTGAAAGTCATTTTTACTTAACTTAGTTTAGCTGAATTTGAAATTATTTTTACTGAAGTAGACCGAACATAATCGTCATATATTTTTCCAAGTTTTCCAACAATTTCAGACCACCAAAATTAGCCTTGCACTGGTGCAGATTGGCTGCTGCTTGGCTTGGCATTCCTGCCAGTAGGGAGAGGGGCATTTTGGAGGTTTGGCAACACTGGATGCAGCACTGCTGAAGCAAAAACTGGAATGAGGAGGTGATTTGGAGGAAAACAAGAGAGACTGCAGTGAGGAGGTTGCAGGTTATGGAGCAGGTTGGGTGGAGAGTTGCTGAGAGGGTTTGGATACAGCAATTATGTGCCCTGTAAACTCTGGTTGTACTGTTTGTCTGTTTGTCAGATGTAGAAAGCTTGCTTTGGTGTGGTTGGATGTTGTAGAGTTTTGTGCTTTGTCTGCAGATTTCTCAGGCTGATTTGGGGACTGCAGGCATAACAGTCTCAGGTTTTGGGTGCTCAGATTGCAGCCTGCACTCTGAGATGCAGTTTTGATTTCTGCAGCTATGCAGATTCTGGTTCTGTAGGTTTTGGTTCTTGAGCTTTGGCTAGTGGCTGTGTTGTGAGGGTGCTTGGGGTATTTTTGGTGGTTTTTGTGCAGGATTGGCAGGTTTTTGTCATGTTCAGGTTGCAGTTTTGCAGTTGTGACTATTTTATTCTGATTTTGGAGGGTTCTTGCAATCTGCACATTTGAGGTTTTGCTGTGGAGTGGCTGGAGCTGAGGGGCTGTTCTGCAGCTCCCGGATTGGGTAGGGGTGTGGTGGAGCAGTCTTCTCCTGTTCTGCAGGCTGCTTGATGTTGATCAGGCTGCTGTGGGGTGCTTTAGCTGTTCTGCTGTTGTTCTTGTTTGCTTCAGGCTGTGCTGCTTAAGGCTGTGGTGTGTCTGCAATTTGTGCAGATCTATGAGGTTGGTTGTGGCTGGTTTGTTGTGGTTTCAGGCTGTCTAAATTGCTGCTCAAAGTTGCACTTTCAGTCAGTTGGTGTTGTTCTAGTTTGGTTGGTTTGCTGCAGGTTTTGGTGTTTTGTGTTGGCTGTTATGTAGGCTGTGATGCAGCCCTTTTCCCCTTTTGTTTTGAGCTGTTTGAAGGGTCCAGGTTGCTTTTGAGGTCTGATCTGTGAGATATGCTGGATTGGCTGCTGCAGATTTTGGCCTTTTTTGCAGGGGTCCTGCAGTTGGTGCTTTGGTATGCTGTTCTTCTGCTGGCACCAGTTTTTGGTTGCTGTGTGGTCTGCATGCAGTCTGCACACTGTGTGCAGGTTTTGGGCTGAGTTTGTTCTGTGCAGATTATCTTCTCAGAATTGGCTGGTTTATGGTGTAGGTTGCCTGTTCTGCTCAGTTTGCTCAGGGTGCAGTTTTACTGCAGTTTGCTAGGCTGTTTTTGGGGTGTTTTGTTGGTTGTATAGTTTGCTGTTTTTGTTGGTTTTGTTAGTTTGGATAGTTGGTTTGTATAGTTGAGCTTTTTTGGTCTACTTTGTGCAGAACTGAGTCATTGCCTAAGTAGCTTATAGGTTGTAATTATTTCTCTTTTTGGTAATAAAATTGCTTACATTTTACCAAAAAAGAAATAGGCATCGAGCACTAAAACTATGTGATCCGCCTACTAAGCCCAAAATCTACACTATGTAAGATGATGGTGTGCCAAAAAAATAAAAATAAAAAAATAATACATACATATATATTCACCATTTTTCATATTTGATTCAGAATTTCCAGATTAAGTATATCGAAATGCTCAATGAGGGTTTCAACAACACTACAACATATTTTTCAACTACAACTTCATACGGTTTCAACTCAATTTGCAGCGATTAAAAATAAGCCATCAATGAAATTCAAATTTTGACATACCCAAATACCCTTGCTTAAAAAATATTTTGAGGGAGACAAGAAGCTAAAACTCACCAGACAAATCTACTGTAGGATCACTGTAACAATGTATAGCTGCTTTCCAGCCTGCATATAAACAAAATAACAGATATAGGTCAAAGGATGCTTTGACAAACTTCCTATCAGAAGTAAACTATAATCAAGGGTCTACATCTTTGTTTTGAAAAACAATAAAGGAAGAAAGTTTGAATCGTTGGTATCAAAAAAAAGTTTAAATCATGCTATTAGGCTGGCATTGCTTTGCATATGAGACAGAATGAAGGGCTTTGAAATACTGTCATCTTCATAATAGATCGTGGTAGAGATGCATATGCTACTTGGATGCATATGCTATTAGGCTGGCATTGCTTGGCTTACGAGACCGAATGATGGGCTTTGAAATATTGTCACCTTCATAGCATGATCGTGGAAGATATGCATATGCTACATGGATATGTGGGCTTACAAGAAAGGACAAAATGAGATTATTAGAGAAGACGGTAGGGGTTGCTTCTATTGATGTTAAGATGAAGGAAAATCGTCTAAGATGGTTTGGATAGATAGACGAAGACCGAGTAATTGTGATTCCTATTGTTGATTCATGTATAAAAAACCCCAAATTATTGAGGGATTTAAAGTTTTGTTGTTGTTGTCTATACTATTAGTCCTACCCAGACAACTAGACATAAATAGAAAACAATTTGTCAACAAATTTCAATATTTTGACTTTCATATTAAGGAATAGCCTACAAGAAAGAAGTGGCTCACAAAATGGTAGTGGTGTTAATTGTTAAACGAAGATAAATATAAACTATAGTTGTTTGTTCTAAAGCTTTTAAGCATTAACAATTTCAAAAGGTCTAACAGCATCTTCAACTTCAACATTGCAAATGTAGGGTTCAAATTTAGTTTGCACTCCCTCCTCTGAGTCCCCTCTTTCTTTATTTGCTCCTTAAGTGGGAACAGTGTTAAGAAGCGAATATAGGTAACTGCAAGTGCCAGGTATTCTTGGAAAATGAACAGTGGCCAGAAAAGGAAGGGCATCTAGTATCTAAGTCGCAAACCTACAAGAACCTAGAAAACCAAAAGCCCCAAGCCCCCAAGCTATGAACCAGAGTGAGAAAAACAATGAAGAGTAATTTGAGGCAAATGATTGTATTGAGTAAACCATAAAATATTTAACCAATTACAATTCCCAACATTCAAGCAGTAGGATTCTCTTCAAAGATGAAGTTCTCACTTTTTTTTCAGAATCAATCATTACAAAGCCTTTAACTTATGTATATACTACTTAAGCTGAGTTGTAACAACCTTCCTACCGCTCCTTTCTTCTTACTTCATTAGTTCTCATACCAATCTCAAGAACATTCCTTGCTAAGTCACAGATTAGTTAACTGCATTGACATTCTTATCCTTCCTCCTTGCACACGTTATTGTGAGTTGTGACAGGTGATTTGGGTGGAATGAGCAGGCCTTCGAGAAACAGTTGTGGGAAGCTTCACATCTATGGCATAGCACCAAGATGTAATAAACAAGGGTAGTGGTAAGTTGATATCCAAAATTAATACGTAGATATGCTCTAGTCATTGGAAACTACCCTTGTTTTTCATAATAATAAGAAACTTAAAATTGACTGAAGCAGATAAAATAATCACCAAGCAATGTGACCAGAAGATTGGTACAAGCCCACAAGTCAGAACTCGGTCACAACGTCATTAGCACACGGGAAGATCTCAATAATTACAAAAGTGAGAACCAACATATCTACGCAGCATGCAGACATAGACAAGTAGATAATAGGCAAGAGTGAAATTTCTAGCTCCACTAGTTTCCTTCTGTTAACAACGTGTGAAATGGTACTTTAACTTTCCTACAAAGTTCTGGGACATTAAAACATTGATAAATTGCAAATTATCGACGCCTTCTTCAGCGAAAAGCTGAGAAAACATTATAAAGGAGAATTGACGATAGAAAAATTAGGATGGGAGCACACACTAAAATCACAACAAGTGCTATAGACATATGGTCAATATCACATCTCAAAAGAAAAACAATGGAAACAAAAAGGAAAAATTAATGGGAACGGATCCCCACTATGGTCATTCATTCGTTAAAGTCTCCACTTTTAGTTATCTCATACCAATCCCAACTAACCAATTGTTTGGATAGAGAGAAAAGGAGGGAAGGGGAAGGGAAAGAAAGGTGAACAAGCTCCTATGTTTGGATGTAGAGTTTTGTAGAAAAAAAAAGGGAAGGGGGGTTGGAAGGATCCATTTTCCCTCCCTCTTTAAGGGATACTATCCTCCCCAATGCTCCATATCCTCCCTCCCTCACCTTCCTCTTCCCTTCTTCATTTTCCCCTGCCATACCTTTCGCTCCCAAGTTGGTATCCAAACATAGTGTAAGGGAAATTCTACAACATTGATCCCAAATGACAAGTAACCTACCAGGTTAACTGCAAATTTGTTCACAAAACAGGAACAAAAAATTGCTTGTTCTCCTCATGTGTGGCATGCCCGTTTGGGAAAAAGACCCGAAGGTCAAGAATTGAGTTTGGCGAGCTCTTAATGAGGGGCTTCCAATTCGTTAAGCCAACTCTGAACACTTTCTGTAGCCTTTGCCCTACTCAAGCGATAGCCTATTCTGACTTGCTTAATGTGGAGCTGTTGAACTGGTTTGGTGTGAAATTAGCCTCTGTGTCACTAATAAGTTTTAGTTTAAATGATCTTTTAATTCTTGTTTATTGATAAAATTAGATGAATTCATGTTTAATTTGATACGACTGATCAAACTGATCCCTTTTTGTTTGTTTAACAAAAGCCTTCATTGTTATTTGTCTTATTGTTGCTTGAACATGGTTTAAATTATTTTGGAATCAAGGCTATATTGTTGAGATGGTTGCTCATGTTCTTAATGTTCTTGATTTGGTTGCTGTATGCCTATGAATCATGTACAAGTAAAAAATTCGTTTTTGTACAAAAGAAAGATCAAAAGATTTTGAAAGGGCCCTAACTTCATTTGAAATTTGATTTTCTTACGAAAAGGTAATTTGCCTCATCACATCCAAAATTTTGCAAGCAGATGTTTGAAACATAGTCAAAAATTTCTATAACTACCTAATACAATTTAGTTTTTGGATTTAACTACCTAATAAAATTTTTTTGTTACAAACCTACCTAATATAATACATTTGTATAGGTTTCACTAACTAATGTCAGAAATTCTCCCATTTTCCGGCAGTGGGGCCCACTTTTTACTCTCTTTCTCCTAAAAATGTTAAATTACTTTATTGCCCCCTAATAAATTTGTCCTTACTTGAGTTCTCTCTTCTCCCCATTCATTCATCATCTTCATCCTCATTCCTCTATCATCAATTCATCATCATCCTAGTATCCTTCATCATCATCTCCATCCTCATTCCTCTATCATCAATTCATCATCATCTTCATCCTCAATTCACCATCATCAATTCAATTCACCCTTGAAAAACAACCCAGAAAAATAAACACAAAATCTATGAATCAATTGAAGGAGCAATTAAACCTCAAAATTAAACACAAAAATCCAAGTTAGGGATCCCAATTAGATTAAAAAAACATGAATTAATCAAGAAGTCCAAAGTTAAAGAAGCAAATTAGTTAAGGAAAAATTCCCAGATCTGAAAGAATAAGCCCATATCATCAATTGAAATTCACCTATGCTTTTAAGGTGTTCTCGGTTAATGATCAGCTCAAATTCACTCAAAAATACCATAATTTGTTCTCTCAAAACAAATAATAATAGTAGATAAATAAGAAATTGAAATGCAAAACTAGTAGTATGGTACCATCATATCATGAAGTAAGTTAATAGGAGAAGCAAAAAAAAATTAAGATTAAATTAATGCATAAATGCAATTGGTATTGAAATTTGAAATACTCCGTAGGAATGAGCCATTGCCAAGAAATTTGGTTGAGTAACTTGAGTTCCCATTGTTGTTGATGGAGAGAGAAAGTTAAGTGAAGAAGAAAGAGGGTATCATTATTAAGAATAATAACGTAATTGCACATTAGAATTTTTGAGAAAAATGGTTAAAAGTGGGCCCCACATCCAGAAAATTTTGATTATCCGGCTTTAGGTAGTGAACACAAAACAAAAGTGTTTTATTAGGTAGCTTCGTAACTAAAAATTTTTTATTAGGTAGTTTCAAAAAATTACATTTATTAGGTAATTATAAACAATTTTGACAAATATATATTGAATGAATTTTGAATCAAAGTTGCTGTTATAAGTCACCGAAGTTATTGAGAAAAAATATTAATTTTATGTAAATTGTAGCTGCCTAGCTTACAACATATAAAGGGAGACCAAGATAAAGGGGGCAGCCTGTTGCTTTGCCCACCGTGGTTGAGGAGCGACTCTAGAAGCCTGAAGCTAGTAGCACAGTCATGAACAGTGTTTTAAAAAGTGTGCCAAACTCTTATGGCGCAGCACAGTCCCAATTCCCAAAGGAGGTAGAAAGGTGTGCCTAGGCGTGCCCCTCCAGCAAGGACGCAACCTTTTGGTTACTCCCTTATCCCTCTTCCTTTTTCTTTCATTTTTAACTGTCTTTCTCACCTTTTCTTCTTCTGTTTGTACCTCTCTCTAATTCCTCACAGCCTTCATGACTGTTATACATCTCTTTTTATGGGTAATACTTGTTTTTGTTTTTTTTGCCTTTTATACTGCATTTTTCAAAGTGCGACATTAATCCAAAAGGCTTGCAGTTTCGCCTTGCCCTACACTCCAAGGCCTCTGTACGCCTCATTGTGCCTTGCGCCTTTTAAAGTTAAGGTCTTGAGCAAAAAGTGGAGAGAGGACCAATAATGTAAAATAATAATAACTAAAAGTTGTCACGTGACCGAAAGACCAAGGTTTCCTACCATATCAGGAAATATACCTATTAAGAGTCTAAAACCAATAACATAAAATAAAAATAACTAAAAGTTGAGACTTTTGATAAAAAAGGGTGGACTGCAGTTGTGCTGTTATGATCAATTTTTCAAAAAAGGAAAACAGAACCAACAGAGCCATAAACATTAAAAAGCAAGAGGTGAAAGATGATTATTTCAATAAAGTAAAATAAAAATAACTAGAAGTTGGGACTTTTGATTAAAAAGGGTGGACTGCAGTTGTGCTGTTATGATCAATTTTTCAAAACAGGAAAACAGAACCAGCAGAGCCATAAACATTTGAAAGCAAGAGGCAAAAGATGATCATTGCAATTTAGAAGGGAAGAATATCGACGGTGAATCTTGTCAATATATTGTGGCAATTACTTCACTTAACATGTTAAGACCCAGTTATATATAACACAAAACAAATTTAGACCTAAATGATCATGCAAAATAAAAGGGCAGAGTAAGTTAAATCAATGGAAAAAAGCAAAAAGCTACATACGCTCATGCAAAAGGTGAGAAGCTTCACTTCTACAACAACCATTTAAAGTTATCAGCTGACGAAAGCTCTCATGTACATATTTGGTACTGTGTGTCTCATCCGTACTTGAAGCACTTTGTAAACCACTCTCGTGATTCTTATCTCCATCGGTTGAGTTGTGATTAACTGATCTTTCGGACCGATCTACAGCAAAAAGAAATCAAACACAAATGCCAAATTAGAATTTTGTGGTGCCACATGAAAGCAATAGGCCAATAGCTTAGCTCATTGCAGCAAAAATACATGAAAGAGTCATAATCAGAACATCGAAACAGAATGAGAAAAATATCATTCATCATTATACCTTATTACAATAAAGAAAAGGTTTGTTCATAGCCATTGCTATCAATAAGAACCAAAAGAAAAGTAACAGAATTTAATTTGACGTCAGTTTCACATAACACTGCTAGCAATTAACAAAATTTGTCAACTAATTTAACTAGTTTGTCACCTACAAATTTAAACTAAAAGCTGATTCATCATACGCTTCATGAGCAATCCATTTTCAACCTATGGCCTGCACACATGGGACTGTGAGTTTGTGAATGTGGGAGCATCTTGAAACTTTTTCAATGCTGCTACTGGATTGAATTCAAAGTGATTAGTTGTTCCAAATTTGTGTTTGGATACCTTGTTTTCATTTCAAATTCGTGAATTCAATTCTAAAATTTCAATTTTGAGAATTCAATTCCAGATGTTGTGTTAGGAGAAACTTGGGAATTTCAATTTTGGAATTTAAATTCTAATTATTTTTTGAAATTTTAATTATTTGTTTGATATCAAACATTGTTTAGCTAAACAGCATCTGTAATTCACTATATATCTCAAAAGCCCCTGACTAAACCACCCTTAAACATTAGAAATTCTAATTCAAATCCGAAAAAAATTCATGGCAAAATGGCAAGAGATTGGAGGAATAATTCACAAGCAAATTTGCCAAAATAAGAGTAATTAAAAAACCATATTCACAAGCAAATATTGAGGAACAATTCTCATCACAAATCTGACACATTAATTCACACCTTAAATGGTATAATAATTCGAAGTAATTCGAACAACAATTACTAATTAAAAATCATATATTCCAGCACATATATCAGCAATTTGCAGCAATAATTCCAGAATCAAAGTGTTTTGAAGAGTAATTTGCAACAAAAATTCTAGCAACAATTACAAAAATTACCAAACAAAATTCACAAAAATCGAACAAAAAGCACATCTTAAACCCACTATAAACCCCCAAAATTCAAAAATCTATAGTAGGTATGGGTTAAGATACACAACTTAGTTCATAAAAAGCCCTAAATTGAGAAACTTGATTGCAGAAGAGAGCTGCTCTATTGGTGAGAGAAGAGAAAGAAAGACGAGAATTCAGAAAGAAAGGATGTCAAAGAAGAGGAAAGAGAAAAGTAGAAGAGTTTGGGCTTTTTTAGGATTTTAGATGACTAATATTTTGTTAGCATTTGAAATACATGTGGTTTTGTTGTTAGGAATTTGACCATGGAATTGGCCCAAATCAATTCCAAATTTTATTGGTTTCCCATAAAAAGTATTTCGGCAAATTTCTGGAATTGAAATGAAATCCTTTGATCCAAGCAAGCCATAATGGGATATAACTTTGAAATGTAGTAGAAAGAATCTAAAATGCTTTAAAGCTGAATTCTGATAAGAACCTGATTAAGATGAAAGAGTAGTCCATTAAGTTTTGCATTTAGGTACCATATTCAAAACCAAATCTTTCGAAGTCCTATTAAGCGTCCTGAATCTGACATATTGAATAATACATAGAGGCTTGAATTCTCTTGGACTGCACTTCGATGCAACTTTTGTGTTGCTATTCTTCACTATACCCTTTACACCTTAAACCTGCGATTTCTCGAATATCCAGTAATCAATAGTTCTCTATCCATCAACTGGAATGATAGAGCTCCATCGTAATCTGGTGCCCTCCTCCCAAGTACAGAGACCTTATCAGGCCAATGTGGATATTGGTAGGCAACAATGTTAGCCATCTGTGCAGTATGCACGAAATCCCTTGTTAGTAAGTGTGTTGTTGTTTTGCTCCCTAGATTTAGACTGATATTCAGACTTTATACGTGTCTAATCATCAAACTTGGCCTTTTCAATTAAAATTTCCAGAAACTTGCTTGACAGATAATAATGAGAAAGATATACACACGCAATAGCTTTAGGCTATTAACCTACTCCTAAGTAACTTGAGGTTATTAGTCACTTCCTCTAAGGGGTTCTTATAAGTTACAATTATCATCATAAAATGACTACTACTAGCTACACCACTACTATTTATACTACAGCTACCACTTTGCCCTAATATTGATTAGTTTTGTCTCAATTCCACCACCAACATAACAGTATTTCCACCAGCTTGGCAGCTTTGGTAGTGGAGCTTAAACTAACGTCGTTTGCTTCAGCTTGTTATTTGAACTTATCCTTGTCCATACTCACTTGCTGATTTGCCACTTCTGTTGAATTAACGTTTGCCCCCTCCTATTGAGGCTTTGTGTCTTTTTATCCTTTCAAGTGGGTTCACCACAATAACATTTATAAGAAACAAAGGTAAAAGATTTACTATGACACTCCCTCCAATCACTTCAAGCTTTTGTGGAGGTAGTCCCTTCAAGAAAAACTCAATTCATCATCTAATTGCATAACTATCTACCTAATACTTGAATGTTGAATTTATATGAAAAAGATTGCATAACCATTAAACACCTAGCACCATATCATAACTTCCCAAGAGATTAACATTCCTTCATCAGTGATTTCATTTTTAATTATTACCCATGTAAAGTCCTTGCATATGTTGTACCCATCTCCAATTATTACAACTTACGGATTGATACTTTCCACCTTACAACCTGATTTCTAAGCCAAAATGATAACTTAAGAAAATGTGAGTATTATTGGAATCAAACAAGATATATGAGAAAATCTAGTCAACCAACCCTAAGTGCCTACTATTCTCAGGATGTGGAAATTGTAAAAAACTAAAATAAGGGGAATTTGTTAATGAACTAAAGGGGTGTTTGGCACAAAAGGTTGGAATGAAATGGTATGAGGATGAAATCCTAACGGTATGGATTGAAACCAGTGTCTTGTTTACAGTTGTTTGGTTCATTCCAAAATTGTTTGCTAGGAAGTAAGTTATAAAACAATTTCTAATTTTACAATAATACAGCAAATTAGAAGGAGAGAAAGTATGAAATTAAAGAGAGTTACTTAGTTTATATTTGAGAGAGAAAAAGGTTTAGAATTTAGAGTCTTTACAATTTTACATTGCTGTTTTGACATTAACATATTCTCTTCTTCAAATTCAAGCTAATATATAAAAAAATTCAGGTTAACCTAAAAATGCATTCACAAAGATGGATGGTCCTTCCCTAAGCACCTCCTCTTGTAGGTTTTCAACATCATCATCAGCAATTCAAATTTGTCACAAGGAATTCCTTCCATGTTTATCATTACCAAATAACATGCCTCTTTCCTAAGTCATTCAATGGTCAAAATATTACAAAGAAAATTAGTACATATGCCACCACTCACCAATTCAACAAGTTAATGAAATCCCATCCTCGCAATTCAACATTAAAGTAGTGATTAGGGCAGCTACATTGTATACCTAAATGGTGTACAAAGAACTATCAGCGGCACTAAAGTATCTAAAAAGGGAAGATGATTTAGTTGGTAAGCAGATTACTTCATACTTCTCTAAATCTCTAGTCTGCATTAATTAACTTGCTTGTTATTGCGATGAGTATATGGTGGTGCTCTCCAAATTATTTTGGGACTAAGGCTACAGGATTTTTTGTTGCTTCTGCTGCTGCTGCGGTTGTTTAGGCTCCTCTTGGTAGGGTGTAGAACATTTTCAAATGAAAATGGTTTTACATGAAAAACCTTTTACATTGGAAAACTCATTTTCATAAAGGTTTCCGTTGTTTGGTTGCATGTAAAGTGATTTTTCATTTTAAGCATTTTTTTATTGTTTTGTTTGAATTGAAAATCAAAAGGTCAAATTGTAAGAGAAAATGTTTTCCTTCCCATTGGTAAGGGGAAATGTTTTTAATAAGGTGGAAAATGGTTTTCCACCCCAAGTTTTACATTTTAATGTTTTATTCCAAACCAAACAATGTAAAATGGGAAAGTTATTTTCAGATAAACCATTTTACACCCTACCAAATGGACCCTTAGTGAAATGTGGCACTAGAGAGATTCAATATCCACAATCACATTACTACCTTAATCACTTTTGGACATTCTTGTATCAAAACTCAATTTGTTTGTAGATTTATGAATTTAAAAATGTAAAAGGATTTTAGCAACTCTCTCTTCTCATGATGTTTTCCACACTTTGGTTGAATGGATGTCCCAAATTGATTTTTGACTTTCTTCTAAGTTGAATATGCTCTATACCACATAAATCGTTTTTCTCTCTCAATCATTCAATATCTTCTTAATTCTAACTTCAATTTTTCGTTGATGTTAATATCATTCTATGCTTCACCGTACGAGCATACCCCACCCCCCACCCCCCTC
>PYUH01000490.1:172827-195377 GCA_016808085.1 Suaeda aralocaspica
CCCCCTCCCCCCTCCCCTCTTTAATTTTACACTTTTGAACATGATGAAAAGGTAGTAATAAACAAGTTTTTCCATCATTTTCCCTTTTCTAAGTTTTTGAAAAATATTGTAAAACCAAAGGGAGGTTTTTAGAAACATATGACCCTTATACCATTATCCAATATTTATATCCAACTATATAAAATCCAAAGCCCACGTAACTTCAAAATAATGAGAAAATGTAAACAAAGGTACGAAAACTTATAAAATCCTCAATTTTTCACTAAGTATGTTTACTGGAGTATAAATAATGGAAGAACAATTGTGTAAATGTGTAGAGATCCTTATGATTATAATTGTAAGATTCTGTTTTCCACAGTTTTGACTTCAAAATTGATGGAAGAATTAGAAAAAGTAAGGAAATATAAATTAAACCTTTTAATTTCAACAATTTTGTTGATAGAATAAACCAATCAATGGAAAATTATGCGAAAACTAGTAATATTGTATAGTTTTACTTTTCTACACATTTTCAGAATTGTACTTTTCATATCCTTTCACATAAATGAAGTTCTCAAACACAATGTAAAATGCAATTGAATCATACAAGTGCCTTGGCGCGAAATCTTGTAAGTGTAACTTTCTTGTTTCCCTAATCACCACCACCCCATCTCTTGTTTCCCCTAATTTTGTGTAAGAGCATATTTGGTTCATTGAGGATAGACAAACCTTAGTCCTAAAAACTAACAGGCGACAAAAAAAAAAAAAAAAAAAAAAAAAANAAAAAAAAGAGTACAAGGTAACAAGTAAAAACAAAAAACATTCATGTATTTGACATAAACTACAAGTTGTAATATGCCCAGTGGCAATCCCTTATGGTATACCGACCACATACAACAACAATAACAACAAAATTACAAAAATTATCCACAAAATCGCTTTGAAGCACTTTAATCTAAAATTTACAGAAGACCCCTTAACCTTTTGAAACTCTACAAACCTCTTTACCCCAAATGCGTAAATAGTAAGAATGGAAGAAACAAACAGAAAGTAAACCCAGTCTGCTTAATCCAAACAAATAATTCATAAAATTGAGAAGTATTTACCTCCAGATTTACGCCTGCGATTCCTGTATGCATTTCAAAGTAAGAGAAAATCAGATTCTATAACACCTACAAAATTAAATTTTAAATAAAAATAAAAGGAAAACCTTTGATTGGGAGGTGCATATCGTTTGATTGGAGCAGGATGAGCATTAGACGAAGGATCAGATGGATTTTCAAGCATTTTTCTTCTTTCCTTATTTCGATTTCGATACACTCCCACTCCCACTCCCACTCTGACTGAGACTGTGAGGACCCCGTTCTCTCCCTACCCTATACACTGATGCTGATATGTATGCATGTATCATGTATACAATACCAAGGAGATTGGGATAGCATTGACTATTGACCTTATTCTTTTACTCTATTAAATTTAAAACATCGTTTTTTTGTTCATTCGCTCGGACTTCCCTTATATTAATGGGTATTCATTTCTAACTTCATACTAGTAAATTGGCATACTCCGTTCACATAACAATTATCAGGCACTTATTGCGTTAGCAATATCCTTTTTTAGTTATATATACTCATTACTTTTATTGTGAACAACTAATCAACAAAAACAAAGTATTTTGATGGTTGTGTACTTACATTTCGTTTTAACGGTTACATGTTGCTTTCATTCTTAATTTTTGAATATACCGTATTAATCAGTCATATGTGGCGTTAAGTATAATCTATATCAAATATGATATTTATTTGCTAAGGGTATATTAGTAAATTATGATCAATTTTGATCGCTATTATATTTTTACTTACCAAATGTTTCAAATATTGCACTTGTATTTTTTCAATATATATCCATCTATTTATATTTTAAACTTGAAATTAAAAATATTTTATAAATTCTCGCGCATCAACTTTCATTCTCATCCCCATTATATATTTTGTACAATTTTCTTATTTTGTTAAACCTAGAGGAAACAAATAGGGGTGAAAGTTTGCCCAATCCAATTCCAAATCAAATATTTTCGGTCTTTGAAATTTGAGAGCAATCCAATCCAGATTGAATTTCAGTCCAATCCAATCCACCTAAATTCGGTCTTACGATTTTGGATTTAATCCAATCCGAATTTTAAAGATATATATTTTTTTGTACAACAATTTCTGCTTAATATATTTGTAGCAATAATCTGTAGTACTATCCAATAACTCACTAAATCAAATACTACACACACTTTGAAAAAAGATGATAGAGAATTTTAGGATTTTGCTAGCTTTTGGTGTGTTGGGCATAACTACTTAACAAGTAGTAGGTTTAAGGTCATTAAGGACTTAAAGGTTTATTACTATTCGGTCTAAAGTTCGGTGTACGGTCACCGAGGGGTCCAGTCCGAATCCAAACCGAAAACCAAAATATAAAAAATTTACAATCAAAACTACACCAAATTACAAAAATGTCCGATCCAAATTTCCAAAATGGTTTGATTCAGTTCGGTTTTCGGTTTTAATCCGAATTACTTTCACCCCCAGAAACAAAGCATTAATCCCTTTGAAAACTTAAGGTTTTGTCTTGGTTCAATATGTAAAAACTATATTAAAAGCTAATGCTAAATGACAATAGCCTAAATTCTCAAACACACTTATTTACCAATATAGGATAGTGTGCACACCAAAGTGTTTGGTTCAAGTATTATGTAATGAGGTATGGATTTAGAATGATGAATACTTATACCTAATGTTTGTTTTGCAAAATTATAAAAATAACCTTAAACTTCCAAGGCATCGGTTTTAGAAATTTAAGGGAGAGATGGATTTGATTAATACCTATGCCTTTGGTTAGTAAATAAAAGAATTTTTTTTTTAATATTTGATTAGTATGGTAATAAAATTTTCTACTTATTTACTATGTATACATATTTTTTTAAGATATTATGTGATATAATAATGACAACAAAACGGGCCGTATGGATAAAATGGATATGAGGGTGAGACGACAATGGGTAGTAGAAGAGAAAAAAAAGTAAGTAATGAAAAGAGAAAAGAAATAACCTAAAAGATTAGATTGAAAAAGAGATGACAACAGGTGTGGGAGTGATGGGATGGTCGGGGGCAACAGCAGTATTGATAGGGAGGAAGAAGTGGTCACCAGTATCAAATGGGTCGGTATTAAACCCATCATCAACAGCAACAGCATCAAAATGGCGTAGCAGGAGGAAGTTACGTTGTGAGGTGGCGTTAGGATCGGAGTCAAATTCGAGATGGACGGAGGAAGATGAGGAATTGAAGCGGAATATGGAAAAAGTAGGTTCAAAAATAAAAGTAAAAAGTCCAATGAAGGTATATCATGTTCCAAAGTTGCCTGAACTTGAAATAACTCCAGATATGGTTGGTGTTATCAAACAATATGTTGGTTTATGGAAAGGCAAGCGAATTTCACCTAATTATCCTTTCAAAGTTGAGTTTCTTATTCAAGGTCAAGGTCGTGCTGGTGGTCCTCTCAAAGTTGTTCTTCATCTCAAGCTAGAAGAATTCCAAATCATTACTTAATTCACTGTATCTTTTTTTTTTTTTTTTTATGTTATGTATATGCAATTATGTACTGTGTCTGTGCACTCCCTATTGTTGTAATTCCTTCCATCTTCTTTTATGTTTTTGCTACCATTTGTCTTGTCCCTTTACACTTGCGCCTTCCCTCTTTAATTATTTTATTTTCATATTATCTGGTATCTGTTTATGCTACTGTCACTGCGGGTTTCAGGATTCTTCAATGTGTCCCATACTTCCCCATGGACTTTTTGTCTCCAACTCCTAAATGTATTCACCCTCCTTACATCAGGTGTCACCCTCCAGCACTGCAATGAATATTACTTCTGCAGTTTCATGTATCTTGGACAACCGTCTAATCAATATTTTGTTATTACTTTATGCCTGTGGCTCCATAAGTTATTACAGTTTATTCACCCACATTTTACTAACTTGGTTTACTGCAATACAACAACGGAGAACAATTACTATTTACTGGTTACTAACTTATGCATTTGTGCAGAGCACACAGCTGTTAACTAACATATATGGAGTATGTCACTTCTTAGGCCCAATCCTCATTTCCTTGTGTACTTGTTATGAATGATGCAATTTTTATTCTTCTGTCCTCAATTTTCCGACCAAATCTGTTGGGTGCTTCATCATCCTTTATTCTTCACTTCTTTCATTGCCTTGTCTAACCATGCACTCCTCATAATAAGGTTTTTTTTTTTTTGTTATTCCTTTGCCTAGTGCTAATTAACTTATTGGTTTTTAGATAATATATAATACTCATTAACTTTCTCATTGTTTAGAAATATACAAACTAATCTCTTTCTTTTTTGCTAAAATTTATTATTCTTGAAGGTGCCCCACGTCTAGGCCTCCAGGGAGTGCACGCAGCTAGGCTCCGGCTTATGTCAATACATACATTTTGACAGCATGTGAGTTCACTTCAGCAGTAAGTTGATGTTTCACACCTGATTGAGTTGAATGCTGCATTTTCCAAGCACAACAATTTTGTGAGGTACAATGGCAAAACCATAACAGGGGGATAATGTTGAACAATTTTATCAGCTAAGAACGTAAGCACTGACCATCCATAAATCTCGAACACTGAGCACAGCTGTGGGTGCAAGATTAAGATCAGCCCATGTTGCAGTGATATTTGCTGGCGAAGATCCTCTATTCCACAGAACGACAGCCATCCTTGCACCAGACAATGTACCAGCCCACACCTAATTAAGTTAAGATGATTATTGTCATGCTGATGAGGTGAGAGAATTTTATCCATGTGTGTCATGACTCATGTTAGTGAATGAGCTCACTAGCTATGTTTACCTCAAGATCACCATTTTTCTTGACCTTGAATCCCTGAACTCCTAGCTTATCTGGTCATCAATAGAAATGCATGTTAGGCTTCTTCTGTTTGTTTTTTTTTTTTTTTTTTTTTTTTTTTTTTTCTTTTTTTTCCTGGCCTTTTTTCTCGGGATAGATAAAGTTGCAAAATATAAACTAAATGCCAATTATCTAGCTAGCGTTCCTTGGCTTCCTTACCTTGATTGACAGCAATGACCTCTTTGTTGCTTAGCAGATCCAAGGTTGATTTATCCATTGACCTTACATCACATCCGATCAACAAAGGAGCCTATAAAAACCAACTCCGATCAGGAACATGTGGTTAAGTTATAGTGAAGGAGGAAAGGAATCAAGGAGAATATGAAATATGAATGAATGAATTATTGAATGAAGCTGGGTACTTTAATTAAGGCCCATATACTGAAGTGAGAACGATATTCCTCTAATGTCATCCCTCCATTTCCCACTTCAAGCATGTCTGGATCTGTGGACGACATTATATGTGTCAAAGTAGGATATTCAAACTTATATATATATACATTTAAAAGCCAGCAAATTGAACTGATTCTCTAACCATTCCACGCTCCAGGCCTAGCATAGAGTGCCCATTTGTCATTTTCGTCTGCAATAGTAGTCATTCTGAAGCATAACATATGCTACTGGAATTAGTATCTCAACAAAGCACAAAAAAGGCTGTATAGAAGGTAGGTCGTTGATTTAACTAGAAGAAGTTTTCATTAGCTATATAAATGTTGATCACTCCACATATTATGCATGTGTGCGTGTGCGCATAGATGATTATGTATTGAAGGACAACAAGCTAAAGAGAAACTGGATCAAGTTGGCATTTTCTCCTTTTACCTATCCCAATTATCTTGAATATCACCAGTTGTTCTCCAACTGTTCCCAATACTTGGGGCCCACATTGCTGGATCTTCTTCTCCCCTGCTTGACAACAAGTATCTAAGAACACTTTCATCCAATATTTGTGAAATAATACAAGGTTGTTTTAATTTACTACCTTTCTGTGTAACAAGTGTCTACTATAAACAGGAAGTGCTGCAATGTTTAACTGAATCTAACAGTTCACGATAGGGTAGAGTGGCTTACCATTCACATATGGAGAAGTATATCTGCCTGCCACTGTTGAGTAAGGCCTTACTCATCTTAGGATACCTAATTACAGTCGATAAGTGTAAGTGCTAGCAAGACATAATACCAGAGGGTGGAAGAGGGGAGTAGATGCTGGTGATGCGACAATAGAAAAGGGAAGTTACTTTAACAGAACAATAGGTGCCCAAAGCTTTATGACTCGCATATGGTTGAAATCAGCTTTATAACATGTTCATACCTTTCCTTTGCGCTTATCCCAGTATTGTTACAGTTGTCATACTTCAAGTAATCAATAGCCTATATAGAAAATTGGTAATCAGCTTAGGTCTATCGCATTTGTATTCTATAGAGCAGTTAGAAGCATAGTAGTCAATATTACCCAATGCAAACAATAACTCACCCATGCTGCAAAGGTTTTTGCGTCCTGCTCTTCATGATCAAGTGATCCTGGCATAGTGTTGCTACAAGTCTGAATTCTGAAAGAACAACATGAGAGCAAATTGAATTGAAAATGAAAAAAAAAAAAAAAAAAAAAAAAACACTGAAAACTGAATATGTATTTTTCCCTCCACGAAATTATAGTCAAGGAAACTAATAATCCCTGTGAATCGTGAATAAGCATATGCAATTAAACAAGCCTACTAAATACATACCCTTCATTATAGTTGGACCTTTGCCATATACAAGGTATGTTTTAACCAATATTATCATGGGGTATAATGGCAAAGACAGCTACAGTGACAGCTTTTGTTGAACACACAAAGTATTAAACATGAATAGAAAGAATAAACCAACAGCATGATGGTGAGTAGAGTGAATACCCTGCATCTGAGTAGATTCCAATCTTGAGGTCTTTAGAATGAACATGATATATTAGGTTAGAAAGTCCTGACGGAAATGCTGAAATCTTGGGGACCAAATTTCCCTGGGAATAACATGCAATTTAGAAAGAAAGCAAAAACAACAAGCTAAGAAATGTGAGACGAAATGAAGAGTGAGCACCTCAGGGTCTCTGTTACGTTCTGCCCAACAATCATCTGGGTGCAGTATGTAGAATAAAAACGTTACGTTAGTGAGAAATTATATATTGTGTGTTGTTATTAAACAGTGAAAGAGAGTATATAGATTACCAATATTTATGTATTTATACCCAAGATCTGCTAGGCCACTTGACACCATTGCATCAGCTGCAGCAAAAATGAAAATTGAAAAGCTTACAAAGCCATTCATCAACTTATTAGAACCTTGCTATATATAAAAAAAAGAGAGAGACCTGTTTCGGTTAGTACTGTCTCATTGATATTACAACCAAAGTGGTTCCAGCTATTCCACCTTCACATGGAAGAGCACAAACATATAACGTACAGTACAGGTTCAACTCAAAGCTAATAACTTAACTTGGACATAATTTTTACACAAGAAAACGATCAATAATTAAATAAGTACCCCATTGGTGGAGTAAGACCAAGTCCATTATCCAGAAGATTGCGCCTGAAGACCATATCTGCTTGTGGTTCATTATTAGGCAAACCGCCCTGAATAGGTGCAGCTCCTATTCTTGTCACTATCAGTGCCCATATCATCCATGCAGCTAAAATGAATGTACACGAACAACCAGACTTTAACACCAGACTTTTCATTACACCTTGGTTTTGGCTAATAACAGACTGTATCATTGTTATAAATTTCATTAAAAAAAAAAAAAAAAAAAAAAAAAAAAAAATTAATAGGAAAAGTAAGAATTATTATGGGGGTGAAAATGTAAATGTGTAATAGGAATTAGGAAAGTTATCAAGTAGCTGATTCGTTTGGATTACTTGGATTGGATTTGGGCCTAATCCAATTCTTTACTACGGAGTACGTAATTTTCTTTTTTCACCGGATACCATTGAACTTTTATTAAATACACTGGATACTCTTAATGTTTTAGGAATATATCATACACTTGTACTTTTAAAAACGTGTACAAAATGCCCTCAATGTTCACTACTTTAAACTGGTTGATAAGTGGAAAATTTAATGCACCGTGTAGCCCTATACATTTATTGAATGCACATATTAGCCCTCTTCTTCAAATGCTTCAACTCTTCTTTCATGGAATTTTCTTGCCTTTTAGTGTTTCCTATCTCCTCAACTTGTCCATTAATGGGGTGTTTGGTATGAGGGATAAAATAAAGAGGGATAAGAAGGAACGAAATATATAGAGAATTGGTGGGTGGGATTAAGTTTAAATAAGTATCATCCATGTTCTATAAATAGAGAATAAGCATGGGATAAGTACAAAATCTATTAAATGACCCTTGTAAACCCTTTTCATTCTTTAACGGTAATATGATACTTTTATCCCCAATCTCTATCCTCTATCCTCTATCCTTATACCATCCCCTTTAGGTATAGATTTTGATGGATAACTCACATTTTTTTTCCCTCATCCCTTTTTTAATCCATATACCTCAAAACAACCATTATTTTATGTTTTCCTTTAGCCCTTTATCCTTATCCCTCCTCCTCATGCCCACAAAGCAAACACCCCCTAAGAAGACTATGGTGAGTAGTACCAACACACTACCCAAAAGTAGCACAATCATCACATTTGTAATAGAGGCATTATGGATTAAAGGTAGAGTTTGAGCTCCTAATTGTCATTTGTCTCCTATATGAGCAAATGCGGTTGGAAAGTTTGCTGTAACATGATTCAAAGTTAGAGGATGAAGAATTAGTGTTTACATTTCGTCATTTACTGGAAACAATTGAACTGAACTGAATTAAAAACTTTTAGTATGGATTAATGATTTTTAAATATAGATTATTAACGGAGTTATGATTTATAACTATTATTGATTTTTAACTATGGTTTGACTATGATTATTAATTTTATACTATGATTTTTATGGATGGTCTATAACTATTGATTTTTATCTACTCCGTATGATTTTACTATGGATTAATGTTTTTAACTATTAGTAATGACATAGAAATAAATTTGATTTTAAGCCACTAATAATTATGAAACAAAAAAATAAATTTGTTAATAGTAGTGTATATTTTATAAAATAAAAATCAGTAATACATTTTTACATTTTTGTGAATGGTAATCCAGTTATGTGTAATAATAATATCTTTGAATTGTGAAGGATGATTCACTTATATTTTTGCTTCATTTCTTGAATGCTAGTTTCATAATATTTTTTTCGTGAAAATTATAAACTAATATATATATATATATATATATATATATATATGAAACAAACAAATGATGATTTTGTTTAATGTTTCAAATATATATTATGAACACACTAATAATATTATGAACAAAATATATCCAATTACAAAATGATGATAATATTATGAATAAAAAATATTACGAAATTTGAAGAAAAAAAATATTATTGTGTATATAATATATATATATGAACAAATAATATTAAGAACAAATAAAATTAGCGAAATAAAAGAAGAGTTGAACTGAACTAAATTGAATCAAATTGAAACTGAATTAAAATGAAATTAAGCTGAAGTAAACAGGCCCTAAATAAACGAAAGTGAAAAAAATGAGTATGGGAGGTTTATAACAAAATGGGAGTATCTTGATGGATATAATCAATGGGTATATGGAGAGGAAAGGTAAAGACATTAATAATAGCTAGCTTTCTAGCCAAAATGCAAAAACTAGGTGACTAATAGGTGCATTTAATAAAAGTATCGGGGTCATGATGGACTAAATTTTCCACTTAACAACCAGTTTAACTTAGAGTTGATCAAATTTAGTCCGACGCACTTGGCTCGTTTTTGCAGGTTTTTGAAAAAGTACATCCGCCTTGAATTCGAGCTTGACCCGACCCAAAAATTTAAAGTTTACATGGGCTTTGGCCACTTAATTTTGCCTTTTTTAGTTTTTTAAGTCCGGTCCAAAAAAGCCCACACCTAATTTTCGATTTTGGGGCAAAAAGTTCGGCTCAAACCCGGCCCGACCAATGAGACTAATTTTATGTCTTAGGCTAGGCCTTAACCCGGCTCGACCCAACCCGTGACCACCTCTAGTTTAATGTCATCAGCATTAGTGGGCGTACACGTTTTAAAAGTACAAGAATATATGGACATTTGTGAAATATTGAGGGTACCCTGTGCATTTTGCATAAGCTCAAGGGTATCCATTATCTAGCAAAAAAGCCAAATTTTGAATCAATTGACCACGCTAACATTGTACTTCTACATATTGTCAGTTTATAAGCTACGGTAATTCCTCATATACTCCGTTATTTGTATGAATTTATGCTTTGCACCAATTTTTATTCATTATACTTATTTTGAGCAAGATAAATTTAATTTTCTTAAATTAATAATTAGATTGTTTTATAACTTAAAAGGTTGAATAAACATCATCATCATTTTCGAATTAACTATCAATTTTGTTGAGGAAAAATTATATAATCATGTGAACAATTAATTTATTTTTCTTAATAGTATTTTGGAAAGCTGAACACTCTGGGAATTATCAACTTCTGAACTAATAACATAGGAGGGCCGTTGAGAGTGAGGGTAGCTCAAGTAGTAAAAGCTTCCCTCCCAGTTTCAGGAGATCCTGGAATCGATTCTCATCCCCGCTCTTGTAACTCCCTAGCACCAAAAAAAAATATAGGAGGGCCATTGCATATTAGGGAGGTAAACTCTAGAACAAAAACAAGGCTTAGTAACATTAGATACATCATCCATTATAAATATGGAGCCTCTAAATAGCAAACTTAAAGAAAAAAAAAACAACTGCATAAACAGAAATCTTATGGGAGTAAATCCATCGGAAAAACAATCATAGGTGCCTGACATCTCGGTCCTTGGTTTTATTTTAAACTTACGAAAAACAAAACACTGATCCATAATAAAAACGACTAAAAGTGCTCCCAAAATAAGTTAGCCAAGGAATTACAAAGCGTAAAACATCATCCAAAATACGGAGACATGCACTAGCATTGTGCCAATTCCTACTAATGGACCAGTGTTAAAACAAAAGTGCATCTTACTTGTTACCCAATCACTTGACAATGCAGATCTTGATAACAGAAGCAGCTCCAATACGATGAAGAGCCACAATAGCATCACCAGGCTTACACAGGCCCCTTTCGGTTGCTTTCTTAAGGGCTGCCTCCAAAATTACTTCTGTAGACTCGGAATCTGTGGCCTTAGCAGAGCCCTCAGCTAATAGTGGGATCAAACCTCTGTAGACAAGACTGTGCCTTGCTGGGGTCTCATCACTGCAGGTCCAATCAAACGAATCAGTTGTCAAGACAGGGACAACAACTGAGAGAATTGGTACAGCAGGCCTATACTTGGCAACCAATTTGGCTGTTGTCCCACCACGGGTCATGACAACGATTAGCTTAGCCTGGGCCTTATTAGCAGTCCGCACAGCAGAAGAAGCAAGACTCTCGAGTGGACTCATTGGCAGAGGAGTAGCCCTAATCATCTCTTTAAAGATGGCCGCATAATCAAGGGAAGATTCAGCCTCAATACATATACGAGCCATGATCTTGACAGCAAGCTCTGGGTAGGCCCCAGCGGCACTCTCACCACTAAGCATGACACAATCAGTTCCATCAAGAACTGCATTAGCCACATCGGTGGCTTCAGCACGGGTGGGCCTTGGAGATTTAATCATCGATTCAAGCATCTGTGTTGCGGTCACCACTGGTTTGCCAGCAAGGTTACACTTGTAGATCATCATCTTCTGTGCAAGGAATATCTTCTCAACTGGAATCTCCATTCCAAGATCACCACGAGCAACCATAAAGGAATCAGTCTCGCGTAAAATCTCATCAAAGTTGACCACACCTTCCTGGTTCTCAACCTGAACAAAATCAGCATAGACAATAAAGATATAATAAGTAACGCCAGCCAAGATGATGGGGAAAAAGGAAAAAAAGAAAGGGTTAAAGAGTAACCTTGGACATCAGCTGTATGTGTTTGGCATGGGGACCAAGAACCTTGCGGACATGAACAAGATCAGAGCCCTTACGGACAAAAGAGAGAGCAATCATATCAATGTTGTTGGGAACACCCCACTGCAAAATGTCTTCGGTATCCTTTTCGGTAAGAGTAGGGAGATCAACAACAACACCAGGAAGATTGACATTTTTCCTCTCGCCCAAGACAGCAGTGTTCTCACATCGACACCTGACAGTGCCGGCAGAAGGATCGCAAGAAAGAACAGTGAAGGTAATAGTACCATCGGCGCAGAGAATGACGTTACCAGGTTTAAGATCAACAGCTAACTTTTGATAGCTCATACAAATCATGTCAGTGTCACCCTTGAGGGTATAATCGGTGGAAATAGTGATTTCCTGGCCCTCAGTAAGTTGGATGGGCTTACCATCTTTAAGAAATCCGGTACGAATTTCAGGACCCTTGGTGGGGGTGGGGTGAATAAGTTAGGTTAGTAATGGTAATCCTCGATTAAAATTAATTAATCAACAAACAAAGTGACTAGTGAATTGAATTGAATGTGGGTAACATACATACATACATACATAGACACCTAAGTGAGAAGAAAGAAAATAAAGTACCTTGGTGTCGAGCATGAGAGCACTCAAGATCTGAGTGTTCTGCATCGCAATCTTGAGGTTATCAAGAGTCTCCTGATGATACTCATGGGTGCCATGTGAGAAATTGAAACGAGCAACATTCATACCTGCCCTCAATAACTTCTCAAGCATTGGTACTGACCTTGATGCTGGCCCTAGCGTACATACGATCTTTGTCTTTGGTACTCTTCCATCGTTTGGAAGTTCTTTCAGGATTCCTTCTATGTCTATGTTCGCCATTACCACTCTACAACCAACCACAGATCCCCAATTCTATTCAAAACACACATACCAAATCAAATCTTAATTATAATTAAAATATATCAAAACAACAATTTACTCACCACTTATTATTGAGGAAGACGAAGATCAATCTGTGGGCGTGGGCGTGGGCGTGGGCGTGGGCGTGGAACACCAAAACGACAACGATTATATGATATGAGATGCCTACTTTTTGTGTTCCGCGAGACTACACCACTTGTGCCCTATTCTTTTTCTTTTTTTTTATTAATGGAATAGATTTTTTCAACGATGCTTATTTATATGTTGATGCAATTACCAATTATTTTTCCCCTCCTCCAAGTCTTCTACTTCCTTTTTTTTATTCTTTTATTATTATTATTATTATTATTATTATTATTATTATTATTATTATCAAGTTTTACATTAAACCAATACACTAATATTATATATTATGTATTGGACGTAAACCACTTGTATTATGTATTGGTCTTTAGGCATTTTAATGAAACCACATCTAACAATTACAAAGTACTCCGTATTAATTTCATCTTAAAATGCATATGACATTTATAATCTACCTCAATTGATGCTTTGCTCAAGTCAATAAGTTTTTCAACAAAAAAACATAAAAACCAATACCCTAACATGTAAAGTAGATTAAGATTGAAAAAGTATTTGTTCATTTGACAACCTTAATGTTATACAATCCATGCATTGTCTAACACAAACACATATTTTCATATTATTGACACAAACACAAACACAAACACAAGGTTTACAATTTTCTCACATCTCAATCTTATCGTTTATGTTGTCCAACACACCAAGCATTATGCTATACAAATATACAATGCTCCTGAGCCCTGACTTGTTTCTTTTAGATGTTGGTGGTGTCAAATGTCAATTAGTAGATGAGATGTTATTTTTTTGGACGGGCAGATGAGGGCTATAAAATATAGCTTTCAAGCCTCACACTAGAAGAGCATCGTGATTCTGGTATATTGCATATACCTTGCCTTCCACCCAAATTTCAACACAACAATTAAATGCGAAAGTATATACTCTCCTCTTTCTTCTACCACATGTTGCCTTTGACGACGACAATTCAATTATCTTCAACCACCCATTTTATAATCAACCTAAAATAAATCAGGTAGCCAATTTGTCTTTATAAGATTGGAACCAGAACTCCAGAACCAAAACTATTCTAAACAGTCAACAAGAGCACATTTGAAAACCAGAGCCTCCTCTTGAAACAAGAATATTGGGTAAACAATTTTAATTACAACGTTAACGACATTTCATTTCTCGGAACACTTGCTTACAAAGAAGTTTGTAACTAAGTTAGCTTGTGTGCATCAATCATCTCACCATCATCATTCAAACATTAACCCTACATGCTATGACATTATCCACGCTTTGGCGGAACATATTGAACACGTTCCTCTTCGCAGATACCCTGCAATATATAAACAAGAAACCTATTGAGTCCCTTAGTTTGTTCCTGAAAGGCAATAACAAATTACTCTCATCTACAAGGGCAAACTGTAATGGCCAACACAATTCTCAGGCAAAACTTGTATCCGCACACATTCTCTCAAATCAAACACAAACAACCATGGATGATCAATAGAACATATGCATGCAGAATAGCTCAACAAGAGTATGTTCCCACCCCAGAGAAAGATTAGAAATGTACAAGGAAATAAGAGAAACGGCTTGCAAGATGCAGCCATCAAAATGCACCTGAAATTCTTCTGGAAGTGCCTCTGAAACAGCAAGAGTGTAGCAGCCAGGAACAAATCTTCCTGTAACAGAATCACAAATAACAATTGGTCATCTTCTGCTCCAAACCTTTTAGCCACAAGTGGAAGACTTGTTCAAATCAAAGCATGAATAAATATTATACAGCCGTGTGAAAGCATTTCATAATAAAAGGTCAAACATTGAGGCATAGCATAAGTGATAAATGTGCACCAAAATTTTCTTTTGTTAACAAAGAACAATTAAAAACCTCAAAAGGAATATAGCAAGTCAATCCTGGGCAGCGTTACCTAGTTCGCCCATCAGTTTGCTTTTATAGTTCGCAATTCGCCTAAAAATGGAATAAAAATTAACCAAAACCAAGCATAATTCGCTCACTATACAATTCGCGGTTGGCAGGTAGTTTAGGGATACTGGAGCTGACTTGAATGTGCATGTTAGGGACCGTCTTGATGATTTTGAGAGTGTTCATGGGGGTTTTGGGTATGGGCAGAGAGACGCTCATGGAGAGATAGTATTGGATTTTGCCCACTCGTATAACTTAATTGTGGCTAATACTTGGTTTAAGAAGCGAGATTGATAACTTTTCGTAGTGGAGGAAATGCAACTCAAATAGACTTCCTGCTCACAAGAAGGGAAGATAGACAAAGTTGCATAGATTGCAAAGTCATCCCAGGAGAAAGTGTGGTTACCCAACACCGGCTATTGGTGATGACTATTCGTTTGAAAGAGAGTGGGAAAAAGAAATGTAGTAAAGGGGAGCCAAGGATAAGATGGTGGACCTTGAGGGATGCAAATGCTAAGGTTTTCACAGAAAAAGTGACCAAGGAGGCAAATTGGGATAAAGAAGCGGATCCAAATGTAGCTTGGTCACAGATGAAGAGTTGTTTCCTTAAAGTGGCCAAGGAGGTCTTAGGAGAATCAAGGGGAAGGAGTATGATGCATAAGGATACTTCTTGGTGGAATTAAGAGGTGAAAGGAGCAATAAAACACAAAAGAGGTCTTAGGGGAATCAAGGGGAAGGAGTATGATGCATAAGGATACTTCTTGGTGGAATTAAGAGGTGAAAGGAGCAATAAAACACAAAAGAAATTGTTATTTGGTATTGGGAAAATGTAGGACCGAAGAAACCTTCGCAAAGTATAAGGATGCTAAGTGTAAGGACAAGGTAGCTGTCCAGCAAGCGAAAGAAAAGGTTTTTCAAGAGGTTTATGAAAGGTTAGACTCTAAAGAGGGAGAAAAAGAAATCTTCAGAATGGCAAAACGAACACAGGAGAGGAAAGTTATTGGTTTGGTACTTCGATGGATTGTTTAATGGCAATTAAGGACGGGCCACAGGAGATACGTCAGTGGATGCGGAGGAAATTAACATGGAATATGTGCGCATGATTAGAAGGATAGAGGTGGAGATTGCTTTGAAAAAGATGAAACTAAAGAGAGCAATTGGGTTGGTGGTATACTAGTGGAGGTGTGGAGGTGTCTAGGTAAGGTGGGTATTGATTGCCTAACAGATTTGTTCAACAAAATTTGGAAGACTACGAGGATCTCACAAGATTGGCGAAAACGCACTTTGGTTCCAGTTTATAAGAACAAAGGAGATGTCTAAGATTGTTCTAACTATTGAGGGATCAAGCTTATGAGCCACACTATGAAGTTGTGGGAGAGGGTGATAAAACATAGGTTGAGGGCATGCACAGGCATCTCTGAAAACCAATTTGGTTTTATGGCTGGGAGATCCACTATAGAAGCAATTCATTTGTTAAGATAAATGATGAAGTTCTATAGGGCACGGAAGAAGGACCTCTATATGGTTTTCATTGATATAGAGAAGGCTTATGACAAGGTTCCAAGAAATGTATTTTGGTGGGCAATGATGAAGAAAGGTATACCACGAAAGTATATTGACCTAGTTAAGGATATGTATCGGGAGGTGTCCACAAATGTTAGGACTTGTGGTGGGTTGACTAAAGACTTTCCTATAACAATTGGGTTGCACAAAAGATCGGCACTAAGTGCTTTTCTTTTTGCAGTGGTTATAGATGAAGTACCAAGGTCAATCCACGATGCAGTACCATGGTGCATGTTGTTTGCGGATGATATCATATTGGTGGGTGAAAATAAAGAGGGGCTTAATGCCAAATTAGAGCAATGGAGACAAAAGTTGGAGTCTAAAGGTTTTATGCTAAGTCGGAGTAACACGCAATATATGGAATGCTGCTTTGGGATTCAAAGGGGGGTAAGTGAAGCGGTGGTGAAGTTGGACGGAAAAGTCCTAGATATGTGGAAATGTTTTAAATATCTCGGGTCATTTATCCAAAGAAATGGTGACATTGACCCACATGTGATACATAGGATTAAATTTGGGTGGCTTAAACGGAGAGCAGCCACGGCCCACGGGAGTGTTATGTGATAAAAACATCCCGTTAAAGTGGAAATTCTACAGGAATGCCATAATAGACCAGTGTTACTCTACGGTACAGAATGTTGGGCTTACAAAAATAACACATTCAAAAAGTAGGAGTTACGGAGATGCGGATGTTGAGATGGATGTGCGAGAACACTCTAAGGGATAGAATCAGAAATGAAGTCATATGTCGAAAGTTGGTGTCGCAGACATTGCGAGCAAATTAAGGGAAAATCGCTTGCGTTGGTTCGGACATGTGAGACGGAGACGTGAGGGAGCCCCTGGACGAAGAGTGAAAGGGTGGGATCATGGAGGTTTCAAACGAGGTAGGGGGAGACCGAAAATGACTTGGTGGGAAGGGGTTAGAAAGGATATGAAGCTTTTAGATTTACAAAAGAATAAGGTCTTTAATTGTAGGGGATGGAGGAGGAAATTTTATATGGATAACCACATGGAATGATATTTTTTGGTTCATGTAGCCGACCCCAATTTTTGGGATTAAGGCTATGATTGATTGATTGATCGATCGGGTAGTTTAGGGAACTATTAGGCTACATGGTGGAATAATGATAATAATAAAATAGTGTTCATGCAAAGCTCATATGCTATTTACAATCAACATATATGTCACAGCTAAACATGTTAGTTCCCATAGTGTAGTAGGATTTGTTGAGCATACATGTAAATGGTTATTAAGAAACCAATAGACTCCAGGTTCACTAATGCTAACTATCCTCCCAATAAAAACCTCTATGATCCCGAAGCAAGCACCGCCCAATCAGTGAGCCTAAGTCTGAGAAAGACGTATCCTATTCCTAGGACCAAAGGAAGTAGAGATTAAACAGATCAGATACGGGGCACACAAAACCACAGATACCCCAGATTCCAAGTGAGCAAAGACAAAAATCCACCAAGCTAAAGGGTTGTTTAAGTGTCAACTAAGTAGCGTTGTTTTTTATAGGTAAGAAGTGTGCGGTGCGGTGCGGTGCGGGTGAACAGTGTAGAGTGAGGAGGGAGATATAGAGGGGAGTAAATACAGAAAGAAGCAGAAGACAACAAGTAGAAAGTAGAAGACGGAAGAGGCATGAAGGGAGAAGTAAGTTATACTACGTATAAACATTTGATGTTATAAAACAAAACAAAGCAAGTAGTTGGATATGTATGTATGTAAAGCTGGAAAAACAGTCGAATAAGTTTGTAGAAATACCAATGCGGAGCCAGCGAGCAGCCCAACTGCGATTAGGATCCATAACAGAAATGATCCTGATTAACCACAACGAACTAATTCAATCATTCAATCAATCAATTATATTGTAGTGTATTGAACCCTAAATCTAAATTAAAAAAAAAATAGTAAAAAAGAGGGAGGACAGTTTACCCAGTGAAATTAGGAGTAGTACACTCAACAACACGCTCATGATCTTTGTCCAACCCGAAGAAAGGGCAGTTTTCGCATCCTGATTCCCTAAACTGCAATTGTTATTTGTGTTTAAAATCCCCTCATTTTTTTTAATAATTAAAAAATCAAAGCAAATAACAGCAGTGTAAAGCTACCAACCTGATCATAGGTTTTCACCAGCTTACACCGAAGGCAAGCACGAAGCTCATGCCCAAAGCTTGTTGGAATTTGTGCCACACTTCCCATTTTTCTCTTCTACACACACAGAACGTCTTTACTCCCCCTTCAAATTTCAACCTTTACGTCTTTCGCTACTACTCTTTTCTAGAGCTGTTAAACGAGTCGTGCCGTGTCATTCTCGAGTTGGGTTGGCAATTAAACGGGTTGGGCACCCTTGACCCTAACCCTACCTGTTTAGTTAAAAGGGTCACACAACCCAACCCTAACTCGGCACGCCAGGTACCCGGCCAACCCGACACGACCTGCCTAACCTGTTTAGCTCACGTACTTTTAACTTTTAAGAGTACTAATCTAGTTATCTCAATTCTCAAAGGCTCAAACCTTCAACAATTAATCAATTATGCCATAATCAAAGTTCAAAAGCTCCAAAAGTCCTAAATAGTAACACATTCACTCATTCAGATTCACAGAAACACATTCAGATTCACAGACACACATTCAGATTCACAGAAACACAAAACCACTTAAATTCACAAGAACATAAACACGAAAAAACACAAAAAAACACAAAAAAAAAACACTAATTCACAAATTAAAACACGAATTTTTAAAAAAACACGAAATCACAAAGAGAAATGGATTAAAAAAAACCAGAAAAATCAAATGCCTATATCAAAATAAACATAAATCATACAACAAAACAATTCGAAAATCGAAATCATAAAAAATTGAAAGAAAAAAATACCTGGTGAAGGAACAAGGAAGAGTGAGAGAGCTAGAGAAGGCAGATTCGAGAGAGGAGTTTTTGTGAGGGAGGCGTTTTTCAGTTTTTGTGAGAGAAGTAGGGAGGCGTTTTTGCGAGGGAAGGAAGAGTGAGTGAGTGAGAGAGGCGTTTTTTCCTTCTGCTGATTGACTGATTTAGAGTTAAAACTTAAAACTCTAACAGTCTAACTCAAGAATAGTTGGCTGTTTAGTTTACGCTCAAATTTAGGGATTCAATATAAATATATAACGGGTTGTTTAGTTTAGATTAAGTGGGTTGATAAACGGGTTGCCATCTTAAATCCTAATCTTATCCATTTATTAGATGGATCGAGTCGTGCCAACCTGTGTACTTAAACGGGTTAAAATCCTCGACCTATACTCGCTAATGGTGTGTGGAGTTCGGGTCGAGTTGGCGAGTTGTGCCAATTTTAACAGCTCTAAGACTCTTTTCTTTTATTAGTTTATTTATACGGTTCAATTGCTTCGGGTCAGCCTAGCCCGCCTCGCCCTCACTTTTCCCATTCACTTCCTTAGTCCTTATGTTTGTTTTTTTTTATTAGGGGTTTTTTTATATGCTACTTAGTATCATCTTAAAATTGGGTTTTTTATATGGTATCACTTCTTAGGTTTGTTTTTTTTGAACTACAAAGACGAGATTAAAATCGATCTCAGGACCTTTGGAATCGAGAGAAGCTCTAAGCAACTGAGCTATCCCTCATTCTCATCACTCCTTAGTCTTTCATTCTACATGGTACCAAGGTACCACTATAATATCATATGATTTGTATCGCTTATAATTATCTTTTTAATTATCAGGAAAAAAATTGGTTAGCATCCTTACGAATTAACAAAAAAAAGGGTAAGATTAAATGGATCAAACCATAAATTCATTGGTGCATTATCAAATTTCATGTGCTAAAAAATATTTAAATATCCAAATCAAAAGGTCAAATATTGAACAGCAACTCGGATATTCATTTCAAGAAATTAGGACAACGGATTTAAATATTTAGATACCAATATTCTCATATGTTCAACTACTCACATCCAAAATATGTAGAATAACAAATTACCGTAATAAATTTTTGAATATCCAACTAATTAATCCAAATTTTGTGAATATCCGATTTGTGTTCACCCCAACTCATAACACCAATCCATTTTATGTATTCCTTTTGTTTGCTCAAAGCAGTAACAACGCGTCATACGCTCAGAGGCTCATAGCCGACCCTAATGTGATAGGAGTCGCATGACAAGAATAGTAACAATTCAAAGTTACACAATAACACTTTTTAAAATTATAGAATTTCCAACACTTTCCTATAGAATTCTGATTTATCATACCATAGTACTTCATAATGCAAATTCACAATTTCATTCATAATTTCTGACAAAAAAAAAAAAAAACCACAGGCTGATCTGAGCAGCGGCTCTATTAATTTGTACATCTAGCTCTGAGATTAACCACTTTAGGCAACCAATATCGTATCAAAGCAATGGATGGGAAACCAAAAAAAATTACCCAACAAATTGAATTTTGCCACAATAATTTATACTCCGTAATATATATTAAAAAAATAATAAAAAATTCAGCTCCAAAGTATTGCTTACCGAGACAATGCCCTGTATTCAAAAAAGTAGTGTGTTCTAACTTGAACCAAAAAATTTGTATAATTTGGAGGGAAATCATCCAAAAGAGGGGGAGGGGAAGGGAGAGAACTCTTCTACGCCTTATACAAAAAACTTCAACAAACTATTCAGATATTAGAGAAAGATGATATCAAGTGGTGTGACGATTAGTTAAGTGGCCATGAGCTCAAGGATCAAAAAACACTCTTACTGCAACGGGATAGGCAACTCAAATAGATTAACTTTTTTCCTCAGTTTTCATCGTTAACTTCAGAATCAAATCCTTCAACAATCATATTTTCAAGGGCTTCCATATCTCCAGAGCTCGATAGGGTTTGTATCCGTAGCTTGTCTGCATCTTCACTGAAAAAACCAGCAACATTAAAAATCAGGAAATAGCAATAAAAAGAACAGCTAGAATCAACTACAACATTAAGTGCCTGCTAAGGCTTGCCCTTTTGCACTAAAAAACTTATTTCATAATTTTGGAGCATGAGATCGACTTACTCAGTAACTCCAAAAATTTCCTTCACATTAAAAGAGCTGTCCCTTGAACAGAACTCCGGCATCTGCATCAGAGTAAAAGCATAGTCACATGGAATGACGCGAGTACAACAAAAAACATATAAGCAGCAGGCCACCAGCCTTCTTTTCATGGACGAACATATCAGCAACTTAACATGTTTATGACTTTCAATCAGCTTGTTATTTCTTAGGTTACAATTATGATTACTCCGTGTATGGACCACAAGCATTTAGGCATTTGTGGACTTGTAGCTTTTAGGGTTTCAATCCTTAACCTGTTATGTCAAAATGATGTATACGCCTGTTAATACAAGTCCTTGTGAAACTCTTAACTAGCAATGACTGGTTAGAAGCGTACATTAAGGCCTTCCTAGTTCCTATCCAGCCAGTGGTATGATTGGTAACAACAGTTGTCTTGTAAGTCTATCTAAGCATAACACTGACCCAAGTGCAACACATCATCCCAATAGAAGATGCTACAAAATTTCAACAGATCAAACAGCAAAGAACACTTTGTACAAACTGGACAGTTTTATTCACTTGGCTATGCTTGATACTTTGAAGGAAGAAAGTGGTTATAAATGGGATGATGTAGTAGTGATTAAAGAACCCAAACCAAGGACAGAGGGACATGACAAATGGAAGGAATACTTGAAAACAAAAGTCTATCTAAGCATAACACTGACCCAAGTGCAACACATCATCCCAATAGAAGATGCTACAAAAATTCAACAGATCAAACAGCAAAGAACACTTTGTACAAATGGACAGTTTTATTCACTTGGCTATGCTTGATACTTTGAAGGAAGAAAGCGGTTATAAATGGGATGATGTAATAGTGATCAAAGAACCCAAACCAAGGACAGAGGGACATGACAAATGGAAGGAATACTTGAAAACAAATTGTCCCAACATTCCTTCCAAATTAGTGGCGCATTAAGAGAATGTTATAAATCTACATAATGGCAATTACATATTGGTCTTCTACGCGGGGGGGGGGGGGGGGGGTAGAATTCATTGTGCATTTTGCCCGCTCTTGGGGGGCA
>PYUH01000490.1:199294-228125 GCA_016808085.1 Suaeda aralocaspica
AAAAAAAAAAAAAAAAAAAGACAAGTTCACAGACCTTGTTGACAACATCCTCCAAAGAGGAAGGCTGTACCGCATCTCTGCCTTTCTGAAACAGTTGATCAATTAGCTTAATTACCGTTGCATTTTTGCCTATCTGCAGTTGGGGGTACAATTCAATTCAATGAATGAATGAATTAAATAAATAAAAAAAAAAAAAAAGAAAAAGAAAAGAGAGAGGAGTACCTTTTTACGGCGGCGGGCTTGAGGAGAAGTGAAGTTATTGTAAGTTTTAAAAAGACTAGTGACAAAAGTGATTCCAAGAAAGGCTAAAGGAACAGCAAGGAACCAGGGAAGCGATGTTTGACCAACTCTAGGGCCAGGGATAGCCTGAGTGATACAACCAGTGAACTCCACAAAATCCAAAGCCTTCTCTTGAATCCACGGTACTTCTTCTTCGTATTCTTGTTGCCGTTCCTTCTTATCCTTGTCACTTGCTGCTGCTTTATTCCCAGATGCCCTAATACACCTCCTCAAATTCCCACGTCCATGATAAACACGAGCTGTGCTTTTTGATTGTTCATACTTACCTTTCAACCAACTCATCGTTGACGATGATGGTACCATTCTCATTGTCATTGTCATTGTCGCCATTTTCCCACTTTCCTCTTCTTCTATCTTTTATCTCATCCAACTTTCTAAACTCTTCAGTCTTCACCCCTACCGTTTTCACTTATGGGCTGTGGCCTGTGCCCTTGTCCCATCACATATTATTATATTATACTCCTTACGTAGCCAAAAAAAAAAAAACATGGTTATTCAAAATCCTTAAGAAGTAAATGTAGCAAATAAAATAATTTTAAATTATTTAGTTGCTCTTTAAATTATTATCCTCACTTGTGTTATAATTACCCTTTATCACTATATATAAAGTAATGCGCACTAGTTTTTTAAAATGCATCTAATTTACAAACCTAATATACAGTAAGAGCTAATATGTTAAGCTGAGTAGAAAATTTTAATTTTATATTACATACTAAGTCTAACAAACTAATCTATTTGGGAAAACAATACAACGATACGAGTTGATTTCTCCATCTCATGAATTCATTCTCCGTTGTCTACTAAGGTTAACAAAAACTAACTATTAGCAACCCAACCATAATCCATTCCAACTATTAGCAACCCAATCATAACTCATTCCAACTTATGTCATGTGGTGTATGTCAAAGTCGTGACACCCTTTACATAGGGACAAACTTTAGAAGGAATCGTCCATGGGATGGCACACTACCACCTCATATGCGGATCACGCTATGTTTAGTGTTTTATTGGTTTATTTGAGTTGTTCTTTGATGCAGAAAGAATATTAGGTGATCTACCATGGCAGTATGGCGCATTAGTGCAAAAGCATCCACAAGTAACAAACTTTCCATTGTAATTATGCAAAGAGAACTAACACAGTTCACGGAAGGAAATAGTTGGCTTTTGAAATGAATTTCCAAACAGTCTGACAGGGGTCTTAAACAAGAAGATTAGAAAGAAAGACGAGGGAGTTGTGTGACCATTACGCATAAACCATTGCATGTCAGTGCATCTAACTAAAGAAGGATAGGTTGCAGATACTACCTTCAAATACAGAAACACAACAAAACCATTCATCACCACCACTAATAAAGCTACAGCTGAAAACTACGAGCAAAACTAAAACCAAATTTCATATAAGATATCACTGATATTTCACCAGTCATAAAAGGCCAGCTATACAATAATTTATGGCAGCAACCTATTCTTGCCAATCAGAACACCTCAAATTTACACTTTACAAAACATCAAATAGTTTCCCACCGCTTATCTAAAGGACTACAATACGTTCTTGGACTTGGCTCACAAGTCACAACTACCTCAAGTAGTAGATCTTGCATTGAAACACTTGATAACTTACAGAGCAACATCCTTGAAGTCAAGACCACGGTTTTGGAGAAATTTCCAATAATAATTCAACATATGGTCATTTGGGGTTACTTGGTGCCACTTGCCATTACAAAACATTGCATACGCATCGGCAGCATACCTGTGCAATAAAACGTAGATAACTAAGCCCCCACTTGTGTTATTAGTGGTAAACGAAACAAACATCAAAGAGAATGAGAGAGTACTTCAAGTCTATAGCTTTAAACTATTTCTTAAAGCATACATTAACATAAAAGAACAGATGGCACTCACTTCCCAATCCCATGCAACTGAGTCACATGTGTCCAATTGTCAGACAGATACTCTCTAGAAAATCGCTGAATCATTGCTGCTCTCTTCCTATGCAACCCTAAACTTTGAATCAGACTTGCAATTCTCAGCTCATCAGCATCAACAGCAGCTTCCGCATTGGGGCATACATCAAAGAAGAGTGACAATACTCTCTTGACCTACAATATAAGCCATGAAAATATATTCATACTTCATAGTTATGTTCTTTGGATTCCAGTATGAGACTGAAAACAAATTATAACATCTAGACATTGACAATATAAAACAAAATTCGTAGAAACCATATGGAATAGGACGCCATGCAAAAGGTAAAATGTAGAAAACATGGTTGATGGAAATCCAGTGTGCATGAAACAAACCATGTCAGTTTATAGACATTTACAAGGAAACATAGGAAACTGATGGAAATTCAATCTGATATATCAATTCAGCTGAGTATAAGTACCACCAAATCTATGCAAGAGCTTTGTCCAACATCTACCCCGTATTTTTGCTTATAGATGCCCTTCAAAATGTTCAAAAACGGATAGAGAATTTATGTAATAGCCCACTATTGCTTTAACATCAAACATGTTTGTAGTTGAAGAGATGGGGCGAAGGCCACACATATTAAAAAGTACAAGACAAAGAAAGGAAGTTAAAGGAGAGCAATAATATTAATATACAGGCTAGCCAACACAGAAGAAAAAAATTACAAGCCACTAGTTGAAGGTTTTTATAACTGTCAAAATTTGTATTTAGACTTTGTTCAATTGAACCCACTTTGAATATCAAGCTCAACTACTTAAATTTGCACTTCACTTGAAACATGAGACAGCAGTGGTTTTTTTTTTTTTTTTCATTAATGGAAAGTACATGGAAATTTGTTATAATTATATGCAGTACATATTATAACCTATATATTAAGAATGAGTAAAGACAGAGACACAGACAACACAATCATATAAGTCACAAGCGGTTTTGTTAACATTATTGTTAGAATACATATTCAGAGTACTTATTTCTGTTCTCTGGCTATGAGAAGCACTTCTCTAAAAGAGTATTTGATTTGAACATGATAATAAGTAATAACACTTATTGATTATACAGTGTACTATGTAATAAAGTAAACTAGAAATTTCAGTATACCTTTATCTAAATACCTTCAAAGATACGGAGTACAAGTATTAATATCATACAAAAGTATTATGTAATACAGAAAACTGCACTTCCACCATCAACATCAAAGTTACTCATGAAGTTCGTCTTAAGCAAAGGCATGATATTGTTCTCACCCAATTAGCAGTAAAATGTAAATGTGAGGGGCTTCAAAGGAAAAGAAAACAGACAGATATGTCATAGGCATACCTGTGGTCCAGTAGTGATATTCAGAAGAATACAGATCACCAAAACTCTCCAGGGGTCATAGGAATGATCCTCTTGCAGAAGATTGTAAGGAGAGCGGGGTGGCCTCCAGGTACAATCTGGTTCTTTTCTTTGGTAAGCCTCAGCTCGCTTCTCCGCAGCACTAAGACTCCTTGACCTATCGCGCTTCTTCTTACCTTTCCTCTTACTTTTTTCAGCAGAGCCATCTTCTTCTTTTTCTTCTCTACCCCCAATATCCACTTCCCTATTTATATGGCTGCCACCCTTGTAAGCATATTTGGAAATTATGTCCTCAAATTCAATGTTCGCTGTCCTATTAAGCCTTCCCCTTTTTTTCCCTTTACATTTTGACTCATCTCTTTCTACGTCACACTCAAAATTCTCAGATAATTTTTGAAAGTATGGAGAAACCACCTTGGCTGCTAAAGTTTTTGGACCATCTAGGTTGTAATGTATCAATTCTTTTTGGGAAGCAATAGACAAGGAAACAAGGTCGGCTTCTTTATCAGCTGATGTGGCACACTTTGGAGATGCAGTCTTTTGTTTCATTTTCTTTTCAACCTTCCTATTGATGGTGGTGATCATTAAGTCACAAGCTCCTAAACCACCATGTGTAATCTGATCATCTTCATTCTTACTAATCTTCAATGTTTGCAAGGATTTCACCTGTTTTCTCTTTGCATTTGTAATACAACCTTTCCTGTAAGTAGCACAATCCTTTTTACTCTCAACATCTCCAGTTTCATTCCCCATATCTTCGTCATGTTTGTTATGTCCCGGATTGATCCAGTATTTCTGGCAAACAGTCTGATGTGGTGAATCATTTTCCACTGTAATTCTGAGACCATCAGAAGCCACAAACTGTGAATCCCAATCCCAAGCTAAGGTGTCGTTTTTATCATGCTGCTGCATACTAAATTGGTGAATCAGTTTATTTTTTTTCTTGGTCTTCCTTGGCCTTTTTTTTATAACTTGTGTTTGTTTGATAGTTCTTTGCTTCCTTAGTTTATTCTTTGTTTGCTTCAAACATTCAATAATTGAATTTTCACAGACATGAGCTTCCTTTTTCAAGAAATATGGGGAAATGGCTTTTGGTGAAGTGACATCTAAGGCCAGTGCCAGTCTCTCATTTTGTATCTTTTCCATCCAGTTCCTTTTATTGTTCTCCTCTTTGGGGTCAGCTTTGACATTTCCAAAATAACTCAATTTCTTTTGCAGCCAATAAGGAGTATCGGCTATCTGTTGAAGATCAAATGATACTAATCTTGGTAAACTCTTGTCGTGAAGACGTTGCTCAATGTTTTGTGATTGATAACAGTAACCATCATTTTGGTTCCCCAAAGTCTCAAATCCTTGACATTGTGATTTTCTCTTAACATTGAGCCTTTTAGTCGCCTTGTTGGCAGTGTTTACAACTCTCCCCTCCTTAAAAAGTGGTTCACTTTTGTCGTTGCCATAACAAACGCACCTTTTACTAAGCCTATAAAGGTCATTGAAAAATGGTTTATTGTTGCTTATACATTTGCTAGCCTTCTTCGTATTTGCAAAAAATGGGGAAACAACTGGATTAGGATCATTAGCCCAAGTGTTTGTTAGCCCAAGGGGTTGGTGTTGAAGTAGGAGAAAATCAGTAGATGAATTCGTGGCTTCAATAAGTTGGTGAATCCCCATCACATTATCAAAGTCTCCACTATGATTTTTGTATCATGAATTTAAAAACCAAAATAGAACGACAACTTAACGATTGAGGGAATTAGGAATACAATATGGATGTTTAGAATATGGTAAATATGTCATTCTTGAATGTAATTTTAGAAGATAATGCTAATATAATTGTGGGAGTGTTAGTATGAGGCAATACCTTGTTTGATGACACAGATGATCAGCAGCCATTGAAACCCTTTATCCAATTATATACAATCGTCTCATACCAACATTAACAGGGAGGCATTTAGGATTTAGGGTTCCAATCCGGTTTTCTTTTTTAACTGACAATTGGAAAATAGTAACTTATTGTGGGCCGCTTCGTCTTCCCGGTACCGCCATTTTTTAGTATTCCATAAATGCTCAAAGGCAATGCTCTAATTTGAACTTATAATTAGCCACAATGCCTTGATTTCTGTGTGCAACAAAAATGACTTCATTTGCTATCAACTCTTTTGGATTTATTTTTCAGGTTATTTTATAAAACAGCTAGCATATAAAATAAGGGATAAATTTTATAAAAACAACAGGAGTAAGCATTAGGGTTGTTTGAATAAATACCATACTTGTTCTATAGAACAACAAGTAAAAATAATAAAACAAAAAGAAGAAATCTATCAATTTTGAAATTGATAAACATCATGATTGTTATATAAAACATCAATCATAGGCAAATTTTATACAACAATTTTTTTTATAAAAATGACATGTTTTATGGAGCAAAAAACTAGTGTATATCATCATCTCATATACATTCGAGTATATATTTTTTGTTTTAGCAATGAGCCACAAGGACGGAGATGAAAATCGACCTCAAGATCTCCTAAAATCGAGAAAGAAACTCTAACCAATTAAGTTATTCCTCACCCTTTAGATTAGTTTTAAATACTACTCCCTCTATTTCCTTTATCGAACACCTAAATTAGAATTTATACGATAACTGTAATCTAATCTATTCTTAGAATTATCCCCATTAAAGACTACACCAAACATCAGAAAATGCTAGTTACTCAATGAGAAAAGGTAAAAAAAATTATCAAAAGAAGATTTGTTTAACCTTATAAAGATAATTTATACATTTTCCTATTATGATAATGGTAAAATAAATTTTATCATTTTTTAATTAAGTACTATTTCGTAAAATATGGACAATATTACATGTTGGAACATTTATAGATAAATGAGCTTTGTTCATGAGAATTGTTGTTTTATCTTGTTTTAAACGAATGGGTAATGTGTAATTTGTCTCTTCACTTATAAAATAAGAAAGTACCATTAAGTTAATTTACAAAAAGAAAAAGTTGTGTATTTAATGAGATGAGAATTTTAGTTTTTTTTTAATTTCTGTTTTTTGCTTTCTCATACTTTGTGTTGTATAAAAACAATGTTGGAGCGTTTTTCATAAACACATGACAAAGTTTGTATTCCGATTTACGTTAAAAATCATGAAAGTAAATTGTTGTGTCCATTAGTTATGAAGCTCGGGTCTAAGTTGAATATTTGCTAATGAGTTAGCTCAAGCTCGGGTCCCTTTTGCACCCAAGGTATCAATCCGCACAAGAACTCTAAACCTGGCAATGTTGGCGAGTCGGCCAGTTGGGAAAATGGGAGTTTAGCAGTTTGGTGGCACAAAAAAGAGTGTAACGGTGGGTTGATTTGCCGTTTAAGTAAAAAAGTGAGGAAGGAAGAGAATAAAAGCGTCATCACCAGTACCTGGTAAAGAGATGGAGGATAAAGCTGAAGCTCAACCACAAACAGCAAGTGGCATATTTGACAACTTCATGACCATTTTTCAACGCCGGAATTCGAGTCCCCGTTCTCCCGTCTACACCGATTCCCCCAAATCCATACCCTTTCTCTCTCCTATTGCCAACTCTGTCGTCTGTCGCTCTTCCAAGTAAGTTAATTTGATGCTAATTGTAAGTACTAGTGCCTGCAATATTATGTGAAGATGTTGATGTTGTCATATAGTGGTTATACAGGATATTGAAGACGTCTACTGATGAATTGCGTTATAGTTTTGATACTGATATTGGTGAAAATGAGCCTGAATCAATGGTTTACGCTACAACTTTTGTTGAATATTGCTCATATAGAGCACTCAACGTATCCACTGCTCGTGCTGATTATTTGTCTGATAAGGAATTTCGTCGTCTCACCTTTGATATGATGCTTGCTTGGGAATCTCCTACTCCTCAGACATTAAACATTGTGAGACGCCTTTTTTCTAAGAGCCTTCTATGCATCAGCATTCACTCTTCCCTATCATCTCATATGACCTTTTCATCCTCTAGGAAACCAGTAAGACGGCCCAGGGTGAAGATGAAGATGGATGGTCCCTCTTTTATTCCACCTCTACTGCTATGGCTCTTCAGGTTGTCCTCTTTACTGCTTTATGCTTCAATCATTGGGAGTAAATACTAAATTTGCTTATGCTTGTTTCCTTCTTCATCACCAGGTTGATAATGAAAAAACTGTTGGTTTTCAAGCCTTTTCACGAATTGCACCTGCTTGCGCTGTTATTGCTGATGTTGCTACTGTCCATAATCTTTTTGATGCATTAACAAGCACTTCTGCCAATAGACTTCATTTTCTCTTATATGATAAATACCTCCAGAGCCTTGATAGGTATGTTGCTACCTTTTCCCTATTTGTTTTGTTTTGTTTTGGTTTCCATTCCATTTCTTTTTTCTAGTTTGGCCTTCATCTGTTTGAAACTGTTACTCATTCTGATTACGCATCTTTGTTCTTCCTTCATGCTTTGTTTGGATAATGACTTAGAAGGCAAAGCAAGGGGAGGGAAAAAGGGGGAAAGGGATCATACATGCATCAATGGGGAAGTTATAGAAAATGTATATCAAGGTAGGACGGAAAATGGATCCCTCTCTCTCTCTCTCTCTCTCTCACTCCCCTTCCTTCTCCTACATCTTTGTCTCCTTTTCTACATTTCTTTCCATCCAATCAAATTGTCGGTATTTGCTTTTAAATTTCCCTAGAAAACTTCTTCTTGGGGTGATAGTGAGAGTCTCATGGTGATTCTTTCCACAAATAAATACCAGGTTCAAGGTACCCTCGAATGACAATGATAGCGAGCTTGTGCAATGTTAAACGATGACTCTTCTATTAAGTTGAGTTCCATTTTCCTTCCAAATCTCTTCATTTTTGGAGGGATAGTGTTTATTATAGGACAGGGGAAAATGGATCCCTCTTCTCTCTCCCCTTCCTTCCCTCAAGGCCCTAACTATGTATCCAAATAAGGGTGTTTCGTGTTTGTCCCCTTTCCTTTCTCTCCCCTCCCTTTCCCTCCATCTCCTTGTACCCAATCAAAGTTTTATAGTAGTCAGGTTTCATGCAACGTATAAAAACTAATAAGACTCAAGGCGCATAGTGGCAATAGGAATTTCTCTGTGCCTTAAGAACACACTTAGTTAGTTAGTTGCACTTATGAAAAGTCAATTAAACTCTAAAAAAATTTTGGGAAAAAAGAGGTGCACCTTTGTAGTGCTTCATTGAAATTGCTATGTCTAGATCAATTAAAGTGTATTCCCCATGTCTTCAGGTGACCGGCTTCATCCCTCCCTTTTGTGGCTCTTTATGGTGCTACTGTTTGTCCGGCAGGATTGATTGCCTCATTATTTTTTATTATCTTTGCTTGTGCAAGATAAATGAAAATAAACTTTTTTGATTTGGAATTTTGTTGATCAATCAATCAATTAGAGTCTTAATCCCAAAATTGGGGTCGGCTACATGAACTAAAAATAATCATTTCATGTAGTCATCTACATAAATTTTCCTGTTTCATCTCCTGCGATCGAGAACCTCATTCTCCTATAGCTCTCAAAGCTTCATATCCTTTTTAACCCCTTCCCACCAAGTCATTTTTGGTTTCCCCCTACCTCGTTTGAGATTTTCATGTCGTCGCATCGGGGCTCCCTCAGGTTTCCGTCTCACATGTCCGAACAACGCAAGTGATTTTCCCTTAATTTGCTTGCAATGTATGTGACACCAACTTTTCGGCGTATGATTTTATTTCTGACTTTATCCCTTTGAGTGTTCCCGCACATCCATCTCAGCATCTGCATCTCCGTAACTCCTACTTTTTGAATGTGCTCCTTCTTGTAAGCCCAACATTCTGTACCGTAGAGCAACATTAGTCTTATGGCAGTCATGTATTGATGATTTATGAAATTGTAGGGTGATCAAGAGTGCAAAAAATGTGTTGTTGGCTTCATCTAACCTTGAAATTGTTGACGAGGAGATCATCGTAGATGTTGACGGTACAGTTCCTACTCAGCCAATCCTCCAGCACATTGGAATCTCTGCATGGCCTGGTGAGTCAATTTCCTTCATGAAATGAGTAAGGTGATATGTTCACTATCTCTTTCTCTTGCAAAAGTAAGGGGATACTATAATCTAGAATAGAGAAAGAAAATTTAAGGTTGAAGAATATTATGATATCATTTGTTGGGCGGTTGGTCCTTTGGGTGAAAGGAGGATGAACATCTGATACTAACTATGTCTTACTATTGTACCTTGCATTCTTACATAAGCCCTTCACTATCAAACTCTCTTGCAAAGAAAATCGGCCATGCCTAAACTTTTAAAAACAAATTATAAATCTTTAGCTTGTGTGTTTAGTTATTTACGGATTGTTAGTGATTGTTCACCAATTTCCGTGTTTGGGTTTACTGGTTAGGTGTTTCAATTTTTTACTCCGGAGTTTTAATTTGGGCAATTGTTCATTTACCACCAAAGGATGTTTAAAGTGGAAACAATTTGTTAGTGAAATAAAAAATGATAGTAGGTAGTTTTTCCAAAGATAAGACTATAGGGTGTTGTTTACCAAACTTAATAACTAATACATAGTTGGTAGGTGGTTCACAAGATTTCTCAATTTTTATGATATTTGGTACTCCCTCCGTTTCTAAATGCTCTTTGCACTTTGACTTTCTCGGCTTCCAATTTACTTCTTTAAACAACAATATATATCATTATACTTTATAAAAAATTATATAAACTTGATGTAGAAAAAATTATGTCAAGACGATGCTGACAAGATCCCGTATGGCTATGTGTTTTGACTGTTTTCATACATATCATAGAGATATTTCATGTTAAAGTTTTTTTCTCCTTGTACTTAGATTCCAAACGTAAAGAACATTTAGGAACGGAGGGAGTCCTAGGCAAAATGAGTGCAATTTTTTTACGTAGTAAACAATTCTACTCATAGTACTTGTATTCGTGTTACAATGTTACATACGTTTAGCCAATTCTGTGTAGCCATTATTTCTAGGGGTGGAGAGAGGGAACACAAAAGCGTCAATGTTTCTCAATATTTGTTGTTTAATTTTCTCTCCTTATTGTGCTATACTTATGGCTGCCATAGAATTTTGAAAAACTTAACAACTGTCCACTGCTTCTTGTTGTGAACCTGAGTAACATGACAGTGTTGTCTGTATCTCTTCCTCTTAGTAGATTTTCCGCTTGACTATGCTTCTACTTTGCTGTCTGTTTTATTGTTATTGCTTTCAATATGAATTTGTTTTCTATCGACTTCAGTGGCCAACTGATCCAGGCTCTCAGTTTTTTTTTTTTTTTACAGGTAGGTTGACCCTAAGCAGTAAAGCTTTGTATTTCGAGTCATTGGGAGTAGGCCAGTATGATAAACCTGCTCAATATGATCTCTCGAGGGACTTAAAGCAGGTCATAAAGCCTGAATTAACTGGACCGCTTGGTGCTCGGCTGTTTGACAAAGCTGTGATGTACCGATCAATGTCATTGTATGTATCATGAATCATGATTATGCTTTGTAGGTTAACGTATTTTATTCTGAGTCAGATCTGTATATTGGTACCCACCTCTTTTAATGTAGCTTAGCCTAAGTTTGATTTTACATAGTATTTTGAATTTTTAACTGCACTTAACGTCATAAATCCAATTGTTGTTGCTTACCTTTGTATATACAGAACAGATCCTATATTTCTGGAGTTCCCTGAATTCAAAGGAAGCTCAAGGCGAGACTACTGGTTGGATGTGACACTGGAAATATTGCTTGCTCATAGATTTACTAGGAAATACCATCTCAAAGGAATCCAAGAATCTGAAGCAATTTCAAGGGCGATTTTGGGCATATTTCGCTGTCGTGCAATGAAAGAGGGTTTCTACTTTTTCTCATCACATTACAAAACTCTACTCATCTTTAATCTTGCTGAGAATCTTCCTGGTGGAGATATAATTTTAGAAACCCTGTCAAGCTGTTTAGAACATGTGAGGGGGAGTAGTGCCCAAGCTGATTCATCTGTGACTACTGGGGGTGTTTCTACAGAGAAACACAATCAAGTAACTCCAGTGTCACTGCTAGCACTAAGAAGGTTTGGTTTGATTCTTCATAGCAATATAGAATTTGACGACGCAGCCATTTATAGTAGTGGATATATATCTGTGGGTGAAGCAGATCCTTTGGAAGTGGCAGTAAAGCAATCAAAAGTGGGCACCGGAAAGGCTGAAGCAGCACAAAAGACTGTCAACCAAGTGAAAGTAGATGGGATCGATGCAAATTTAGCAATTATGAAGGTAATTGAATGTTCAAGTATTTTGTTGCAGTATTTTTCTTTATCAATTATGTCCAGAGCTGATATATAGGAATCAGAGGGTTATGGCTGGTGAGTTTCAAGCCAAATTACATGCTTCTGACTTTATCATCATGCATAAGAGAAATGTTAACTCTACAGCCATTGAGAATCAAGTTACATTTCCTTCCTATTTCTCACTATTTGAGCAATTGTTGATTTAGTTGTTTTGTATCAGCTAGTGAAATGCTATGTCTTCGCTCCCGATTCAACTACCCATGTATACTTACATTAAGGATATTGGCAAGACTTAGTATTGACTATTGAGGATGGAATTAAGTCCAAAACAACTTGTGCAACCCATTATGCTTCCTATGAATTTCTTGTAATGCCATTTGTGCTTACCAGGCCAATCCTCCCATCTTTTGGGCCTTGAGAAAAATTACAAGTTAAAGCCCTATATATATGGTATATGTTAAATTATTCAAATTAAATTAGTAAAATCAAGAGCCAAATTTTTCTACGAACATATCCTTTGTAAATTCTTGTATGAAGTCATTCTTGCATTTTTCTTAGAGTGAAAAAAAAATCAAATATAATGGCTATATGCTAAGGTATTTACAGATTCTGTTGAGCAAGCATTGCCTCCGGAGTTGAGCAATATTTTTGAGCAAGCAACATCTAATAACCTAAATTTTTTTATATAAACATGTAATTAGGGTTCCTTTCTGTATACTGGATGAAATTCATCATCACAAAAGTGCATTACGAAAGAGCAATTTTGTGTTGAGATAACATTAAAAATATCTTATAAAAATTACATATCAATCAATCAATCATAGCCTTAATCCCAAAATTGGGGTCGGCTACATGAACTAAAAATAATCATTCCATGTGGTCATCCACATAAATTTTCCTCCTCCATCCCTTGCGATCGAGAACCTCATTCTCCTGTAAATCTAAAAGCTTCATATCCTTTCTAACCCCTTCCCACCAAGTCATTTTCGGTCTCCCCCGACCTCATTTGAGATCTTCATGATCCCACCCTTCCACTCGTCGCACGGGGGATCCCTCAGGTTTCCATCTCACATGTCCGAACCAACGCAAGCGATTTTCCCTTAATTTGCTTGCAGTGTATGCGACACCAATTTTTCGGCCTATGACTTCATTTCTGATTCTATCCCTTAGAGTGTTCCCGCACATCCATCTCAACATCTGCATCTCCGTAACTCCTACTTTTTTAATGTACTCCTTGTAAGCCCAACATTTTGTACCGTAGAGCTTATGGCAGTCTTGTAGAATTTCCCCTTCAACTTTAACGGGATGTTTTTGTCACACAACACTCCCGTGGCTGCTCTCCACTTAAGCCACCCAGATTTAATCTTATGTGCCGCATCTTGGTCAATATCACCATCCTTTTGGGTAAATGTCCCGAGGTATTTAAAACATCTCCCATATCTAGGACTTTTCCGTCTAGCTTCACCACCGCATCACTTACCCCCCCACTGAGTCCCAAAGCGGCATTCCATATATTCCGTCTTACTCCGACTTAGCTTAAACCCTCTAAACTCCAACCTTTGTCTCCATTGCTCTAATTGGCATTAAGCCTCTCTTTATTTTCATCCACCAATATGATATCATCCGTAAACAACATGCACCATGGTACCACATCATGGATTGACCTTGTTACTTCATCTATAACCACTGCAAAGAGAAAAGGGCTTAACGCCGACCCTTTGTGCAACCCAAAAGTTATAGGAAAGTCTTTAGTTACAAGTCATAACATTTGTGGACACCTCCCGATACATATCCTTAACCAAGTCAATATCAATATACCTTCGTGGTATAGCTTTCTTTATCATTGCCCACAAAAGTACATCTCTTGGAACCTTGTCATAAGCCTTCTCTAGATCAATGATTACCATGTGGAGGTCTTTCTTCCGCGCCCTATAGAACTCCATCATTTTGACTCCTATTAAACAATTCATCGAAGTACCCCTACCATGCTGCCACCTGTTTTTTATGTCCTCATCTTGAACCAAAACCTTGTGGTTCTTATCTTTGACACACTTTACCAAGCCAATAGCCTTCCTCGCTTCCTTTCTTCGCTTTGCTATTCAGTAGATTTCTTTTTCTCCTTCTTTAGAGTCTAACCTTTCATAAACCTGTTGAAAAGCCTTTTTTCCGCTTGCCGGACAATTACCTTTGCCTTACATTTGGCATCCTTATACTCTGCGAAGGTTTCCTCGGTCCTACATTTTCCAATGCCAGATAACAATCTCTTTTGTGTTTTATTGCTGCTTTCACCTCTTCGTTCCATGAAGAAAAAGAATTACATAAGGTAATGAAAAATAAAATGAATGGTTGAAGGTGTAATATTGATATTTGATGCCCGGAGGAATGGTATGGCTCAAACACACACCCCCCTCTCCTTCCCATACCTTATACCTAGACTCCATGAACCAAATATCCTGTATATAATGTTTAAAAGATACATGGCTCAGAAAGCTTAATTGATTAACCGAATAACCGGATTGAAGTTGGTTCTCTAGTGAATTGCATTACCAGCCCTATCCCCGTTCAGCAATTTGTAGAGAATTGCGGGCTATGTAGATAAGTTTGGTTACCAATGTCCATCACCCACCCCACTTGTTTGTGTACGATTATCCAATCATATATTATCTACATTTTCATTTCTCTTATGTCTCTAATGAGTTGTAATCATATAAATGTTTTAAACGGTGAGTATTTCTAAATCTTAAATATGCTTTTCATTGTGATTTCTCCATTAAATTTTAAATTTGTTGTATACATCTTTTGGCTCCATTGACATTTCTCTTATGCCCCTAATCAGTTTCTATCATATGAATGTTTTAGACGGTGAGTATTTCTAAATCCTAAATAAGCTTTCATTGTGATTTTATCCACTTAATCTAAGCCGTTGTATACATCTTTTGGCTCCATTGAAGATGCTAAACTATTTTGTGCTATGCATAAAGTTTTTATTTAAAAAATTAAAAAAATAGATAGTGCTCGTAGATCAATTGTCCTTGTTGCCGTTTCCTTAAATTAGAGAGTGTTAATTAATTAATTTTTTGTAGGAGTTGCTTTTTCCACTGATTTTGTTGGCCAAGCGTGTTGAATTTTTGGCTACATGGGAAGAACCTTTCAAATCTGCGGCATTCTTGTTGCTGATTTGCTACCTGTTTGTAAGGTATTGTGAATTTGTGATCTACTAGAGCTTGTATATTTTTCGTGTGTATGTGTTTGTTTGTTTGTGTGTATATAGCTTAAAAGTTGTTCTAAACATAATCTTAGCCTTACTATTGTCTGGACTTAAGTTTTAGATCTTGCATTCAGACATTCTATACAATGTGATCACATATTCCTTGGCATTTAAAATTTTGATTGAGAAAAGTGTATCGTACTTTATGAATTGTGACTTCAAAATAAAGTTTGTTTAAGTGTGAGCTTAACTTTCTGTCTAATATATAAGCAAAAAGCTATGTAGCTCTGTGCCTCTGTACATGTGAATCAGCTTCAAGCTAGTAGGTTTTCAGTGAGAGATATTGGTAGGTTATTGGAAATTTTAGAATTTAGATATTAGGAAGATAGAATATAAAATACAGTATTTGAGGTAGTTAGTAGTCTTAGTATATTACGTGAAGTAATTGTCTTAGAACATTATCTTGTTTCTCAGGAGGTTGTGTTGATATTATAATTTACAAGTACCCTATTGAATTATTGGTAATGTACATATTTGATAACAAGTTATTTTTCCTCTTTTCCCCAATTCTTACCTGACATCCTCATAGCCACAGAATCGTAGTTAGGGGTGAGTAAAAACATTTGAAAAATAGGGGATATCAAAAGTTACCATCCAGTGTCTATTTTTAAATTCAAGTCTTACCGCATCAATCCTTATGGATATCAGATCTGGTCTTTTATTGGTAAAACTCCAATCCAATTATTAGTCTGTCACTGTTCCTACCAACCTCATATAACCTATAGGCCTTTAGACTGACAATTGTTAATGTCCAACAAAGCATCATGGTTAGCCCGTGATAAGTTGCATGCTTTATGATACATTGAAACCGTAATGGACTATGCCAAAGGGTTGACTTCGCTTATGATTTGGGGACGGGATGTCTGAAGTTCTGAACAACAACAACGAAGCCTTAGTCCCAAAAAAATTTGGGGATGGGATGTCTGAACAAGACAAGAGACAAGTTATTTTCATTCATATGGGGCTGATGCCTTGGGCCCAGATGGAGTTGTGTTGTGAAAAAGACAGAAGATCTTGCTTCTGCGGAAGCCCTTATTGACCAAAAGCAAAAGTGCCAAACAATGAGAAGGTTATTGACAAAGGCATAGGAAAAATTGCTGAAGGCAGAGCTGAGTTCAAGTTTGGAATGTTTCAAAGCAATTAGAAGAATTTTGGATGCTGGAAAAAAGATGGCTTTAATAACAACAATGTTGAAGATTAAGGTTTAATGGTGAACTGAACAATCACCTTAACAAGCTTATAAATTATAGTAGAGAATAGGATACCCAAATTTGGTGAAAAAAATAATCTAATAGCTATTGTTACTAAGATTCCTTTGAAGTGACCCATAGAAGATTATGAAACTGATGGTGACAGTTCAGACTTCAGAGTCCAAGGCTATTTCAGAATCCTAGCAAGGTCGGTCTTATGAAGACAAAGATGTCTTGTTCCTGCTCAACAAACTCAAGACATGATAGCTATGCAATCACAAAATCAACNTTCCTTTCTTCGCTTTGCTATTCAGTAGATTTCTTTTTCTCCTTCTTTAGAGTCTAACCTTTCATAAACCTGTTGAAAAGCCTTTTTTCCGCTTGCCGGACAATTACCTTTGCCTTACATTTGGCATCCTTATACTCTGCGAAGGTTTCCTCGGTCCTACATTTTCCAATGCCAGATAACAATCTCTTTTGTGTTTTATTGCTGCTTTCACCTCTTCGTTCCATGAAGAAAAAGAATTACATAAGGTAATGAAAAATAAAATGAATGGTTGAAGGTGTAATATTGATATTTGATGCCCGGAGGAATGGTATGGCTCAAACACACACCCCCCTCTCCTTCCCATACCTTATACCTAGACTCCATGAACCAAATATCCTGTATATAATGTTTAAAAGATACATGGCTCAGAAAGCTTAATTGATTAACCGAATAACCGGATTGAAGTTGGTTCTCTAGTGAATTGCATTACCAGCCCTATCCCCGTTCAGCAATTTGTAGAGAATTGCGGGCTATGTAGATAAGTTTGGTTACCAATGTCCATCACCCACCCCACTTGTTTGTGTACGATTATCCAATCATATATTATCTACATTTTCATTTCTCTTATGTCTCTAATGAGTTGTAATCATATAAATGTTTTAAACGGTGAGTATTTCTAAATCTTAAATATGCTTTTCATTGTGATTTCTCCATTAAATTTTAAATTTGTTGTATACATCTTTTGGCTCCATTGACATTTCTCTTATGCCCCTAATCAGTTTCTATCATATGAATGTTTTAGACGGTGAGTATTTCTAAATCCTAAATAAGCTTTCATTGTGATTTTATCCACTTAATCTAAGCCGTTGTATACATCTTTTGGCTCCATTGAAGATGCTAAACTATTTTGTGCTATGCATAAAGTTTTTATTTAAAAAATTAAAAAAATAGATAGTGCTCGTAGATCAATTGTCCTTGTTGCCGTTTCCTTAAATTAGAGAGTGTTAATTAATTAATTTTTTGTAGGAGTTGCTTTTTCCACTGATTTTGTTGGCCAAGCGTGTTGAATTTTTGGCTACATGGGAAGAACCTTTCAAATCTGCGGCATTCTTGTTGCTGATTTGCTACCTGTTTGTAAGGTATTGTGAATTTGTGATCTACTAGAGCTTGTATATTTTTCGTGTGTATGTGTTTGTTTGTTTGTGTGTATATAGCTTAAAAGTTGTTCTAAACATAATCTTAGCCTTACTATTGTCTGGACTTAAGTTTTAGATCTTGCATTCAGACATTCTATACAATGTGATCACATATTCCTTGGCATTTAAAATTTTGATTGAGAAAAGTGTATCGTACTTTATGAATTGTGACTTCAAAATAAAGTTTGTTTAAGTGTGAGCTTAACTTTCTGTCTAATATATAAGCAAAAAGCTATGTAGCTCTGTGCCTCTGTACATGTGAATCAGCTTCAAGCTAGTAGGTTTTCAGTGAGAGATATTGGTAGGTTATTGGAAATTTTAGAATTTAGATATTAGGAAGATAGAATATAAAATACAGTATTTGAGGTAGTTAGTAGTCTTAGTATATTACGTGAAGTAATTGTCTTAGAACATTATCTTGTTTCTCAGGAGGTTGTGTTGATATTATAATTTACAAGTACCCTATTGAATTATTGGTAATGTACATATTTGATAACAAGTTATTTTTCCTCTTTTCCCCAATTCTTACCTGACATCCTCATAGCCACAGAATCGTAGTTAGGGGTGAGTAAAAACATTTGAAAAATAGGGGATATCAAAAGTTACCATCCAGTGTCTATTTTTAAATTCAAGTCTTACCGCATCAATCCTTATGGATATCAGATCTGGTCTTTTATTGGTAAAACTCCAATCCAATTATTAGTCTGTCACTGTTCCTACCAACCTCATATAACCTATAGGCCTTTAGACTGACAATTGTTAATGTCCAACAAAGCATCATGGTTAGCCCGTGATAAGTTGCATGCTTTATGATACATTGAAACCGTAATGGACTATGCCAAAGGGTTGACTTCGCTTATGATTTGGGGACGGGATGTCTGAAGTTCTGAACAACAACAACGAAGCCTTAGTCCCAAAAAAATTTGGGGATGGGATGTCTGAACAAGACAAGAGACAAGTTATTTTCATTCATATGGGGCTGATGCCTTGGGCCCAGATGGAGTTGTGTTGTGAAAAAGACAGAAGATCTTGCTTCTGCGGAAGCCCTTATTGACCAAAAGCAAAAGTGCCAAACAATGAGAAGGTTATTGACAAAGGCATAGGAAAAATTGCTGAAGGCAGAGCTGAGTTCAAGTTTGGAATGTTTCAAAGCAATTAGAAGAATTTTGGATGCTGGAAAAAAGATGGCTTTAATAACAACAATGTTGAAGATTAAGGTTTAATGGTGAACTGAACAATCACCTTAACAAGCTTATAAATTATAGTAGAGAATAGGATACCCAAATTTGGTGAAAAAAATAATCTAATAGCTATTGTTACTAAGATTCCTTTGAAGTGACCCATAGAAGATTATGAAACTGATGGTGACAGTTCAGACTTCAGAGTCCAAGGCTATTTCAGAATCCTAGCAAGGTCGGTCTTATGAAGACAAAGATGTCTTGTTCCTGCTCAACAAACTCAAGACATGATAGCTATGCAATCACAAAATCAACCAAATGAAAGCGGTCATGATGATCAACATTACGTGAAATCTCGTACTAAGAGAATCGATAAGCATGCTTGGTGGCTACCTCCCAATTTCAATCAGTTTGATGGGAAGGGTAACAAAAAATAACATGTCGCCTACTTTGTAGAGACATGTAACTATGCTGGTACCATTGAAGTTTATGAATAGGTTTTACTGTGCAAGCATATTGACAGCATGACTGGATTGAACTTACTGAGATCTGCCCAATGGAAAGATGAGTTCATCATTATTACATCAATCGATGGCACACAGGTTTGGAAATTTAAATCTAAGACATTGTGATTCAATGTGCTTTCATGGAATGTATTAAGATCTAGTCTATGTTCTTTCAGGTATGATGCTTAAGTTCTTTCATAAGTGGTCTTCTGTCTTCATAAATGGTGCTCGTGATTGTCAATTGAGTTAAAAGAAAATTTAGAGTGAAACCACCTAAAGCTCTTCAAAAGAGTCATTGGCAATCATTACCTTTGTTCGCCAAAATATATTTGTAAGAACTTGGCAAAAAAGAAGAGTTTAAAATCAAGTTTCCCGGAGGTGACAAACGTGCTTTGAAAGAATTGCAAGCAAATTACAGGGGGATCTTATCAAATACAAGAAAGGGTAGCAACGGTACAATGTATGGTTGGCTTTTTAGATATTTGAGGGGAACTAAGGTTCAACTATGACTTCATTTTGTAACCTTGCTTTCTTAAATTGCTTGTTGGAATGGTTAAATGCTGATCTTGTCCTTGTCAAGAAACAAATCATACTCAGCGATGCTTGCACCTAGGCATGAGGTGATTATGTTGGACTTCTCAGAGCTCAAAAAAAGAACTAACTGTTGACTGCCAAATATAGGATATTGTGGCTGAGTGCTTCATTTGAAAATAATATTATAGGACTGTGATGCTTGCACTTAGATATGAGATCAATTTGTTAGACTTCGCATAGCTCAATAGTGCATGATTACCGTAATATCTGTGGACATTTGGAAGGGTATACTCTCATACTCCATCCAACATATACTCTAAGCTACATAATTAGTCAACATTTTGACTAAAAAAAAAGTTGGAATTTAGTCAGGCAGTTACCAGTTACTAATTTAAACTGCCTTTGCCTTTCTAGTGAATTTACTGAGTCAAAATGGTTGTTGAAAGCCGGGATTGATGGTTAGTTTCTTTGAGTTTTTGTGGACGAACTACTAAATAAAATTTATGTTTCAAGTTGGAACTGATAGCTTGGAGTGATTATAGGTATCAAACCACCTAACATTGTTTTAAGCAGGTTGGCTAATGCATAAGCTTATCCGTAAAATGTGGCTTTACCATTTATACTATTAAGATAACATTTGATGAAGTACCTTTTCTTTTAACTAGTGTTTATTTTTTTGATTGCAGTGGATGGGTTACGTACATGCTTCCTTTCATTCTTGTTTCCCTAGCAATGCTTATGCTTTGGCATCGACTGGCTAACAAAGGGAGGGTGGTTGATGCCTTTAGAATTGTAGCACCTCCTGATCGTAATGCTGTGGAACAGCTAATTACATTACAGGAAGCAATTTCGCAGGTAGAAGCGCTGGTCCAGGCTGTGAATATTGTTCTTCTGAAAATGAGAGCCCTTTTGCTTGCTGTACTTCCAGAGGTATCTTTCAGATCTGACTATTTTAATTTCTGTTTCTTTTTTCTTCCATTTTCTGGGGTAGACAGAACTTATTTTCTTGTTCTTTGTGCTAATTTCAACTTTTTTATAATGTTACTTTTTTGTGATCCCCTTGTAGTTGTTTTGTTAGGAGTTCATATTGGATGATTCTGAAGTGTCTGATGCTTATAAATGTGTGTATTGATAATAGTTTTCATGAGAATCTGGATATCATATATTCATATGTATCCTTTAAATAGATCACTTCGGTTTATAGAGTAGGAGTGCATGTATCATGTACGTTCTTGTGCATGTGTATGAGTGTATGTTCTTAACAGTAATGAGTATTTTACTGTCATAGTTGATTCCTAAACTCTAGCAAAGTTTATTCCTAAACTCTAGCAAAGTTTATTCCTAAACTCTAGCAAAGTTTTTGGAAGTCAACCAGCTCTGATTTTTAGTTTTTTTATTGTCCCCCTTTCGTTCGTTCGATTAACCTGCTAAAGAAATATATATATTGATATAGGTAGCATGGTTGTTTGAACTGCCACCCCTACCCCCCTTTTGATTTTTATTCCATTTTTCTTGTGTTCTTCAGGCGACATACAGGGTTGCGATCTTTTTACTTCTAACAGCGGCATTCTTCGCACTAGTCCCTCTTAGATTCATAATCCTGTTTGCTGTGATGGAGCCCTACACGAGGGAGATGCCTTTGAGAAAAGAAAGCAGCTACAGATGGCTCAGGAGATTGAGAGAGTGGTGGTTTGGAATACCTGCTGCTCCTGTTCAGCTGATCAAGCATGAGGACAGTAAGAAAAAAAAATAACCGCCCAAGCTTTGACTATCACACAAATTGGTTAAGCATATATGTTAAGACTGTTGTTGCTGCCGGCTAATGGAACAAGCCTTTTGCATTTAGCTTACATGACTGGTAATATTTGGTGAAGGCTACAGATTAATTTTCCGGAACTTCATGAAGAGTAACTGTTGCATTACTGCTCTCAACACTATCGAATATCTAAAACAAGGGAGTTAGGACTTGAAATTTTCAGATTTTAGGATGAATTATTACTCGGTCTTCTTTCCCTTGGTTGCTCTGCTGTACCAATTTTTGATTTAAAATTGTATTGTCTATTAGTAAAAATGCCACAAGTGTTTGTAATGTATACCGAACCTATTATGGTTGTCTTTTAGACTTGTAATTAATGGGATACACAAGTTTGTGAATAAAGTCCACTTTTGTTACAACTTATGTGCTGTATTTTACTTCATGAGTATGTTGTTCATGCATTGATGAGAAGTTAACATCTTCGACGAACACGTTCAGGAATCCACTATTATTAAAGAAGTTGGTAAAGTGATTCCACGTGATTTCTTGAAGGCTTGGTGCAAACCACGGGAATTAGATATAAGGATTACTATGAGCTGGATGAGGTAGTTGAGAATTACTCAGTATGTTTATAAGTCGAACCTGCTTGTTTAGTTGTTTATTTAACCATTAAAGTATCTGATCTGTTTGTTAACAGCGGTTATTTAGATATTTTCACGATTTCACTCTGGACTCCTTATGTGGGTTTGATGGCCTATTACTTGATCGCTTCCCTACTTGTAAAACCCTTGAATTTAAGAATGATAATGCTCTTAAAGTATAAAAAAATAACATATTAACATTGGCTTGTGTTGGAAACACTGAGATAAATAATCTAAGTCTCTTAAAACTTAACACTGAACTTTCATAAAACCAGTACTAAGCTTTGTTTTTCATAAAATCGAATCTGTTATTAACATGAAATACAGCATTTTAAGAAAAAACATATATTAAACTACTCTATTTAATCCCATTATAATCCATTGTTGTGATGATTTTTGCTAACTATGACGTGTATGTTAAAAATATGCAATACTATGATGTACGGAGTATATACTTGTTGGAAACTTGAAATATGAGTTGAGTATTCATTACAGAGATGTCATCCTCAGTGTTTGTGAAATAGTGAGTGTACTTGGCTGGCACAAAGTATAAATGTAGGCGTGAGCTCTTTCATTTTTAAATTTTAATTTCTGATCTTGAACCCCTGTTTGGGTCTGCTGCGGCAAAGAGGATCTGCATCGAACATTCAGAATAATACTACACTACTTACAGAAAATGGAGATACATGATTAATGATTATCTTAAATCGAGCTATATTGAACTAAAGGATGCCCTTTGTCGATGATAGTTCTTCACAATCACTGATGCTGCATGGGGAGAATACTATTAATCAACTGCAATGATCAAGAAAAGAGGAACGGAAAGCAAAACCTTAGTAGATTTATTTGGATAGAACTATAAATAAAGCTCTTGCATTATTAGTTCTATCTTCACAACAGAAGCTCCGTCTCTAGAAGCTCAGACAGAACTATCTAGACTGCATATGAACATATATTAAAGGAAATAAACGAGAAAGCATAAACAAAAATTCAGCTTTTGCAGGTAACACTATTTTATTTTACAAGTCAGTTGCCTTCATCCACAACCTGACTGTTTACAAACATGTTCTCTCTTCGTTTGGGGAAACCAGAGGAGTCAAGATTAGAGCCCCTGAAATTCAGCTCTGAGGTTGCTCTATAATTCGGATCAACTGATGAAGGCCTTGAGCTTGTGTCCACTGCACTTGGCCTATAGGAACCACCGCTGCCGCCAGAATATCGGGAAGGAGAGGTATACCTTCGTGACGGACCTCTTATACCATTGCCTCTCAAATCCATGATATCAGCATTTCTTGATGATGAATCAGTGAACGATCTATCCCCTGACCCGGACCCTAACGGGGCACCACCAGTGACTGAGGTGGAATTGAACGGGTCATCTGGGCCCCAGGATGTAAGTGCTTCCTTTTTCTTGGCAAAGAACTGCCATGCTCCAAAGAGGAAGAGAATGAAGAGCAACACGGGACTTGTCCAAAGCACAGTATTGGTCTCTCCTTTAGATATTGGGAGTTTTGAGCGGTACATTCCCACATATCCTCCTCCAAGACCAAGAATAACAAGCTTTTCGCGGTCACTGGCAATTAGTGGTATTGAAAATTCCCTCCCATTATTGCCCTTGACAGGTTGACCAGATAAAAATGATGACTTGATCTCCTCTATACCAGCAGAAAATGTAAGTCGAGGAGCACCAGACCTGATGTAGTGTTGAGTTGAAACATTGTACACGTGAATCTTTTCTCTACTGATGATTAGCAAATATCCCTTAATAGCCTGAAAGGCTAGAGGCTCATCCATGTCAAACTTTTTCCTGGATCTAACCCTGCATTTGAAGTTGGTTATATCACCTAATAATAGGAGATGAATCAAATCACCTGATGAGGTGAACCCATATGCCTTTGAACGCTCAGTAGCATCAAACACATAGTTTCTCACCATTGAGTCATTGAGACCTTCGCAGTCAGTCTCCCTAATCTTCATAGTCCTCAAGTCCAAAGACCCCGCACCCCTTTCCATCAAGAATAGAAGGCGTTGCTTAAGGAATACAAGGGGGCGGCTAGTTGGAACAGCCAACCCATAGAGAGTACCATTTTCCCTAAAAACCTTGATTTTTCCAGTTTCCTCGACAGACAAAATATATCTGGATCTTGCAACATGATGCACTTCCAAAATAGAGACAGGGGAGGCAGTCTCCCCAGTATCAAGCTGCACGAGATTCTGTATATGAAGGGAACTCAAATCCTCGGAAATAGAAGTCTCCCAAAGCCTATGAGTGAAGATGAGGCCATTTCTATGGCCTGTAACCAAGACACTCTCATTCATATAAATAGACATGTAGGAAAGCATAGAGGTTACAGGGGAATGAGAGAGTGTGTAAAAGTCAGCCAAAACATCCCCATTCCTGAGGAAGACATAAACTCGTCCGTGATCATCGCCAACAGCAATATACTTAGTGATGCCTTCAAAATCCCGGAAAGGCAAAACATTGACACAAGTAGCTACAGAATCGAGGTTAACGGCGGACATAAATTGGAACTTCTCAGACCAAAAAGGGCTGTATTTGGTAATGGAGGGGCCGGTTTTCAAACGAGTCCCATCTACATCTACATCTGCATCTACACCTACATGTACTACATCTTGAATGCCAATATTATTATTATTATTATTATTATTATTATTTCTGTCTCTTCCCACAGTGGAGGTCGAAGTCATAATATTATAAGGTGATCTATCAGAGTTTTCCTGTTCATTTTGGTCGAGTTTGGACTCTAATCTTTGAACAAGCTCACTCAAATTCCTCACAAGCTGTTCTAGCTTATCAATTTGAGATTGGTGTTGATGATTTTGATTATATTCCAATTTTGGATCATTATTATCATGTTGTTCATGATTAGCAATTACATCATTTTCAGGCAAACATTTAACAAATAACCCATCAAAATACAAAATGCAAATCAAAACAAGTAAAAACACAAATAACTTGCCTTCCATATTCTCTCCCTCCAAAAACCAAACTCAGCACCTTCCTTTAATCATTGTCAGCGATTCGCAGCACCGATCAATTTTGAATATGGGGATTGGTGATCGGTAATATTTGGGGGCGAATCACTGTTACTGTTACTGTTGTTGTTTGTTGTAAGTGACTCTAACTTCCTGCGTTTTTCCAATCTTACTTAATGTGCTTTCTTTAGCTCCTAGCCTCCTACATCTTACTTAGCTGCAACCTATTTTCATTCTCAATTAACACCATCCACAACACCACAATAGCACAAGCCTTGTCCGTCAAAATAATATAATAAATTTTTTACCAACAATATACAACATCAAATTTAATAATCAACTTTTATGATTTATTTTGTTTTTACTATAATATTTTTCACCACCTAAAATGTTGTAAATATATAAATTTCTCTTTATTATGAACCTCAAACCTCCTTATTATGCCTCACTGGACCATTCTCCTTAGGTAGTATGAACCAAAATTGCACCATGCTTGAGCAATGATGGTTCCACGATTAGACCGTGCATGAACCACAAACGAGTGGCTTAAAATTTGACTTCGCCGAATGTTTGACAAGTGTCGTGGTGTCCCTTGAATCAATATAGTATTCAGGGCGTTTGGTACAAAGGATAAGCATATAAGTTGAATAAAAATAGAAAATTAGTATATAATTGCAATGCTATTTCTATGTTAGTAGACATGGGGAATAAGTTGAAACTAATTATAACATTATCATGTGACCTTTACTAAAACTTTTCTTCTTTCTTTTATCTATCAATTTCATCAATGACATTTTGGTATTGTTGAACTTAAATCTTATTACTCCAAGTTCTAGGTATAAAAATGGTCGGATGAAAGGGTATTGTCATTACGTCTCATCCACACAATATATGTAGACATAACTGTTTTTTATGTTAAAAGGCTAGATTGTTGAGTTGTGTGGAATAAGGGGTTTATCAAATTTTTAATAGCCCATACAGACGTACCAATAACATGTCAAGCGTAAACTCATCTAATAAATAACTCCTTAGAGAAAAGGGCATGGCCCGAATTAGTTATTTTGTAAAGGTACCTGGAGTAGTTGTTTTAGCTTGTATTTTGATATGAATTTCTAACATTGCCATCTTTAAACCCAAAAAGTGTAGATTAACAACCCATGAATTATTGTAGTTATCCATCCTTTTGGCTTGCGTGATCTGCTTTGCTCGACTTTCATCCATGATGGTTGGCGCTAGGGGGTGTGATGGGTTGGTTTTGATCTGGGCATGCTTGGGTGTTCTCTTGAGTTCAATATTTTGAAAGGCTATTTGATGGATAGGTTCAAGTTCTTTGTTTCCGTATGTTGCTTTGCATAAGGACAAGCAAGTGTTTGGCTTGGGGAGTTTGGTGTAGTTAGTTGATATGCCTTGTACAGTTGTACCTTGTGCAAATTGAAGCACTATCTATGACAACATTATATTCAATATTTGATTATTTGTGGTATCTTGTGGGGATCCATTGTAGCAATTGGTATCTAGAATTTAAAGGTGAATATGGGATGCCAATTGAGGGTTAATCGTCCCTCAATAGCATTGCTAAATGCTGAGAATTAGGAGTGTCTTGTGTAAAAGAGAGGGAATTAATAAAGCCATGCACCCAAGCACAACCCTCAATTACAACAAGGAATGCTAGTCACAACATAAGGTGTTGCTTATATAAAGCATAATGAGACAATAAAAATTAATAGATTATCGAGCTACAAAGATGGAGACGAGTTACTAAAGCAATCAATGAAAACAGATCTAGAAAAGGTTGTATATTTGAGCATACAAGGCAGAATAAACAGAATTAGACATTGCTCAACCATTCCATCATCAAGTTGCATGACTCTAAATAGGTACAAGAGCCAAATGGTCACTCAATCCCTTTGCAATTGACATTCAACATGTATTAAAGAATATCTCAACTTCATTGGTATTTCCTTTTGACGATTTCTATATGCTAACAAATGCAGCTAGATAGATGAGTAACATCTGTAAGACTGAAACCATTATACATTTCTTGAATATGCTGTACAATGTTGTTTCTCCTATTCAGCTTCCAAAAACTGTGTTGACTAAAAAACAGAGACCAACTGTAAGTCTGTAACTATTAAATCTACTGGGAAAGACCTGTACAATGTCACAAATACTGGCAAGCTAAGAGTCATCATCTTGAACCAAACATCAGACGTTATCTGGCCAAAATTCTCGGAAGAATGCTCGTTGTAGTTCCTTCTCTTGCTGGCGCTTTTCTTCATCCAACATTTTCCTCATCCTTTTCGAAAGTGCTTTCTCCTTTTTTGACTTCTTCTCCTGCACAAATAATCACATACAAGTTAGTATTCTTAGTAACGAGAGAACTCAATGAATTGAGGCCAACAAACCATGGATAGTACATCATTTACATCGATAGTAATTGAGATATGACATTCAACAATAGTTGACGAGATACTAGTGGAACTCTCATTCTAACTCAAGACTGACAGCTGAATTAGGTAAGCATGGACAAAACGACAACCAAGTATTAAAACTCCAGTCCCCTCCCTTATCTCTTTGTAGCAAGACAAGTAGGCAACAGTATAGTAAGTAAAAACATAGTGTTCCTTGACAAAATAAAAATGTAGTGTTCACGCTTTGCAGAGAACATGAATTCCAAAGCTGTATGGTAACATATTATTTTAGCAAAATCTGATGAAGATAACATGTTTTTATTTTGAGCAATAAGGATCATCACCATCAACCGATGCAAGAGCAGATATGTCTTAGAGTCATATTTGTTCAAGTTATAACGATGAAATTGATAATGTGTTCAGCCAAAAGGTTAGAATTTAAAAGTTAAAACCCCCAACCAATTGGTTAAGGGACAAAGAAAGCAACCAATAAGCCAAAACCAAGTTGGTTAATCATAGCCTGTTTAAACAGCTTGTTTGGTAGGACACATTGGGGAGGAAAGGAAGGGAAAGGAAAGGAAAGGAAAAACTAGGCTTTCCAATGTTTGGTTTTAAAAAATAGATGGTATTTGATTAGAAATGGAAGGAAAGAAAAGGAAAGATAGTTAACATATTTTACACTTTCCTTTCCTCCCAAAATTGGGGGATTTGAGAGGAAGGACAAAATTAAAAACTTTAGAATAAGAAAATTCTTCAAATTTGTCTTTTTTTCCTGTACTAATACCAACCAAACATGGGATTCCATCTAATTCCATCCAATTCCTACCCTTGAAAACAAACATGGGAAAGTAGACTTGATTTCTTTTCTCCTTCCTTTCATTTCTTTTCACTTGCTTTGTTTTCCTTTCTTTTACTAAAAATGAACCACACAAATTGAAATGGGCTACTAAGCGTGTTTGGTAGGGGGGGGGGGGGGGTTGGGGGGGAAA
>PYUH01000490.1:238791-263740 GCA_016808085.1 Suaeda aralocaspica
TTTTTTTTTTTTTTTTTTTTTTTGTATTTATATATCATGTTTAGAGTCATTATTAGATTGTCATAGCTTTCATCTCAGGCATGTATACATTAAATATGGTTCTCAATCTTAACTATAGACTTGTATCATATAAAAAGAGATGTATTTATTGAGTTACTTGGTGAAGGGGGAATTGAATTAGCCACTCTTAGTAGAGTAATACCTCATCAGTAGTGATCGAATTCAGGGGTATCAAAAGGGGCTCTGCAAACACCTCTTCAACGTCTAAACAAGTGAGGTGTGTACGTCACTGTTGCTAATATTAGTAGCATCGTATTTGTTGTTGTCCAATAAGATTCTATAAATTGTGCACCACTTATTAATTATTACCACGTACTCTAGATGTCCTAATGTTGTAATTCATTTGTTGTTTTTGGTAGAGCATTATCATATGATTCATTAGCCTTTGAGGTCACCTTGTTAGCATCCAACCTAATCATTTGTGGGGGCATTGCTACCCAGGCCATAAGACCATAACTTAATAATTTATGTAGGAGCAGTGATCATCATGAAATATTGAAATGTTTAGTCCAAAAAACTAAGCAAATTGTTATAATCATGAAAAAGTTCGTGAACAATTGGTCAATGGCAGAAGGCAAGCCGATATTAGGCGTTAAACTCGTGATCGAAGTTGATTAGTTTAGTGTATAAAATATGGGGGGGGGGGTGCAATTGAGGGTTGAGTAGTTTTTAGTTAGGGTGATGAACATGGTCTAGTGAGATCACGAACACAAGACATCAACATTATTTGATAGTGCAAATTCACATATGATTAATCCTTCCTTAACCCTTAACTAGTATTAAAGCAATAATCGCTCATTTTTTACCTCCCAAATTTCCCTCCTAACCTACTCAATTAGCGGTTGCATAAAAAGCACAAAAATAATTAAAATTAATGAAATTAATAAATGTACTTTGGAAATAAAGTTTCAACATCCAATAATTAGTATATAACTATAGTATAATTTTTTTTTTATCAAAAGTTAAATTTGATTTTCAATTTATATGAAATTGATTCGTACTCTAAGTAAAAAAAATAGCATTCGATTAAGAATTATCTAATAAAGGTACACATATGAGCTAGAAAACAAAACAAGAAACAAACCCATAATCAAGTCGAATCCAAATATCCAGTAACCCAAAGAAGAAACAAACCCAATTTACCACTCTACCAGTGTTGAAGTTGAACCCAAGTTCTGTTATTCTATACCTCAAAAAAAAAAAAAAAAAAAAAAAAAAAGTTATGTTTTTGTAAACACAAAACACAAAACACAAACAATCTTACATCTGCATTTCCAAACAACACAAGATCGATCGATCTCCTTTCTTTCTTTTTCATTAGACAGCGCTAAATCTTCTCTTGTCTTGTGTTAGTCCCCAATTTCTTTGTTTTAACAGGTGAATTTGGCAAAACTCCAGAAAAACCCTAAAATTCAAACTTAGATTAATGGATTTGGATAAATGGATCGTTAAGGTTAAAGAAGGCCAACATTTAGCCGAAGATGAACTTCAGCTTCTTTGCGAATATGTACTTCTTCTTCTCTCTCTTCGCATCCCTTTTTTTCTTTTTTGTGTTTTTTAATTTCTCGGTAACTGATTTCGTACTGTGCTTCGACTTTTTGAAGATTTGCCTTTCATTGCTATGCATATGCATATGTATGTGTTTATGTATTTTAATTCCATCAATTGTTGTTGCTTGATTTCAATTCATTATACTCCTATTCAATTGATCCACAAAGTAATGCCTTGTATTGTTTGTTATGCAATTTTTCTGGTTAAGCAGCAACACATGGTACCACTTGTTTTGCTCTATTTTAGAATTGGGTATCGTCATGAATATGTTTTTTCTGTATTACGGATCCTTTGTTTTGTTGCCCTGCCGCAGCTGCAGCCGCTGCCTTGGTTATGGTTTGCTGCTTCTAAATTAGGATTGGAATTGAAGTCATAGGGATTATTAATTTATAGAATATAAAATACTTTTGTTCAAGGGACAATATACTTTTGTGGCAAAGATACAAATTTTAAGCCAAAGTTGCCCCATGCTGTTTTCTTTTTGTGATTTTCTTATAAAAGGGATTTGAGGATGGTTGTAAATAGGTTGATGTTGCGGCTGCATCTTTACACAATCAACGTTTGATTAAGGATTGCCTTGTTTTGTTTTATTAGGACTCTTTTGTGTAGCCAGTTTTTCTACTTTATGGAGCAAGCAGTTCTGTTTATAGTTGTAATTATTTGCAACTGAGTATTTTCAAAGATTGTCTTTTCTGGAAGGAAGTTGTCATTTATTATTATAGCTGGGTTATTTTGTGTTGTTTGAGATTTCTTAATTGGATATCTATTGACCAAAATCCTCACATATACAAAGGGAAGTAGAATGACAATTATTATCTTTATACTCAAGTTTTTTCTGCATCGTGTTCGTTTGTAACAACCTGATGCTTTTGAGTGACTGTTTGGCCTTAGGATTACTAATATGGAAATAGAAGTAGACCTTTGTGAAAATGTAGCTTATTATTTGATAGTTCCTTTTTTGTATACTTGTGGGAGCAGTTTGCCTTCTGCCTAGTCAGCTACTTAGTTTGAAAGTGTTGCAAACTTTGGGTGATGGTGATCTGGCCAATTCTGTGTTGAAATTATAATTTGACCCTTAAATGTATGTATTTCACACATATTTCTCTTGGGTTCTCACGGTTAAAAAAGGTTTGACGTTTCCGTTGGTCTCTGCTGGCTTATGTTAGTATACAGAACAATACATAATTTGATCCTGGAAAATTAGTTGCAAGAATGAATTGTCTTTTTTACAAGCTGATATAATAGTTTGTATTTCTTTCTTGTCACAGCAGCGTTTGAATCGGATTTTTTTAATCCGGTTTTTTGTCTTTATCCACTTTCTCAATATGGCTAGATTATACACTTAGCTTTATTTGCTTCTGTCGTTATTGCTCTGTTACTTGGGCTCCTGTTATATCTCATAATATATTCATATTTTTTGTTCATATGGCTGTACGGATTATATTTTATGTAAAATTACTATATCAGCACTATGCCATTCTGTTGATCTGTAATAATCTTTGTAAAATGGTTTGAACAGGTGAAAGAGATACTTATTGAGGAATCAAATGTGCAGCCTGTCAATAGTCCGGTCACTGTCTGTGGTGACATCCATGGTCAATTCCATGATTTAATGAAGCTTTTCCAGACAGGAGGTCATGTTCCAGATACCAATTACATATTTATGGTAATGCCTGATTATTGTTGTTTAGCATTCTTGTTTGCTGATATGTAATCCCTTGTTGTCTAGTTCTGTTGACCTCTAATCCTTCAAGTCCTTTTTCAGGGGGATTTTGTCGATCGTGGCTACAATAGTCTTGAAGTATTCACGATCCTTTTGCTCCTTAAAGCTAGGTATGTCATTCATATATATATACATGCAGATGTTCCTCTGCTTTGTTTTAAGTTTCAACTTTTATCTCAGAGGTGGCCATAGTGGTTTAGATAGGAAGGTATTTTTAGCAATGATGTCTAAGTGCTTTCAAAATAATGGGACACCTGGAAATTTTGCACAATCAAAATTTCTGGGGTGGGGAATAGTTGCTTGACTGATTGTAAGATGCTGCTTAATTTGATGCTTCTAGATCAATTTTTCTGTCGACTCTAGCAAAGTCAAATAGATTTCTGAATATCCTCTTAAGATGCCTCAAGTGTTGGTAGTTTGGAACTCCTTTCTGTATATTGTTTTGTTTGAAAAAGAATCACCTTATCATGTGCTACATTCTTCGATTGGAATAAAGCATCGGAGTGTATATGAAGAGGAGTGTTCTTATTACATTGTTACCTTTGAAATGGTTATTACCTCTCCATACAAGTTTACAATGTTTGAATGTATAATTAATCAGTTAGTTAAAGTGTATATGCTATTATGGCACTACCGTTCCCAAATGTTTGAAGAAATTGCAGATTTTTAGAAACACAATATCTCACATCTTATCCAGCCCTTCTTATTAACATAAGCTTCAAAGCGTTGGAGATAGCTATGTCTGTCAAGCTAGATAGGTTGCAGTGAGAGATGGTTTGCTTGGTGGGTTGGTTGTGGTGAGCATTTTAAATGGGCTTGTGTGATGGGGAGGAAAGTCAAGTTGTGGTTTCTTGTGGAGATAAGAAATGATTTATAGTATCACAGATTTTGCCATTCGGAGAGAAGAATTAGGGTGTTTTGTAAAACAAACAAAACATAACAAGAGACATTGGGATGAGAGATTGTGTGATTAGCCAATTTGCTTTCCTTTTGGCTTTTGATTGAAGGCTTTTAGTGTCGTGAAGAAAAGCATACTCATTTGGCGTTGAAAGTCACCAAGTTTTATTTTTTTATTTTTTTATTATTATACAATATATTAAAAGGCTTTGCTTTCAACGAAGATACGCCACGTGGCGCTCACCGATGGATGTGGCACATGTCACTCTTTGCAAGAGTTCCATGCACAAGGTTATCATCTGTAACAAAAATACTAACCATACGTAGCTACTAGGATTCGAACACATGACATATAAAATAAAGTGTGAAAGTTTAATCACCAATCTGTAATAAATTTGATGTTTAATGTATCAAAGTAATAGATAATAAAGTCTTGCAATCATATGGTATGAACTTTTGATTCGTATCACTTTTTTACTTGCACCAAAACTTATGACATTGTTATCTGTATCCCCAGTCTTTTGTAGTTGTTTTGCCTTTTGAATTAACAACTTATCATATTACACCCCCCTGCAATTTGATTTCGCACTAAAAAAAACACATAATGAAAAACAAACAAAAGCATATTTGATAATTGTAGCTGACCCGGGGCATTGTATGTGCCAAAATTTTAATTTATAGGAAAAATTGCCAGAAAAAACCTTTTAACAATTTTTTTTGTCAACAGAAACCTTTTAAAAAATTTTTTGCTAGAAGAAACCTTAATGTAAATTTTTTTTGCTAGAAAAAAACCTTTTTACCTGTTTCCGGTGTTAACCACCATTTTCAGGCGTTGACCTACTATTTCTCTTATTTGCACTCCGAACTAACTCCATCAACAACCAATTAAGCAACAATATTCATGTTACATCAACAAATTAACGAAATTTTGACAACAACAACATTTGCAAACAAAATCAAACACTATGAATTGCACAATATCAAAGAATTACGCATGCTCGACTCAATATCCATTGCAAACAACATCACCATAACTCATAATTGACATAACAAATCAGAACGCTTACTTCTTTTTCTCAATAATTTCCCAATTACATTGCTTTGCCGTTGAGGAACAAGATTTACTGTTACCCTTACTTTGTGTTCTTCGTGGTGACATTTCACAGAAGAAAAAAAAAGGGGGGGGGGGGGAATGAGATTTTTAGGTTACAAACATCGAATAGTAAGCGAAAGGATTTGAAAGTTGTACGAGAATGAAATTTTACATGTTTATGAAGTGTTAATCTGAATTGAATGCATGTCGAGAGTTCATTGAATGAGGTATGATATCATGAGAGCAGAGTAAGAGAGAGAAATTAGAAAGTTAAAAGATGTAAATGAGTTAGGGAGTGCAAATATAAGTTTGGAGTGCAGCAAGAAAAAAAATAGTCTGTCAACGCCTGAAAATGGTGGGCAAAACAAGAAACAGGAAAAATGGTTTCTTTTGGCAAAAAAATTTTACATGAAAGTTTCTTTTGGCAAAGGTTTTTTTTTTTCAAAGGTTTCCCTTGGCAAAAATTTTTTTTCAAAAGGTTTCTTCTGGCAATTTTTCCTTATTTTTATTATTTAATAATCGTTTTTGAATTCATAGTTTAGATCTTTCCCTTTGGAGAGAATTATGCTGGATAATTGGAAGAGTGTGCGAGCTATATGGATTCCCCAAAATAATTGGAATTTTTGGTTGTCTGATGAAATTAAATATGGATAAACTAATTTTGATTGCTGGAACGTTATCATTTATTGAATTGCGTATTTGCTTGATGCAAAGGTGATTTTATAAGTAAATTTTACTTGGAGCGGACTATCAATTATCCCATCAAAAAGATTTTCTTAATTCGTACATGCTCTACTACCATTTTTTTTTTTTGAGGTTGCAGGTTGCTACATCATCTAGAAATTATTTGGTTTGATGCTCTGCACCTTTTATATTATTATTTTAAAGTGCTTTGCAAGGGCAGAATTGATTTATATGGTTCCAATATGTGTTCTTCTCTTTGGCCAGGTATCCTGCCAACATCACTCTTTTGCGTGGGAATCATGAAAGCAGGCAGCTTACCCAGGTAAGTTGTTGGCTAATGTCCTTAATCTTGTTTTAATCATGTGCAAGTGTTTTCTGTGGTAGACCGAGTAGTATATAGTGATCTGGCCAACAATAATAAGTCTTACCATGTGTAACATACAAATGGACTTGGTGTTTTAGAAACTTACTAGGTAGGCTTATTCATCCTCAGTTTGTAGCCTGAACATTTGTTCCCAACTTTCCCTGTTCTCTATTATTAATCTTTTGGTTGTGAACTTGTGATGGAGAATTCAGATTATTGACTTGTATGGGCTATGGGAATCCAGTAAGTACAATCAGTACAATGGCTTTGACTAAATTACTTATTTTTTTTTTTAGGGGAAAAGTTTAAGTAGTCTTTAAACCATGATGGTTCGCAAACATGAGGGAGTTTAATGATTGACGTATATTTTCTCGGTAGTGACAGTTTTGGTAAAAAAATCATGTACATACTTAGTTGTAACTTTATTAGTTTATTGTATGCAGTTGCTAAATTATGTATTCTTCTTTTATGCATTTCAAGATTTTGAAGTTTATTATAATGGATTTGAAGATCCCAAGTAAATGATGGTATCATATTTCTCTATATAAAATTGACCATAACTCTAATGCTATATAAGAATGAAGCTTAATCACGTGGGATATTATTAGATTCATCCCAATGCTTTTAGTTTAATTTTTTAATAAGTAATATTTATCAAAGTTTAAATTATAACGTAGTGCATTGGAGAATAAGCTTGCAAAGTTTATGTAATAGAGGAAGTTAGTTTGAAGAATCAACAATGTTTTACATTCTCCGGTGTAGCTGTGTAGGGGCTTCTATTATTTCCTCAAATATGACTTTCTACTGTTATGACCTTACGGGCTGCTTGTATTCCAATACTGTTCATGTAAGTTGGATGTGATGTGCTGTTTTGTATTGTCAGTTACTTCCTGGGTCACTTACTTCGCGATGTCTGTTCATTATGTTATGTTGCATGATATGTTCTAGTGTGTGGGGGGCTGTGACCTATGGGCCTATTAGTTTATGCTATAATGAATTTGTTTTTCTCAGGTATATGGTTTTTATGATGAATGCCAGAGGAAGTATGGAAATGCAAATGCATGGAGATATTGCACAGATGTTTTTGATTATCTTACCCTCTCAGCAATCATAAATGGAACTGTAAGATTCTTACTCTGCATTACATCTTAATCATGATGCTATGTTAGGCGGGTCCTTTGCGATCAGGAGGTTTATGGTTTAATTCACTAAAAGACCTTCCCATCTTATACTTTTGTTTGGACAAAGGACAGAGTATTACACAAGTTTAAATGTTGTTCATATCACACTTTCACTGTAGCATAATTCTCCGGTTATCCTTCTTATGTGCATATATTGTGGCCAATTGGTTAGAGAGATTCTTATGTGAATCTGTTTGCACTTTGAAGTCACCTCTGCAGTTTTTTTCCTTGTCAACCATTTTGGAAGCCATGTAGTATTATCATAGAGCACATCAAATTTCTCTAAATACATTTGTCCCTTTTTCTCGCTTTCTTTATTTATTAGCTCCTTTTGATATTGCAGGTGCTATGTGTTCATGGTGGGCTTTCGCCTGATATTCGGACAATTGATCAGGTTCTGTTTGTTTTTCTTCAAGTCTCGATGCCATTTTTGGTGCGCTAGATGCATAGGCATTTTTTCTACAGGATTCAAAAGTTACTTGTGATGTCTTGCATTTTTGATACAAGCCTTGAATTTTAGGATTCAAATTTTTTCCCTTTTTGAAAGTATTCTTACCACATTAGTTTTGTTCAAATATATGGTGTAACAAACTTACCCAAAATTTTTTTATCCCTACCATGGTTATCTTCTTTGTTTTGTAGATGCATAAGCACATGGTTTTTGGTTTTTTTTTTAGTTACTCTATTTTTATGTCATTTATTATCTTGATTTGTCATGTAGCAGATAAGGGTTATTGAGCGGAATTGTGAAATTCCTCATGAAGGGCCATTTTGTGATCTCATGTGGAGTGATCCCGAAGATATTGAAACATGGGCTGTAAGTCCTCGGGGAGCAGGGTGGCTTTTTGGATCAAGAGTGACTTCTGAGGTATCACCTATTGTTTTTTTTACAAGAGCAATATGTTTGATGAATAAACTAAGCTCTTTAATCTTTATATATGCAGTTCAACCACATAAACAATCTTGATTTAGTTTGTCGAGCTCATCAACTTGTACAAGAAGGTCTCAAATACATGTTTCAAGATAAAGGCCTTGTGACGGTAAAGTTTGCTGCTTAAATGTGATTTTTTTTTTTTTAAAATTATTTTCTTCAATTCCATTTATTGATGTTGTTTCTGACTTAATAGGTATGGTCGGCACCGAACTACTGTTATCGTTGTGGGAATGTTGCTTCAATATTGAGTTTCAATGACAACATGGTGAGTCAATATGTATTAGTCAAAGTAAAAAGGTTTGCTGTTGTAATGCAGTTTTCGTTCTAGATGATACCTTATTGCACTACTTTAATATTTTGACTGACAAAGTGGCGTGATTGCTTTCTTGTATTGACTTGTTGGTATCTGAAATGTTTTCCTTTTTACTTCATCATGGAATTTTCCACCTGGTTACTTAATTTATAGCCTATTCTTCATACTCCGTATAATATTGAGGAAGACGGGTCAAATTCCCTCTGTTCTGATACCAAGGATACAGAGAGAATCGGATAACTTAAGAACGATCCAGCATCCTAGCAGCTTAAAGCAAGCATAGCATTTTAAAGTGATGTCTTGATTATTTTCAATACTTGGTGCATTTGTCCTGTGGTACCTGGATTTAAAGTTGCATTTTTATTGATTGAAATTTCCTCTGCTGCTGTCTGCCGCAGCAATCATGTTTACACGTGCTCCTTTATTTCATCCTGTACTTTCTTTTAAGTTTTATACCATTTCGTTCCATATTTCCTGTTGGAACACATTTTACAAATTCTCTTCTTGGAATTGGAAAGCTTTTTACTTGTTAAAATTGGAATTTGGAATCCATCTTTCAAAAACTGTTGTTTAAAGTGGAATGTGCCATAGAAACACTGTTTTTCAATCAAGAACACATCTTACAGATCTCATTTTATCTATAGAAGCAGCGTATGTTGTGGAGGTCCTGCCTTCACCTTATAGCAATGACTCTCTGAACTCTGTTTCATGCAAGAGTATAAACAGGACTTCCCTGTGTTACTATAATTTCAATAAGTGCCTTTTATAGTTGCTATGCCAGTTGCTTGAATATTGGGACACATAAGGTGCTTCAGTTGTCTGATTTTTATTATGTAGAACAGTATTTGTTGAAGGAGTTGTTTGTTTCATGGTATTAGCTGTGAATTGAAAACTCAATCTAAATTGTTGTAATGGTCATGTGTAACAGGAGAGGGAAGTGAAGTTCTTCACTGAGACAGATGAAAACAATCAAATGAGAGGACCAAGAACAGGGGTTCCGTATTTCTTATAGAAACTGTCACTCAGAAGTTAAAGACTTTTGTATAATTAATTGATGTGATTTTCCATATTAAATATTTTTTTTTTTTTTTTTGTTGTTTTTGTTTTAGGTGAGGGGGATAAATTCTTAGTAATGTCTTACTGGCTCATTCTTGTTACATCCTTATCAAGTTGTCATTAATTTGTTTGTTGTGCCAGAAGAAAAATGCCCTTTTCAGCCTTGCTTTGTGACTACTCAGATCATGTGTATTTGGGTTATTTCAGTTACTACTAGTAGATAATTAATCTGCATTGTTATCCGATTCTTATAACGTTGTTTTTGCAAGTCTGAGACGGTGAATGAATGTAAAACTACTCCTTTAATTGTGAAGGTTTAAGTTGAAAACGTGTCTTTGGAGTGGGCATCGGTACGAATTGATCATTTTTTGTTGAAGAAAGATGCTGAAAATCAGAAAGAAAAACGATTATTGGTGCAGTTTAGAAGCAATGAAAGTATTCATTTGTAATCAACAGATGCTGCTGGTTTATAGTTGAATGGAAGCATTAAATAGAGGGAATTGTTTATAAGATTGGTAGTATGTGAAATTATTTAAATGCAATTAATAATATGGAGTATGTATGTATACATGTATAATAGTGATAAGATTAGTAATAAAATATTGGTGAAGTAGAAATAGAGGTATGAGGATTATATATTAAAGGATAAAGCATATTGGAAATGGAATTATGAAGGAGTGAAACATAAGATAAGGGTGTAGGAGACAGTAGTGTGGTTGATGTAAGAAGAAGTAAGATATGTTAAAGGCCTGGGGTTAATAATGTAGGGTGTCAAAGGAGATAATGAGGAGTTTGAAGTTAAAGTGGTACCTCCGTTTAAATTCTTCACTTGAACACAACATCAACACACAGTCGTTGTCGTTATCGTTGAACAATAACTTGTTTCCTCTAAAATTAAATCATTCCCATTCCTATTCCTATACCCAAATAAACATGGCGTCTTCATCGCCATTGCCGCCGCTGCCGATAGCGAAGAAAGAGAAACATACGATTGAGATGTTCGGCGATGTGAGAGTGGACGATTACTATTGGCTTCGTGATGATTCCAGAACTAATCCCCATATCCTTCAACATCTTCGCTCTGAAAATTCCTATACTGATTTCATCATGTCTGGTATTTTCTCTATTTGATCCTCTACCCTTTTTCTTTTTTTTTTTTTTTTTTTTTTTTTTTCAATTCAATCNTTTTTATTGTTTCAATTCAATCATTCTTATTTCATTAATATATGTAGGAACCAAACAATTTGAAGAAAAACTATTTGCTGAGATTAGAGGCCGAATTAAAGAAGATGATATTTCTGTGCCCTTACGCAAGGGCAATTACTACTACTATACAAGGACTCTACAAGGAGACGAGTATGTGCGCCGTTGTAGGCGTCCTGCTGCTGCTGATTATCCACTCCCTCTTTCTGTCCATGATACTATGCCAACTGGACCCCATGCTCCTCCTGAGCATGTTTTACTTGATGAAAATCTTAAAGCTAACCACCATTCTTACTACTGTGTTGATGCTTTCAAGGTCTTAATTCGTACCTCTACTTGTCTACTATTTATTTATTTATTTATTTATTCTAGAGTCTAACATCGTCTATCTTTCTTTTTATTTCCATTAGGTAAGTCCAAACAATAATCTGGTGGCATATGCTGAAGATACAAAAGGGGATGAGATTTATACTATTCACATCATTGATGCTCACACTCTCGAACCTGTTGAAAAGCCTCTACTGGCTGTTACATGTGATGTTGAATGGGCTGGTGATGGTGCTTTGTTATATATCACCATGGATGACATCCTTCGACCTCACAAGGTATCTGTTCCTTGCTTCTCTTTCCTTTCTATGTTATAACAACTTTGCGACAGGCTTCTAGGAGTTACTACTTTCTAAGGAACCTTTGGCCTTTTTCTTTAATTTAGCAATTGATCTTTGATTATTGGAAACCTACATATTAGTATCACAATTTAATATGGAGGATTGTTATATTACTTATTCTGTGGTGCAAAAGCTCAATCTTTTGGATGCTTATCATGCTAGGTATTTGTATGATGCCATGATATGTTTGCTTACGGTATTATCTAAGATTAGCCTATTGCAAAACTATTTGCATTGGGTATTTGTCACTCAGTCCTCTATCATTGCCTCTTTCATTTGATGAATTCATTTTAATCGGCTCATCTGTTCTACTGCATAATGAATGCTCAGGTCTGGCTGCATAAGTTGGGAACAGATCAGTCAAGTGACTCTCTCCTTTACCATGAGAAGGATGAAAAGTTTTTTCTTGGTCTCCATTTATCCGAGAGTGAGAAGTTTCTGTTTGTTAGATCTGGAAGCAAAACCACAAGTTTTGTCTTCTATTTCGACAATACAAAACCTGAAGAAGGCCTCAAGGTTTTGATTCCTCGGACAGAAGGTGTATCCACTTATGTCAGTCATCGTGGTAACCATTTTTTTATTAAGCGGAGGACTGATGTCTGCTTCAATTCAGAACTGCTAGCTTGTCCAATGGATAATCTATCTGCAATGACAGTTCTCCTCCCGCATAGGGAAAGGTAGAATTTCTACCTTTGGCGTTTTTGACAATTAAGGAGTGGAAAAAGGAATATTATTGTAGAGGCTGGTATCATTGGCTCTGCAACAGCTGTTATCTTTAGCTTAAGTTGTTTATTGTATTTGTTAAAACTTGATGGTTGTGTTACTTGAATGCAGTGTAAAAATTAGAGACTTCCAGCTATTCCAGGATCATCTTGTTGTATTTGAGCGTGAAAATGGTCTCCCTAAAGTAGTTGTTTATCATCTTCCTGCCATTGGCCAGCCACTTGAAAACCTTTCTGGTGGTAGAAATGTTGACTTTATAGATCCTGTATATGATGTGGATCCTCTGGAGTCACAATTTTCGTCTAATGTTTTAAGGTTCTCATACAGCTCCTTGAGAACTCCACATTCTGTTTATGACTATGACATGGGCAGTGGGGAGTATGTGCTGAAGAAAACAGACACAGTAAGTTCTGAATGTTCATTAATTGTTCTTGTCTTTTTTTGTGGTGTGTGTTTATGTGTGTGTTTGGTTTGTGGTACAAGGTACTCTCATGTTGTTTATCTTAAATTAAAAAAAAAACATTCTCACTTCTGACTATGTGATGGTGAAACCATCACCAATCAGCTTAGATAGCTTTTGTTTTCTATTCAAAAGCCATGCCTTGTTTGATTGAGCAAATTTTGAAGCAGGACGACTGTCTTTTCTTTTTTTTTTTTAGCTTTGCATTATAAAAGCTACTTATGTGGTTCCTGAAGAGGCAAACTACTTTATATCATAATTTCACACTGCAATATGCTAGAATTTGATTGTATGGTTAATTATTCATTTTTCCATAGCATTAGTGCTAGTTACTAAAGCCCTTAAAAGATTACTAGTTATTCGATAATAAGTTGTTTCTCAGGTTCTACATCACCCTTAACAGATTATATCAGAAAGTATATTAGATTCTTACGATGCTCAATAGGTTTTATGTGAACACTTGAACTGCTTTTGTAATAAGGAAGTGTTCATATTGTTTTCTCTGTCTTTATTTTTTCCTGTTCTTCCCTTTTGAAGCTCCCCTCTCTTGCCTTTTGAAATGAGATGGTCAACAGTTATCATTTAAAATTATTCACTTTTCCTTCAGGTATTAGGTGGTTTTAATGCATCAAACTATGTGACAGAAAGAAAGTGGGCCACTGCATCAGATGGTAGTCAAATTCCATTATCTGTTGTCTATCGAAAGGATCTTGTGAAACTTAATGGTTCTGATCCATTGTTACTCTATGGCTATGGGTCATACGAGGTGAGCCTTATATTATGAAATGTTGATTTGATAGCCATTACTTGTTTCTTGTTCTTTTTTTTCCTTGGAGCTTTTAGCTCTTTCTCAATCCTGTCTAATTTTGGAAAGATTAATAGTTACAGGTAATTGTTTAATCAAAAATTAGTCTAATTTGTTATCCTTATTAGGCAATGAAAGGGACAATATTTAGTCATTAGGGCTCCGTTTGGTAGGTTGTAAAATGTTTTCCCCATTTTCCATTGTTTGGTTTGGGCTGAAAAATAAGATGTAAAACTTTGGATGAAAATTCATTTTCAACCTTGTTGAAAATATATTCCTCCAAATTTGTTAGGAATTTTCCTTCAAAAGACAAAGGAAAACATTTCCTTACAAAATTGAAGTAATTGATTTTCAGTTCAACACTTCAACCAAACAATGGGAGATGCTTAAAATAGAAAATCATTTTTAATGGAACCAAACAACAGAAACAATATCATGAAGTTGGGTTTCCATTGTAAAAGGTTTTCCTTGGAAAGCAATTTTCACTTTAAAGTGTTTTACACCCTACCAAACGATGCCTGGTCGCCACTAGTTGTCATGGATTTTTGCAAGCATAAATTGACATTTTTATTCTCATGAGAATTTTCTTTCTATCAATTTTAGTGGAAAGCAAGAATGGGACAGTCGTCAAGACATCAACAGTGCATTTGCACTTATTATGGTAGTTTCTTAAAGAGATATTCGATATTGATTATATATAGTAATTATTAACAAATGGAGTCAAGCTTTCATTTTTTGAGGGGATACTTATATTGAATCATTTGCGTTGGTTCGGACATGTGAGACGGAGACCTGAGGGAGCCCCAGTGCGACGAGTGTAAGGGTGGGATCATGGAAATCTCAAACGAGGTAGGGGAAGACCGAAAATGACTTGGTGGGAAGGGGTTAAAAAGGATATGAAGCTTTTAGATTTGCAAGAGAATGAGGTTCTTGATCGCAGGCGATGGAGGAGGAAAATTTATGTAGATGACCACATGGAATGATTAATTTTGGTTCATGTAGCCGACCCCAATTTTTTGGGATTAAGGTTGTGATTGATTGATTGATTNTATGTGGTTCCTGAAGAGGCAAACTACTTTATATCATAATTTCACACTGCAATATGCTAGAATTTGATTGTATGGTTAATTATTCATTTTTCCATAGCATTAGTGCTAGTTACTAAAGCCCTTAAAAGATTACTAGTTATTCGATAATAAGTTGTTTCTCAGGTTCTACATCACCCTTAACAGATTATATCAGAAAGTATATTAGATTCTTACGATGCTCAATAGGTTTTATGTGAACACTTGAACTGCTTTTGTAATAAGGAAGTGTTCATATTGTTTTCTCTGTCTTTATTTTTTCCTGTTCTTCCCTTTTGAAGCTCCCCTCTCTTGCCTTTTGAAATGAGATGGTCAACAGTTATCATTTAAAATTATTCACTTTTCCTTCAGGTATTAGGTGGTTTTAATGCATCAAACTATGTGACAGAAAGAAAGTGGGCCACTGCATCAGATGGTAGTCAAATTCCATTATCTGTTGTCTATCGAAAGGATCTTGTGAAACTTAATGGTTCTGATCCATTGTTACTCTATGGCTATGGGTCATACGAGGTGAGCCTTATATTATGAAATGTTGATTTGATAGCCATTACTTGTTTCTTGTTCTTTTTTTTCCTTGGAGCTTTTAGCTCTTTCTCAATCCTGTCTAATTTTGGAAAGATTAATAGTTACAGGTAATTGTTTAATCAAAAATTAGTCTAATTTGTTATCCTTATTAGGCAATGAAAGGGACAATATTTAGTCATTAGGGCTCCGTTTGGTAGGTTGTAAAATGTTTTCCCCATTTTCCATTGTTTGGTTTGGGCTGAAAAATAAGATGTAAAACTTTGGATGAAAATTCATTTTCAACCTTGTTGAAAATATATTCCTCCAAATTTGTTAGGAATTTTCCTTCAAAAGACAAAGGAAAACATTTCCTTACAAAATTGAAGTAATTGATTTTCAGTTCAACACTTCAACCAAACAATGGGAGATGCTTAAAATAGAAAATCATTTTTAATGGAACCAAACAACAGAAACAATATCATGAAGTTGGGTTTCCATTGTAAAAGGTTTTCCTTGGAAAGCAATTTTCACTTTAAAGTGTTTTACACCCTACCAAACGATGCCTGGTCGCCACTAGTTGTCATGGATTTTTGCAAGCATAAATTGACATTTTTATTCTCATGAGAATTTTCTTTCTATCAATTTTAGTGGAAAGCAAGAATGGGACAGTCGTCAAGACATCAACAGTGCATTTGCACTTATTATGGTAGTTTCTTAAAGAGATATTCGATATTGATTATATATAGTAATTATTAACAAATGGAGTCAAGCTTTCATTTTTTGAGGGGATACTTATATTGAATCATTTGCGTTGGTTCGGACATGTGAGACGGAGACCTGAGGGAGCCCCAGTGCGACGAGTGTAAGGGTGGGATCATGGAAATCTCAAACGAGGTAGGGGAAGACCGAAAATGACTTGGTGGGAAGGGGTTAAAAAGGATATGAAGCTTTTAGATTTGCAAGAGAATGAGGTTCTTGATCGCAGGCGATGGAGGAGGAAAATTTATGTAGATGACCACATGGAATGATTAATTTTGGTTCATGTAGCCGACCCCAATTTTTTGGGATTAAGGTTGTGATTGATTGATTGATTTTTGGCTATTTCTTTGCTGGAGATATATGGACTTGTGCTTTTGCGATTTGACCAGTATATTCACTTGGGTTTTATATGGATCATATATGAGATACAAGAACAACAGCAATGCCTTGGTCCCAAAATAACTTGGGGTCAGCTAGATATGTATAAGATAGGAATCACAAAAGTCATATGCAGATATCCTATCTCTCCTTTTTTCCTTGTTTAACACTACATTCTCTTCAAGCCCCAACAACCTCATATTTTCACTAACAACCCTCATCCAAGTTTGCTTAGGTCTTCCTTTACCTTTCCTCCGTCCATCTTGCTGCCACTCTTCCAACCTCCTTAGCGGTGCGTTACTCGGTGTCCGTTTTATATGCCCAAACCATCTTAAGATGGGTTTCTCTCATTTTATCATCAATTGAAGCAACTTCAGCTTCTTCCCAATAACCTTATTCCTTCTTTAATCCTTTTTCGTATGCCAAGACATCTAACTTAGCATTTGTAGCTCTGATGCACTTATCTTATGGAGGCAACAATACTTCAAAGCCCAATATTCGGTGATTTCGGTCCTGTAGAGGCATAGAGCAAAGCCATAGTCTGGCTGTGCGATAGAATGGTAAGGTTTTAAGTGGATCTGCATGTTGGTTAAACAACGATTATAACGACCAAAGGGCCCTTGAGATAGAAATTAAACCCTCTTTTATGAGAGCAAATTGGTATCCCCTCCCTACCCTTGAAAGATCACTCTCTTCTTCTTCCCCCCCAACTAAAAAAAATAAACATGATCATATATTCATATGATCGACAGAAGCAAAGAATCATCATTTGCACTCCTTGTTTGACATATTTGGTTATCTAGCTGCCTTACTATGCGGAGGACAATGACACCATCTTCCATAACCTTTGGGAGTGACAAAGGACAGCCTGACAGTTGATCTTGCTCTGGTTAGACTGGTCAAAATCCTCTTCTGAAATGATTTCTTTGCTTTGGCTAGTCTAGACGATAACACCATCTTCCATAACCTTTGGCAATGAAAGAATTTATTTGCAAATAGTGATACTTTGATGTCTGAATTGATTTGCATATACTCCCTTCGGTTTTTTTTTACTTGCTACATATACCCGAAAAGGAAGTTTCTGTTTACTTGTTGCATTGCTTCTTTAGTACGTGGGCCATATAGCACAATTACACTTTTACCCATCCTTGGGGTCAATTTACACTCATTTATTTATACTTAACCCTTGCCTAATATATGCAAAATTATGGTCCCAATGCTGAAAATGATCTTTCTTGGTCTTTGTTCCAATGTGTTGTGTAACAAGTATATAAAACCGGAGGTAGTAGTGTAGTACTATATTATATTTTGGTAGAATTCGTTGTTGAAATCTTTTGTATGTCTTCGGCTCTTTGCAGATATGTATAGATCCTACTTTTAAGGCTTCAAGGCTATCCTTGTTGGATCGCGGTTTCATTTTTACAATAGCCCATATTCGTGGTGGTGGAGAGATGGGAAGAAAATGGTATGAGGATGGAAAATTTCTGAAGAAGCTGAACACTTTCACTGATTTTATAGCATGTGCTGAGTACCTTATAGAAAACAAGTATTGTTCAAAGGAAAAACTGTGCATACATGGAAGGAGTGCTGGAGGATTGCTAATTGGTGGTGTCTTGAATATGCGACCTGATTTATTTAAGGCTGCTGTACTTGGTGTACCTTTTGTCGATGTTGTGACAACAATGCTTGATCCATCAATTCCTTTGACAACTGCAGAGTGGGAGGTAACATTTATTCTCTCTTTTAATGGTAAATTACTTTGTAGACACTTCAACCTTGCTGGGCTATATATGACACAAGCACACATCTCTATTTATTTCCGCCTTGTTTTTGCCTACTGACTAACATGTATGCATAATCTACTATGTAGAAGGCATTTTTGATGTGTTACTACCTCCTCTCTCCTTGCAGCTTGAACTTCCTTTTACCATATGCGACTCGCAACACCCTTAATTCAAGCACTAAGCTAGGAAAAATCCTTGATAAGAAAGATAGAATTCAACATCTCTAGGGAACCCAAGAGAGGAAAGTTCATAGTAGGAGGCATTTTCGACGTGTTACTACCTCCTCTTACCTTGCAGCTTGATCTTCCTTTTACCATATTGAATATAAGAGGAAAGGTCTAAATTAGAACGTAGGAGGTAACTTCAATAGGATGCTGCAAATTTACTCACTTTTGTGTTTGTTGTTTTCATTGAATGCGGAGAGAGGATTTCTGCAGATGACTTTTTTTGGTTCCTCTTATTGATTTGTGTCTAGGCAGTCTAGCCAATTTCAAATTATTTTGGGAATAAGGCTTTAGTGTTGTTGTGGGGCTGTCATGAGCTTTTGTAGGGGAGTAATAGAATGATTATGTTATTTTTTATGGTCTATAAATAGGATGCAAGGACTAACTTTTGGTCTGAGGTTTGTTGACTATGCTCTGAAAATAGCTTGCAGGTCTTAAACGACAATGGTAATATTGGCCTGTAGGTCAAAATATATGTTAGCACATTGTCCGCTGCTGAAGAATTATGCTTTTTCTGAGTCCTTGTCAATGTTTTGATCTACTTCTTTAATGTTCTGGTCTAGTACTTGACATACTTTTTCCAAAAGATTTTAACTGCAGCATGCTATATGTTGTTACAGGAATGGGGTGATCCTAGGGAAAAAGAATTCTATTACTACATGAAATCGTACTCTCCTGTGGATAATGTGAGTTCTTGTAAATATTTACTTTAGCATTAACTTATTTGATTCACTAGCATGTGGCAAGTCCTACATTTGATTCAAAATAATTGGTCTGATAAATGGATCCTTTACACGAACAGGTTAAAGCACAAAACTATCCCCACATACTAGTTACGGCTGGCTTACATGGTGAGTACTAATTACACTGACATATGTCATGCCTTTTTATTTTTTTCTTGTTGTGTGTGTAGAAAGTCACTTGTTCTCTCTATTCAAAATCAATCCATTTTTTTAAGCAAACAAAATCATTTCTTGATGGACTGATGGTATCGTTGACAAGATCTTTAATTTGTTTGATCACCTGAAGAACTTCCATTCCTTTGGAAGCTTCTTGGATAATTATTTTGCTTAGAGTTCTGTAGAGAAAGCAAGAGGATGGCCTATCTTCTATTTTTGGAAGTGTACAATCCTTGTAACTCCCATTACCTAAATACTTTCCATTTCTTTCCTCGTGCTGATATAGAAGTGGCTTTTTACTTCTAGAGGTGTAGTTTTCTTTATTACGTCATGCTGATCTTTATTACGTCATAAGTTGCTATTGAATCTACTATAGTTCAACCTTTGGTTTAGTGTTCGTGCCCCCACTCTAAAATCTAATTCATATTGTGCCTGTGGCAGATCCTCGTGTGATGTACTCAGAACCTGCTAAGTTTGTGGCAAAACTGAGGGAATTAAAGACTGATGATAACACACTGTTGTTTAAATGTGAATTCGGCGCTGGACACTTTGCTAAATCAGGACGGTAAATTTCCTTGGTTTTCTTGACCAATGTCTGTTTTGAGAGCATATAAATTAGCTTTAATACGCAAATTATGTCTTTTTAAAGAATGGTTGTTACTTGAAATAGACATAAACTGTGAAGGAACTTGATTATTGTTAAAAGATAATTACGTAGCTAATGGCAAGAGAAATGCTATCATGGATACTGGAGCAGTTGTTAGTAACATAGTCTTCCATTCGAAATAAGACATAAAATAAGTTATATGAAAACCCCTTTAGTTGTGTCCTTATCTCATTTTATGCCTCCATGAGGTATAGGCATATGAAGATAATTTTATCATGAAGTATACGTACGGAATAGAAGCTTATTAAACTTGATACTCGCATCATTGGATGAATACTTGCATGCCGTCAAGCTGAGACATGGATCCAAATACATCGCTAGTGAAATTTTCTTACTTGAGACTTCAACCTTTTGTTTCAGATTTGAGAAGCTCCAGGAAGATGCTTTCACATTCACATTCTTGTTGAAGATATTAAACATGATTCCTGATATTGGAACAGCACAACAATGATTGCAGAATGTAAGTTGCCAATGTTGCCCTTGCAGCTTCTTGCTTTCTCTTCAGAAAGCTACCGACAGATATCTTCTATTCTTCCCTGTTCTTGAAATAAAGGACACCACAAAAGTGTTACTTGCTCTCTTTCAGAAAAGTTTAATAGCCATCCACAGGTTTATCCGGGTAGTAGAATGCCGTCAAGCTGAGACATGGATCCAAATACATCGCTAGTGAAATTTTCTTACTTGAGTCTTCAACCGTTTGTTTCAGATTTGAGAAGCTCCAGGAAGATGCTTTCACATTCACATTCTTGTTGAAGATATTAAACATGATTCCTGATATTTGGAACAGCACAACAATGATCGCAGAATGTAAGTTGCCAATGTTGCCCTTGCAGCTTCTTGCTTTCTCTTCAGAAAGCTACCGACAGATATCTTCTATTCTTCCCTGTTCTTGAAATGAAGGACACCACAAAAGTGTTACTTGCTCTCTTTCAGAAAAGTTTAATAGCCATCCACAGGTTTATCCGGGTAGTAGAATCTTTAGTTGATTATTACTCCATCCGTCCTATAATGTTTGCTGCATTTGACCCAAAAGGCTCTTGCAAAAAGTGGGCCATGAGGTAAACATTACTGGACAGAGGGAATAAAAGACATTTGTGTTTTCCAACTATAGATACATTTAACTTAATTTGTTTTATTGATTTCTGTAGATTGATTGAGGGTATATTAGTTGATTAAGTGCAGATTCAAACATATTTTCATTATTCATTAGATTTTGATTCCATTGAACATCTCATTATTAATTAGACTTTGATTCCATTGGACATCTCATTATTCATTAGACTTTGATTCCATTGAACATCTTCAGTCCAACTCTTTCTTGTTTGATTGTCTCCATTTCTGTCAGATTCCAATGTTTACTTAATGCCCTTTGATTACTCCATTAAGTAATTTTGAAGCTATTCTTTGCTGGGAAAGTGGGGGGATAAATCCTATGATTAATAATTTTTCCATAAATCACAGTACACCCAGCTTTTAGGTTTTTCCGGGCTTTGTAGCGAGTTTAGGCTTGTAATTTAGACAATCTCAACCTCTGCTAAAAAAAAAAAAACAAACAGCAAGAAGGCACTATAATTATTTAGTTATGCACCATTATATGATTTATATCCTTTGTAAGAACCACAAATTTTTTACGCAAGAAAAAGGTGACTAAACAAACCTCCAAAAGTAAATGGATTGTTTTCCTTTGGTGTATGTGTCGTACGTGTGATTTCCTTGTCACTTGAGATATGGAGGGGACAAAAAGTCATAACTAATTGTGTAACAAAAGGATTTCCACCTTATCACTTCCTAACAAACTACCGCTATATTTTAGCAAAACGCACATGAAATACAATAATATTCTAAGCTAAATTGTCTTGTTTCCATTTATCTTCACCCCTGCCATTGGCACCCTCTGTCCCCAACCTTCTCTTATTTCTCTCTCTACATCAATCCACTGCACAACCAAGGATGTCACCTTCTCAACCTACTTCTTCATCAGATCAGGACATCTCATACAGCAGCAGCAAATACCTTGACACTCTTTTAGAATCAGCCAGACCATTTCTCCGAGGTGAGCTTGAAAATATTGACCCAAAACTCCCTTCCCTTGTGGCAGTGCTCCGGTCAGTAGGTGCAGGGGAGTGTTGGCATAAGCATGGCAGCTTCCTTGATCACCTCGTCGACATTTATCGAATCCTCAAACTATGGGGTGTCCCTAATCCTGTCTGCCTATGTGGCCTCTTCCACTCTGCCTACTCCAACTCTTATGTCAATCTCGCTATCTTTGATCCCTCCACTGGCCGTCAAACTGTCCAAGCTTATGTTGGAGATGAAGCTGAGAGGCTCATCCATCTCTTCTGCATCGTCCCCAGGCAGCCCCTCATTCATGATCAGCTCATCTTTCAGTACTCAGATTCCGAGCTCATTCAGCACTTGAAAATGTCTGAAATTTCACTGCAAGATATTAAAGAAAAAGGGTTGTCGAGTAAGGACGACAAGTGGAGGCAGAAGATCAATTCGTTGGTTCCTGAAGATGGGGTGATTGTTAAGCACATCAAGACAGGGGAAGATATCAGGGTTTCAAGAAGGATTGTGGCCACTTTTGTTTTGATGACTATAGCTGATTTCAGTGATCAGCTCTTTAGCTTCCAGGATGTGCTGTTTGAAAACACCAATGGTCGTCTGGAGTTTTCTGGCAATAACATTCAATCTCTGTGGCCCGGCGATGGGAAGCCAGGGCTTTGGATGAACTCATTATCAAAAATGGGGGCTGTTTACATGCTGCTTGTCAGGGAGGAAGAGATCATGATGGAGGAGAGGAAGAGAGCAGGTGGTGAAACGAGGGTCGAAGGTAGAGATGAAGATATACAGCTAGTGGTACCTCCAATTTTCAACAAGTGCACAAGAATTTTGAAGGCAGATGATCAAATAAAAGCAAGGGAGTTGTATTGGGAAGCTGTTTGCGAGTATGGAAAGATAGGTTTGGAGAAAGCAGAAGAATTGCTGTTAGAGAGCATTGAGAAGAACCCATTTGTTGGGGAGCCTCATGTGGTTCTGGGTCAGTTGTATCTAGGTAAGGAAAGGTTTGAAGAAGCCGAAGAAGAGGCAGAAAGAGGGCTCATTCTCCTGCTGGAATGGGGCAGTCCATGGGATAAAAGAATGTCTTGGGAAGGTTGGGTTGCTTGGGCGAGAGTTATGCTCATGAATTCCAAGGGGAAGTCTTGGCCTCACACATCTTGGGGCATTCTCAACTTGGGGCTTGTAAGATAGATGTACGTAATAACCATACTACTAATATGTTAACTGCTTATAAAATGAAATAAAGCGGTAGTTTAATGGAGACCAAAACTTGCATTCTGCTACAATATACTAGTGTCATATACTCATGGTGTCATTAATTTTTGTATTACCCATCATTGTATTTGTATCATACTACTATCATATATTCATGTGATCATCAGTGTTAACGAAGTGTTAGCTTGATTATACAAGAAAGTCGAAATAAAAAATCAAGTTAAAACAATTAAATGGGCTTCTCTCTTTGTAATCATCTTTTGAAAATGGAGTGGTTTGCAACTTTGCACAGTCGTTCATAGACGCTAGAGAATGCAAAGAATTGATAGAAAGTCAACTGAGGATTTTCAGATCAATAATAATAATAGACATTCAGAAATCAGCGTCATATCCATAAACAGAGACAACTACTGAAATTAAAAAAAAAAAAAAAGTGCTAATACTGATACTAGTCGGCATGCACTACACTCCATGAAGTCATTAAGGCATCAATCCAACTACAGACCCAAAATTTACAAGTTACCCCTTTACCATTCTCAACAAAACAACCTACTTAAATACACCCATCCAACCCAGTTAAGCATCATCATCATCACACAGCTCTTCAGCTTGATGATCTCCAGAATCCTATACAAAAGAAAAGACGAGTTAAAATCATAAAATGCAAACAAACACAATACTACAAGTTTGTCAGTATTCAACCAATATGGCTTTATTAATTACCTCATCATGTTCAGCATTGTAAGCCTCGATGGCCTTCTCATACTCGGCTTTGAGCTCTGCCGCTTTATCCTGATATGGCTTCTTTTCCTGCATTGTCAGCCAATAATAACATAAACTTAGTAGAAGATTGAGCAAAAGAAACAAGCATGTTGCATACAAACCTAACCTCATCAGTCATTGCCTTCCATCTTACTCCAGCTTCTTTAGCAAGCTGCAAAAAAAAATTGACAAAAGATAGAAGATAGCAATTGGAAAAGGATGATAATGAAGGTGAAAAGGAGATCATCAAGGAGTATACCTCCTTGGAATGAGGATGCTCCTCCTTGTACACCTTTCGGAAATCCTCCCTGGCAAACATTTGTGATTACATAGATAGGACTTGAAACATTGTGAATTGAAAAATTAAAAACAAGGAATGAACATACAGGAAAACAAAATAAGCACCCATAGGGCGCTTGGGCATGTTAGGATCCTTGACTTTGCTGAATTTCCTCTTGTTTGACTTAGATTCTGGTTTCTTCCTGTAAGCAAGTGCAAAATTAATATTTAGTATTGACAAATATTTGAGAGTATGATTTTTAAGTGTGAAAAATCAAACCTCTCAGCTGGCTTCTTCTCAACAACAGTTGCATCTGATGAGCCCGAAATAAGCATGTTAGATTGACCATTAACACGAGAGGAAAGTAATAATAAACAAAGTAGCATACCAAGACTCATCTTGATTCTAGCCTCCACGCTACAATTATGCATGTCGATAAGAGCTACTGGGACACTGCTGTTGCATTCCTCGCTGACAGTAAATTCATCAATCTCACTAATCAGCCATACATACATACATACATACATACATACATACATACATACACACACACACACACACACACACACACACACACACACACACACACACACACACACACACACACACACACACA
>PYUH01000490.1:263757-294405 GCA_016808085.1 Suaeda aralocaspica
ACATACATACATACATACATACATACATACATACACACACACACACACACACACACACACACACACACACATACATACATACATACATACATACATACATACATACATACATACATACATACATACTAGTAGAGCAATGGATTTGGAAATCAAAACAAAAGGCATGAAACATAAATCCCAGATTCAGATTCAGATTCAGATTACTACAACCAACAAACAGCAAACTCATAGGAGGGAGAGAGAAAAAGACCAGCGAGCGAAAGCACTGCCATCCTTAGCGCGACGAAGAGAAGCAGCAGGAGTATCAGCTTCAACTCTCTTCCTTTGTTTCCCAGGATTGGTGGTTGTTGATCCTCCTCCTTCTCCCATTTGTTATTTTTTTTTTTTTTTTTGTGAGAGACTCTTGATTTGGTTTATAAATAGGTGCTTTAGGTTTTCATTTATTCACAAACTCTCTCTTCCTTCTTTTTTTATTTTTTCTGTTTTCAATTTTGGGGTTTTGGCGCTCTAACTCTATTTTACCTCCCGCCATTAACTCTTTGCACGGATCCTTGACGTGGCATTACTAATCACCCTTCGATTACTGATTACCATTCTTCTTTCTTTTTTACGTACACCCATTGCCGAATCCCCTCACATACATTATATTGGGCTTGGCCCACTTAATATGGCCCAACTCCAAACATTTCTATTCCTAATTCCTCTACTAATACTATTACCCAACACAACTTAATTACCCTAGTAGTACATCATTTCATTTGATTATAGAACATAACAAGGAACACCTCTACACTTTTTCATAATTCCATATTCACGGTTTATGCATTACATCTTATTTAATGCTAAAATTTACTAGACACCTTTAAATGTTAAAAAGTTAATTCACTAAATAACCATATACTAATATAAAATGTCTAAAATACTCATATACAATATTATAATTTCTCATGTCTGCTTTCAACCCAACCTTCCGTCGTTACCTCAAGTCTCAAGAGGAATGCATCGGCATACTCAGTATTAGTTAGGTCGGGAGTAATTCATGGAGACGATTACACTAGTAATTGAAATTTAAAAAGAGTAAATCAGTACAATAGGATAGGATTAGCAAATTGACTTTCCTCGTGCCTTAGTTTTAGTTTCATAAGAACAACGGAAATGATGCTTTTATTGCTGTTACTGTTTTGATAGATTTTGAATCCGAATACTTTACTCCTCCTTTGTTCTTTCTCTCCAACGACGACCATTACCACAGGCGCCACCCACCACCACTACTACCACCTGCTGCCGCCAATTTTGGATTCGCTTTTCTTCTGGCAATTCTCTATCTCTCTATCCACTGTCGACAATTCTTCTCGCGTACATTCTCTCTCTTTGTTTAATTTTGAAACCCCTAATCACCAATTTCCCAATTCCCCCCCCCCTTAATCTGATCGCAAAACCCTACTTTATATATTTTTAATTATTCAATTCTTCCTTTCATCAACAATTGTTTTTTACTTTTTTATCACTCACTTCATTTATTTTTTAAACCTAGATTTTCATGTAAAGATGTATACTGTAATTTTCTCAGTTTATCTTCCATTCATGCACTGCTTTCTCCTTGTTTACCCCTTTTTTATTTCTCCGATTTTCGTAGGGTTTGTTTGTTTCGTACATTAATTATTTAATTATGTGATTGTGGTGTTTGGTATTTGTGAAACCTGTTTTTTTTTTGCTACTTAAAATTTAGGTTCAACGAATTTGTGATTATTCAGTTTCATCAATAAGTAGGGCATGCAGTAGGATTTATAATGTTTATTTGGGGAATTGTTGCTCTTCTAGTCTTATTGCAACGTCGTTTGTTTGGCTCAAATTAGGTACCTTTTTTAAATTTTCAACCTTTTGCTATTATTTTTCTTTTTTGTTTAAAAATTCTGTTTTGTTTTTTTGAAGGATTTTCACCTTGCTTGATAGTACCAATGAGCTTATTAGATGCCTGAATCCGGGGACAATTTGCACGGAATTGGTGAATGTAGTCGCCGCTTTTATTCCCTCTTTAGTGGATGGATTTGCAGTTTAACTTTTAGACAACTTGCTGCCCTGGTGAGTTTTGATCATTGCTGTTTCTCCCCTATTTTTTTAAAAATTCTGTTGACTATTATGGCATTGCAGGTTAAACCTAGTCATAGCTCTAATTTCCCTATGGATCAAGGAAATTCTAGTTCTGATAAAAAAGTAGTTGAAATTTCATCATCATCGGATACTGACTTTAGCTCTGACGATGATGATGAACCTCGGGAAGTAAATCCTCCACCTCAACATGTGAATGTTACTAATAAAAGGCGTCTACCAAACTGGGCAGAGCCAAATTCGGGTCAGCACTACCAACTTTCTCATCACTTCGTTATTCAATTTGCTTGTTCGTTTAGTTTTTTCCTTGGGTTGGTTCCTTATGTTAACTTATCTTTGTAGGTTTTTATGCGCAACATCCTGGCCCATCTTCTAGCAGAGGAACACATCCAAATGTTGTCCGTCGTTTCCAGGGTGAATCCACTCCTAGCACTAGCTATGGTGCTAGCAACCGACCTCCAAATTCACGCATTGGCATAGTAAATGGAAGTAGTTTCCAGTCGAGAAAGAATGATGAAAAGTCTTATTGGAACAATTCTTCACAGGCTCATGATGCAGAGTATGAGCTACACCGGAATAAGAGGGCCCTCCCACTTTCCATCCAAGCTCCCGGGAAGTCAAGAAATTCTTGGGATAATTTAGGTAACAGTCGTGGTTTTCTCAGTAAGGCTAGTGACAGTGATGCTTATATGTATGACAATAATCATCCTCGCATCCTTCCTCATACGCTGGCTCGTGGCAAGCCTGACCATACTACTACAGGTGATCCTTACCAAACTATGGGGTTTGGGGAAGAAAGGGTATTAGCAGATGAAAGATTGATCTTTCAAGCAGCTTTACAGGTATCGGTCCTTAATTTATTTTTCCATTTTGGCATATTCATGTTTTGTTGTAGTTCCTTATAAATTGATGCTCCTGACACTCTCTAGGGGTGTTTATTGTTTAGACTTTTTTACATTTATGTTTTTAATAGCTTTAGAATGGATAAAAACTGCTGCACCGAGCATTTTGTTGTAAGAGCTGTCACGAGCATGTTTTGTTAAACACCTACTCAGGTACATGTTTGGGTTTTTGCCAGTGGCTTCTTTGAGTTCTTTCCGCATTTGAAAAGCTGGAGTATCCAAATCTTTTGGCTTAGAGTTGTGCTTTTGTCAAAATGTTAGGTTTTTCTTCAAAGAATTTCTTAAGCTTGTTCACTTCAAATTTTCAATATTGAGTGAATACGATATTTTTGTTCACTTCAAATTGTATAGTGAAGTTCCTCTCTGGCTTGGTCTTTGGATTGCCCGTAGATATTTTTTTTTATTTTTTTTTTTTCAGTTTATGTTGATTTTGATACTGCATAGTGACATTGTTGTGCGACTAGGATTGTACTATGATACTGCCTTGCCAAGTTGCTAGCTATAAATCACCTGTGATGCTCATAATTTATCACGATACTTTGGTAATAATACATTAAAGAAATAGTGAGTAATCGAGTTATATAGATTTCACCTCATTATATCTTTTGTACGATTTCTTTAGAGAAAAGGGCTTTATTGGCTGTTCTTATATGATGGTTACGTAGTCTTCTTTGGCTGCAAATGAAAGGGCGAGATATTAAAAAAAAAAAAATGGTGGGAAGGTTATAACTTATGGTTGGATTTTGAGATAGTATACTCTTGTTGTTGGACCTTAGGAAATATTTGGTTTGCTGCAGTTTTGGTGTTTTGGGAGACTAGATTGTTTTCATGTTTTGTTTTTAGGAGACTTCGTTTCCATGAGTGGTTTTGTCACTTTGTGAGTCTTTACAACCACCTATTCTTAGGCCTTGGAAGTAGTGAAGGTTGTGAAGCAGGCAAAATATATTGCTGTGTTTTATATAGGTTTGATCTTCAGCCTAAGATAGTAAGTTCGTGGATTGTAGTAAATATTTTATGTTACGATTGTTCTATGCTTGCTTCCCCCATTTCTTTGGATTTTGCTAGTAGTTATTCTTGCATGTCAGATAAATCTGTATCTAATTATTGTCTGTACATTCATGCAGGATATGAGTCAGCCAATGGCTAAACAGCCTGAACTTGATATTCCTCAAGGGCTTTTAACTGTTTCTCTTTTGAGACACCAGGTTTGTTTTTTATTTTTTTTCGATCTTTCAACTAAAAGGCTGAAATATGTATGAATGCTTGATTGATAGTAGGATGTTATGCAATGTTCTGAATTTTACAAACTTTCAGTGATATTTTCTTATCTGGTGCTTTGTCATCCTCTGAGGCTCTGACGACTGACATTACTAATTGCACCTCAAATTGACTCTCAGCGACTTTCTATTTGTTAACAGAAAATTGCACTTGCATGGATGGTGGAGAAGGAGACCAGAACTGTGCATTGCCTGGGTGGAATTCTTGCAGATGATCAGGTCTGCCTCTTCTCTTCCTACTCTGCACTGGTGCCTTAAGCTGTTATTTTTGTTTTTTTATGACCATTTGATGCTAGGTACTCTTTTAGTCTTTTACATGCATATATATATGTATTTAGTTATAGCTTGTCCACAACCCTCCTGTTTGAGGGGCTTCCAAACGTCAGAAAAATTGCTCCTCACTAGGCAGACACAGTGACCTTTTAAAGGCTTTAGGATGCGTTAACGTTCAGCCGCCTCTGAAGAGGTGCCAGACGCAACACATGCCTGCTTTTGCTGAGAGAGATGAAAACAAAAGAATTGACCGAAATCTGCTTGATCTACACCGAAAGAGATATGAGGAAAGAGATAAAGAGAGAGAGAGAGAGAAGAGAGAGAGTTGAAAAAAGAGAAAGGACTTATTTAACTTTCTCAATTTCATGTTATCGCTCCTTCAATCTCCCTCTTCCTCTCCCTCTCTCTCCTATCGATCTACTTCCTCTATGCTGTCAATATCACTTCCCAACCCTCACTCTACGCGCTTCTTATGCCGTTTTTGTATAGCATATTGGTGACTGGTGACTGTATACAAAGTGTAAGAATACAAAGTGTAAGAATAGTAGTAGGTCTGAAATGTTGGCTTTTGTGGATTGTCAAGGTTGTTTATTTTTTTATTTTTTGTTGTTGTTGTTGTTGTCCTTTTTTGGTGTTAGGGGTGGGGGGTTATCTATTTGATTTGAATGAGGGATAATTTTTACTTTATCATGTAGCTGCGTGCCTTGCTCCTAGGCTTTAGGGACACCCTTTACACAATTACACCTTGGTGCACCTCACTCTTTTTAAAACTAAACATATGTCCGTTTTCCCTCGAGGATCTTTTTAAATGTTGTAACATCTACCCATTTGGGGTTTAACATGGTAACTTTATTTGTAATTTCAGGGACTGGGTAAAACTATTTCAACTATCGCCTTGATATTAAAACAGTGGCCTGCACAGATGAAATCAAAGTCAGAGCAGCATGACAATAACTTCATTGAAGCTTTAAATATAGATGATGACGATGATGAGAGCGCAGGGGATAGAACAGAGGATCCTAATGTTGGAAAATGCAAATCTGTGGAGGTTTCTAATAGTGAACCTGAATTATATAATTTAGATGAAGATGATGATAATGGGAGTGGCAGTAGTGGAACTGTGAAGAAAATGGAGAATGCTGATGGTTTAAAATCTAACTCGGGGCCAAGTTCATCACAACCAAATGTTCAGGGGAAGAGACCATCTGCAGGTACATTGATTGTTTGTCCTGCAACAGTATTGAGGCAATGGGCGAGAGAATTAACTGAAAAAGTTGCAAAGAAAGCAAATCTTTCCATTTTGTCATACCATGGGGGCTCTAGGACTAAGGATCCTAAATTTCTTGCCAAGCATGATGTGGTGCTTACAACGTATGCTATAGTTAGTAATGAGGTTCCTAAACAACCTATAGTTGATGAGGATGATGGTGAGCAAAAAGCTGGGGATAAATATGGGCTGTCATCTGACTTGTCTGTCAGTAAGAAGAGGAAGCATGCATCCAACATCAACAAAAGAGGGAAGAAAGGCAAAAAAAAGGCTGATAGCTCCTTAGATAGTCAGGCTGGTCCACTTGCCAGAGTCAATTGGTTTAGAGTGGTGCTAGATGAAGCACAAACCATAAAAAACCATAGAACACAGACAGCTAGAGCTTGCTGTGGACTGAGAGCAAAAAGAAGGTGGTGTTTATCTGGTACTCCTATACAAAATTCTGTTGATGAAATGTACAGTTACTTCAGGTTTCTTCGTCATCACTTTTATTGTAGCTACAAAAATTTTTATGATGGAATAAAAAACCCAATATCCAGAGATCCAAATATGGGCTACAAGAAACTTCAAGCAGTACTGAAGACTTTATTGCTGCGGCGTACAAAAGGTGATCTGTTTCTAAGATTGGCATTTCTTTTTAAGCATTGGTCTCTTAGTTACTTTATTGTGTTCACAAGTTATCTGTGTCTTGTGACCACTGATGTGCTTTGTTCTCTGGATATATATGTGCTCATATACTTTTTGAGATAGTGTAAGCTGAAGTACCAAACGCGATCTTTGTATTTGGTATATTTCTTATAGTAAGAAAGAGACATGCAGCCATAGTTACTACAATTAGGGGGCGTTTAGTAAGGGGCAACTAAATAAGGAAAAGGAATGAACAAGGCTTATTCCCTTTGTTGTTTGTAATGTCATTTTAATCATAACCTTTACCCTCTCCATCCCCCTTAAGTTTCCTAGTCAATTTCCCCACACCCCCATGATATATCCATTCCCTTTCTTGAACCACCTTACTTCATCAATACCTCACCACACTCACCAGAACCACCAAAGTTTGGATAAAGAGTAGTTGTCAAAGTGATTGTAGGGTGGAATAGTTGTCTAGGGATGATGGCTTGGATAAAGAGTAGTGGTGGAAGTGATTGTAATTGAGGATATGGTGCGAGTGTATGACAAGGTTTACAGAAGGAAAAATAAAAATTACCAAAAAACACTACATGTCAAAGGGAGTTTCATTTTATTCTTCTCCTTTCACTTCCTTTAACTCATTCCCTTTCCATTTGATGTACCATACACTCCCTAATAGAAGTGGGTATTTTCAATAGGAGATATTTGCAAAGGTGTAACCTAATTAGAAACAAAAAACATTGGATGAACATTTGTCATTGTGAAATCCAGTATCTAATGCACAGATGGAATAGAATTATTAAACATGTTCTCATACACGGAATTAGTGTCCGCTTGGACACCCGTTAGACTTGGCATTATGTAGAAAAAAGTTGAACATTTTTTTTTTTACATTTAAAAATGAAGTATCTGATTGTGTTGTTGTTTCCAACACTATACGACACTTTAATTTGTAGATATGTTGCACGCAAGTGTTTGTACCAGAGTAACATACATTAATAATATCTTTAATGTATTGCATGTATTCTACATTTGTTTTAGATGTTTTTGTGAAGGCAACAAGATACAAACTGTGTGGTAGGCGAAGAGATTTTTTTTTTTGGTACGTTTAGAAAATTTTCCCCTAGAGCGGTAAAGCACAATGGACTTTGTAAATTGTTTATATTTATTTTAATTTGTTTTTCTCTTTATTTTAAAGCACAATGGACTTTGTAAACTGTTTATATTTATTTTAATTTGTTTTTCTCTTTATTCTATAAAATTCTGAGTATGATGTTTACATAGTACAGAGACATTACTTGATGGAGAGCCTATCATATGCTTACCTCCAAAAACCATAGAAATGAAGACTGTAAACTTCACTGTCGAGGAGCGCTCCTTTTATGCTCAATTGGAAGCAGAATCGCGTTCACAGTTTAAGGTTTTTTTTCCCCTCAAAGTGTTTTGTTGTTATGATATCTAGTTGTGATTTCTATGTGACATGGGCACTTTTTCATTCTTCATTAATGGGTCGTTGCTCTATAGTCCAGAGGAAAGTGTCAATGCTTTGCTGGGCTTGATTTATGTGATTATATACTGTTATTTAAAAGAGAGATTATACATTAGGTACGCAAAACATTAAGAAAAATATTTTTTAAAGCTGCCAGTTATTGGCATTCTCTTATTAGAGCCTCCAACATGTGTATGTATGAAACATCCCAACTATGAGCATATCTTCTTGAAACGATCCTAATTACTGATGTTCTCAAACCAAAGGTTCTCAATGTGACTGTTTGAAGAAGATAATAAGATAAGTTACTGCTGTAAAAGAAGTAGAAAGGATAGATAGAGAAAATTCAGAAAACTACTATTGATTTATAAATGTCTTCTCTCCAAAAGAAATTAATATAAGATTCAATTTACTTCTCTATAAGAAAAGCAAAAAGAAAGAAAGAGATGGGAAGAGAGAAAGGAACATTTATAGATGCTTGAAGCAAAACTTATCCTCCACAATCAATGGAGATATGGTGCTTATTCACCGAAGCTTACTAGTGATGGCCTGTCAACCTTCTCGGTCAAGGCTGGTTAGCGGTTACATAGTGGTGAATAGTTGCCACCAAATCAATGATAGAAGCGTGAAGCAAAGATTATCCTCCACAATCAATGGAGATATGGTGCTCATTCACCAAAGCTTTCCAAACCTTCTCAGTCAACGCTGGTTAGTGGTTACATAGTGGTGAATAGTTGCTACCGAATCACGACTTGTGGGTTTCTTGAATTGGAGTTTAAAAATGGTAAAACTTAATGCAATTGAATTGAATAGTTGCTACCAAATCACGACTTGTGGGGTTCTTGAATTGAGTTTCAAATTGGTAAAACTTAATGCAATTGAATTGAATAGTTGCTACCAAATCACGACTTGTGGGGTTCTTGAATTGAGTTTCACATCGGTAAAACTTAAAGCAATTAAAGGCTTTTGGGAGATAATAGAAACAAATCTATAACTTGGAAATTTGTTTCTAATCAACATATACCCAAAACCCTATCCTACCTAGTTTTTGTGGTAGCCAAAGTTCCTCCTAAAGTCCTAAGGGCTAGGTGCAGTACACTCCACAATTGTCAATTAAGGTGAGCCTAGGCATGTTCCCCTTGTGAGGCATAGGGCTATTTGCCAATAAAGGCGCCTACGCAATTAACTTATTTATGCTCCTTTTCCCCTTTTTCGGTTAGCAATTGATATTGCAAAGGCTGATACTTTTTCCATTCATATAGAAGAGAAGGGAATTTTTTTCCTTGCTAGTGTCCAAGCTTCACTTTGATGTAGTTTTGGTAATCTCAAAGTCCGCGTCATATCCAAAAGGCGCACACCTTTGCTGTGATCTTGACTTCTAAGATCATTTATGCCTTATATTATGTTCTCTTTATGGATCAAAGCATTATAAATGGTCTTAAATAGTGTTTCATATGTAGCCGATAGAATGAATTTATTAAGGAGTGATGTCTTGGGAATGTTGGGATTGGTTCATCGTCCTTTTCAACAAGATTTGTAGGACGTATAGGATATCGCAAGATTGAAGGAAATACTTGTCCCGATTTATAAGGACAAAGGAGTTGTGTAAGGCTGTTAAAACTACCAGGAAATAAGACTTATGAGCTACACTAGAAATTGTGGTAGAACATAGATTAAGAACATGCATTGAGGTGGCGGAAAACGAATTTGGCTTTACTCCAAGTCCATCTACAACCATCTACCTCTCTAGCCTTTAATTTTGTGAGGCAAATAATGGTGTACTATAATGTGAGAAAGAACCATTTGCACATGGTATTTATTGTTTTAGAGAAGACATGATCATATGATAAGGTACCGAGAGTGGTGCTTTGGTGAGTTAGGACAAAGAAGGGGGTGCTTACTAAGTATATGTATTAAGGAGTGATAACTAATGTAGGACCTGTGGATGAGTTACACTTGATTTTCCTAATACAATTGGTCTACACCAAGGGTTTGCTATGAGCTTATGTGTCCTTTCCTCCTTGCAACAGTTTTTGACGAGGTGATAGTGCATTTAAGATGAAGTATCTTGGTGTCTATTGTTTGCTAACAAATTCTGTTGGCGGATGAGACTAAATCAGAAGTTATTGCCAAGGTAGAGCATTGGAGGCAGAAATTAAAATATCATGGGTTTAGGTTAAGTTAAATTAAAACAGAGGACATGGAATGCCATTATAAAACTTGGAGAAGTAGTGAAGATGTGGTTACTTTGGATCGTAAGGAACCATTGGTTAGTGAGTGGTTTCGGCATCTTTGATCAATTTTGGAATGGAGATGTTGACCAAGATGTAACCCATTGAATTAAATATGGGTGGCCTAAATGGAAAGAAGTGAGTGACTTGTTATTGTGCGGTAGAAACATAACTATGATATTAAAAGAAAGCTTCTGTAGGACGGTTCTAAGACCCATCAAGATGTTGTTTACGTGACAAGGAGCATATTAAGATATTGGGAGAAACAAAATTGTGTTTTTAGAGGTGGATGTGTGTAACACTTGAGACATTAAATAAAACTAGGAAGAAAGTTGGAGTTGCTGATATTGAGGACAAAAAACGAGAGAACTAGCTACGTTAGTCTGGGCATGTAATAAGAAGATTCAAGCGATAAACCTGTTACAAGGACAGATCCGTTAAAGGTTGAGGTAACAAGAATCTCGAGATAGATAGGTGGAGACCAAAGATGACTTACAGAAAGAGTTCAAAAGGACGTGGCGAGGATGGGTTTACAATCTTATGTGGCCTTAGATAGGAATAAATGGAGAAGAAGGATTGCTATGAAGGACTATACTGGTCACAGATGTGCATTAGTTTATGCACCCGCCCCATTATTTTGGGATAATGCATTGGTGATATGATGATGATTGTTTGTCTTTTCATGCCCCCACTTAAGTTCTGTCCTTTTGTAATTTTATGAATCAAAAGTTATACCTTTTAGTGTAAGGCTGACTTTTAGTTCTGTTATTCTTCAATATTGGTTTTGAAAGTTCTTTGATATTCCTTCTATCGCTGAAGTAGTTGATGGGCAAACTTTAACGGAAATACTACCGTCTCTCAATGTGCAATATCTGTCAAATGATGCATACGTGTACAATTATGTGTTTTGTACTTTTGTGTGTGCGTTTTGCCCCCTTTGATGGAGAAAATTGTGGAGAATGTTTATGTATTTAGTTTGATTTGTTAAAATTGAAATTATATTGACACTAAGTGCTTTCCTTCTTAGATGAAAGGAAGGTTAAGGAAAAAAATTCATTATTTTGAAAGATTAGAAGACTGACCACAAAACTTATAGATAAGTTATTGAGGCTTCCGTGGATGAATTTATGTCTCCTTGTTATTACATTGATTTTTTTTTCCTTCGCTCTGAATTAGAATGTTTGTTTTGTAGGCTTATGCTGCCGCTGGCACAGTCAATCAGAATTATGCCAACATTCTGTTGATGATTTTGCGCCTTCGTCAGGCTTGTGATCACCCGCTTCTTGTCAAAGGGTTTAGTTCAGACTCTGCTAGAAAAACTAATCTGGAGAATGCCAGAAAACTCCCTAGGGATTTATTGACAGGGTTATTGAATCATTTGGACGCAGCGTCTGCAATTTGCCTCATTTGCAATGTATGTTCTTCCTAGAATCAATTTGAATTCTTTTGATGTCTTTGTTTTTTATATCACTTTAGGTCATTGGTAAATCTTTATTGTGGCTTGCAGTGCTTTTATTAAAATAAAGTTAGCAAGTAATCATAGATCTATTGTAATGCGATATTGCGATCCAATGAAATCATTAAATGGAGCTTACACCCCTGAGGCTTCTGATTGACTAGTTATTCTTGCAAGAAGAAAAAAAAGAACAATGCTGATTTTCTAAATATCCTTCAAGTACAACCCTCTGTTTTTTTTTATGTTCGTTCATGGTAAAATATTGCAGTGCTTATTGCATCTCTTACTAGGGTTAAGTGTAACCAAAATTGTTAGCTGAATTAAGGTTATGTTCAATGATCTGATTTGATGTTTTTTGATTTGAGATTTAATTTTTTGTGATCTGGTCTGATTTGATATCATTACTGAACTATGAATTTAACTTTACATTCTTTGATTAGGAAATCAATCACTCAAAGCCTTACTCCCATAGTTGGGGTTGGTTACATAAACCAAAATTAATCATTCCATGTGGTCATCCACATAAATTTTCCTCCATCCCCTGCAATCGAGAATCTCGTTCCAACTAAGTCATTTTCAGTCTCCCCTACCTCGTTTGAATCCCACTCTTCGCATCGGAGCTCCCTGATCTCTTGAACTCACAAAAATTTGACGGCATTATTTGACAAGGAAAAAAAAATCAAAATTATATGTTATCATGTTCTTACTGATGATTACTTTTAGGATATGTAATTTTTATTATTTATTTCAATATGAAATAAAAGTTACTTATTGCTAAATTAAAACTAATAAGAATATATGATATCAACTTTTCTGGTTTAATCTGATTTTGATCTTATTTTTTTCCAATAAGCATCAGAGTGCTTAAATAAGCTGAACTGAACTTCCCCTAAGTTGCATATCTTTTGTCAGTTGTCACTCTTCACATCTTTCCTTGCATAATTGAATGGTTTGTTGGCCCAGGCTGGGTGCGCTGAATGTCTGATCCAGTACACAAGCAACCCTTTCATTGAATTTGAATAGTGCCCATACACTAGTAAGATGTGAACTGTGCATTGTTTGTCTCAGTAACCACTAAGAGGATTTTCCAAGTGAATTGAATTGCTGATACAATTTTATTGTCCTTTAGTAAAAAAATCATTTTGAAAATCGGGGCTTGTATGGAGTTTTTGATTTGGCATAATTGTTTTTCCTAATTTGATTTGGAATGCAAGGTTGGGTTATCCCTTTATTTACTCTTTAGACTTTTTTGAGTTAGCTTGGATGAGTTGACCTTTAACTTTCTGAAAGGTCCTCTTTGCCCCCAAGGATTGTTTTGGGGATTGATTCTCCTCCAAGCGTCATTGTAAGTTGCAGTGGATGTAGGGAATGAAAAGGGTAGTATTGTAGGATTTGTAGATATGTAACATGGTTGCGTAGGGCTTCGAAGGTGTCAGGTTGTTGTTGGGTGGCTACTATTCAATCTTCAGGTGGCAGAATTTAAGTTAAAGTAATATGTTTTAATCTAAAGAGTCCAATATTGCAACATGTGGGTGCGTTGCATCAAATTGAATAGACTTGCTGAAGTATAGAGTAGACTCTATGAGGCCAGCAGCTAAAAATATTCCGAACAAGAAGTTTTCTATATATATAGTGTCCATTGTTGCACAGTCCAGCACATTTGGAGTAAAAGTTGTTCTGAAAGCATGTAATTGTCATTGGACATTTTGAAAGATAGTGGGTAAAGCTTACACCGGAGGCTAACAACACCATGCTTTCCTGTACCACCTTAATTCTTCGTGTTCATTTTGTTAGTTTTACTTATTATTAGGCTACTTAATATGTTTGCCTAAGAGTGAAGTTGAAATAAGTTGATCTGCGATGCCTTGTCTTTATAGAATAAGGAGGAGAGAGAGCGCTTCAAAAAAAAAAAAAAACCTATTGGTATTTGAGAAAATGGAAGAGTTTGAGTGGAGGACTTGTGTTATAGAGTTGGAGCTGTAGATGTAAACGAGATAGGGAAAGGCCTAAAATAAATTGGTTGGAAGGTGTTAGAAAAGACATGAAGCTTTTGGATTTACAAGAGAATGAGATTCTCGATCGCAAGGGATGGAGGAAAATTTATGTGGATGACCAAATGGAATGATTAATTTTGGTTCATGTAGTTGACCCCAATTATGGGACTCAGGCTTTGATTTATTGATATAGGAAGAGAGGAAGAAAGACAATGCAGATGGAAGGGTTAGATGAAAAAGTACAAGAAAAGAAAGCTGTTTGACTCAAATTCAAAGTTAGAGCAAAATATGGCCTGTCAACATAAGATATGTTGACTTTTTGGCTGGATTCTGATCAAAAGGTCCTTTTCTAACTATTAAAAGTAAAAAATTTATTTTACAAAAAAAATAACGAATGGTCTTATTGGACAAAATGAAACAAAAAAGGTCTTTTCTTGCTTAAAATTTCTGTAGGTTGACAATAAGGATTGAGGAGTAATTTCTTAATTGTGTTTTCTCTAATGTTTTGCAGGATCCTGCTGAGGACACTGTTGTTACCATCTGTGGGCATGTTTACTGCTATCATTGTGTGGCAGACTATCTTACCGGTGATGACAGTGTGTGCCCTGCTCGTAAATGCAAGCAGCAACTAACTGATGATGTTCTCTTTTCAGAGGCTACTTTAAAAAAATGTCTTTATGGCGATGTTGATGTTGATGGCAAATCTGTGAATGACAATGGTTATTCCAAGAGTTCATCAATCCTCAGTAATGACTATAGTTCCTCTAAAATTAAAGCAGCATTAGAGATACTATTTGCTCATTATGAAATAAACAGCAAACTTACAGAGCATGATGTGTTTGGGGACACAAATGCTGAGAATTCTATTTCTGCTCAAGTGAGAATTGAGAAAACGGAGAATTCATCATCACAAGGGCCAATAAAAACCATCATTTTCTCTCAGTGGACTCGTATGCTGGATTTATTTGAGTATTCATTAAATCTGTATTGCATTCCGTATCGTAGGCTTGATGGTAGTATGTCTCTGGCTGCAAGAGATCGAGCTGTCAGAGAGTTCAATACTATTCCTGAGGTTTGCCTTCTATATCCATTCAATTCTAAATTCCTCTCATACCAACATTGCTTTTCTGTTTTTTAACTTCTTTTTAATTGCAACAATTGAAAATCTATCCCATTTTGGTATATTTATCCTACGTTAATTTATCATATTACCCTTAATTAAAGAAATAAAACCTCATTAAGAAACTAAACATGATTGATTAATTCCACTAATCATCAACATCAATAGTCATTAATTGACTTAACACTGTCAAATCAACCATCAAAACCACCCGATCTCCATCTTCAGAAACAACCTTCCACCAATAGCCACCTTCACAGACCACTACTATCGAAATCCACTTATCCACCATTACACCATCAACTTCTCTCTCACCATCAATTCCACCATCAGTTCAGGCGCTGCCATCAGCTCGACCTTCATCTCCACAATTGGAATATCTCACTTTAGGATTCACATGGTGGTCGTTTCAATTTAGAGTTCAAATGGCTGTTCGATAGATTAGGTCGAGGAGTCAAATGGTGTTCAGCTCTATCTCACTTTTCTGGCAGTCAGTTTCTTGTGTGTGTAGGGTGGGTTACTTCAGAATCATGGTTGTAGGTCGGTTTCTTCTGGGTCATGGGGTGGGTTCTAGTCTTCTGGAGTTTCGGGTGGTTTTGGGTCGTGTGTTTGCGGGTGTTCTTGGGTTGGGAGGTGGGGTGGATTGGGTTCTGGTTCATGGGTGGCTTGCGACTTTGCAGGTGTTTGTGGTTGATATTTTAATTTATTTTAAGTGACTTAATAGGATTGATCCATCTGGCCAACTCTGTACATGAACTAGTCAATTGAACCAGTTTTCATGTTGTACTCAACTTCAAATTGTCTATGGTGTGTAGTACTGTTATATTGTACATAGTATGTGGATGGTAATCTAATACTCTCTGTTCAAAACCACAATACTACAGTATGTACTTGTGCAGTTGAGCTAGATTTTTGTCAATTTGATCATAGTTTGTTAAGATTGTAATTCAAATTTTGTGGGATTCTGTGTAGGTCACTTGCATGCTGATGTCTCTGAAAGCAGGAAACCTTGGTTTGAACATGGTTGCAGCTTGCCATGTTATTCTTTTAGATCTTTGGTGGAACCCAACTACAGAAGATCAAGCAATTGATCGAGCTCATCGTATTGGCCAAACTCGGCCTGTTACAGTTTCAAGAATTACAATCAAAGACACTGTTGAGGATCGTATTTTGGCTCTTCAGGTATGGCATTGTGCATTCAGCTGTCTTTTCTATTTTTCCATATATTGGTTTATGTTTTAACTGTTAATTGCTACTTTAGTGTGTAGGGTGATTTTGTGTCTTCAGTTTCTCTTGTAGCATGGAAATTCATGCTGTAAATTAAATAATTAAAATGTGGAAACAACTAGTTTTGGAAAACATTGGATGCGGCAAATGAAGAATCTAATTGTCCGAAAATGTTTAATTGATGAAATCTTATGATATTTAATAAACTCACCACAAAAATTTATTATTGTGGTCAAATTCTGCTAACTTGTTATTCGTTGACACTTAACTCCATTTGTTCATTTTAATTCTCTTCTTTGGATGTTTCAAAATGATTGCGAGATCCAGTTCTTCTTTCACTTCCTCCATAGTCATGTTAATGTTGATTATCATTACAGAGATGTCAGAGAATACAAAAATGTTAGGGAGTCTGGAAGGCTGAACCCTAGGAGCGTTGTTATGGATCTGTGATGGTTTTTGTCTGTCATTTGTGGATTTAAAATTTAACTGTTTCTTAGAATCAAGTTCAATCAAGGTTTAATCAGTGTAATAATTTTACATAAGTTAAACTAGTTTCATGTCTAATAGGGTTAAGAGAACACTCTTCTTATCAATAAATAATTTAGGTGGACATTTTGATCATGGTAAGATGTTTACAAAGATCTTTTTTAGGAATTCTTGTTTCTATCTGATAGATTTTTTTGAGACTGAAAGGTAAAGTTACTTGAAATTCACGTTTTGGCTTCTTATTTTTAATCACCAGAGTACCAGTACAGCAGTACCAGACCATTCTGGGCTGTAGTTGCCCTAATGAAGTGATGTTTATATTTTAACTCCTTTGCTACTCCATTCTTGAAGAGTTGGTCTAGTCCATGAAATTAGTCATAAATATGAACGAAACTTACTCGTAGTTCTATATTTCTTGAGGAAAATCATTCTGAACATAGTTAAGTCAGAACAGGTCTGTTATTGAGACACTCGTTTTAAAGTTTTAGTGTGTCAACTTTCATTTGTTTTTAGGTACACACACGCACTTGATTTGAGTTTGGTGTATGCCTTGAACACTAGATTTCCTTTGTCTGATTGAAAGTTGTGCTGCAGGAGGAGAAGAGGAAAATGGTGGCATCTGCATTTGGTGAAGACCATGTTGCTGGTTCTGGAGCTCGTCTTACCATTGATGATCTCAAATATATATTTCTTGGCAGTCGTATGTAGCAAATTTCTATTGGCCTGTATGTTTATTTTTCTACAGCCTCCCTGCCCATCTTTGTGAATAGTTGGCTTCCAGGCCTCTAGGGTATGAAAGTATCCCATGAGCCCCGTCCGCCGGTGGTGATTCCAAGCGCTGGCAATTTCTAGGATAGTCTCTTCATCTTTCAACATTTTTTTTTGTTTGGCTGTTTGTAGTCGCTAGATTTGTGGGGATAGGAGGCTAGCATGCTTGCATGTAAATATTGATATTTATTTCAATTAAATAGTGGTAGTCAAATATTTCAAAATCAAGTGGTGTTATTTGGCTTGACTGACTATGAGCTCTTGTTGAGTCTATATTGGCAATTTAGTCATAAGGTACTCAGTTTTTATACATCTGTTAGCTAGTAAACAGTTAGCCAAGAAGCATTTTCATTTCCCTGCCAAATTATTAAAATTGAAGAGCGAAGGGTGAACCATTGAAAGAATTTATGGGTTTGTTTGGCTTGAACTGATTAATTTTATTTTATTTTTACTTGTAGGTTACAAATTTTACTAGTGTATGTAATTTGATAATCCTATTGGCTTTGACATTTGATAAACCTAGTGTTTTCCACTTTCGAGAAGCAATGGCACTGAAGTTTGAAAACAAAGATTACATCCATATCTTCTTTCTCAAACAAAGCACTTGACTACTCACACTTGAGCATCAAGCAAGTAAATATAGTTCAGGACTTCAGGGTATAAACAAATGACAAAGGGTAGATATTATGATAAGAAGTTTAACACTAACACTAATATAAAGTCTAATAACATCACATATCAAAAGAACAGCAACGATTCTCAATTATTCATTGATTCATTGTACTAAATGAAATCATCTTCAAAGACAACAACAAATCAACAATACCAGTAAACAGCAGCAGTAAGATGACCATTCTGTAGGGTTGGGCACTTGGACATGATAATATATCGATTCTAATTTCTTGCATCCAATATGTCCGATTTCAAATTGTACATTGTCCAAATGCTTAGCACCAAACTGTTGCTGGTGGCTCCAGCTGGTCACTGCAAACTTGAAGGCAGGTTTACTTCATGACCACAGATGAATTGATGAACCCATGACCATAAAAACCACATCTTTAGAAAGTGGTAGCTCACCAATCTCAGTTGTGCAACGAACAACTGAGCATCCTACTCTTGAGTCTCCTTTCTGGTACATAGTTGAGTATTAATAGTTGCTATATTACAGGAGTCCCGTACACAAAGTGAAGAGAATCAGACAGCTGATTCAGAAATTTTGTAGTGCATTATCATGAACTAAAAGCCGCGTCTCCCCAAAACAACAGAGCACAAGGGCCTGTGGAACCATTGTCTCTCAATAAGTTTATAATGGTATTTGTAGATTTATAAATAGCTATAAAGCTCCACAAGCCTGCTAACATCCTAAGCGTCAAAGGCACAATTAGTTAGTCCGACTTTGTAGTGGCAAGTACTCGTAGTCGTAGAAAAGCTGCTTTGCCACAACTAGGCAAGTTGTCAGGACGGTGATTATGTTACACAGATCCAAGACCTCTTACCTTGATGTCCAATTAAAACTGAAACCACTTCTGTCCGATTGCTTCCCCATAAACTTATTCTTGGTAATACACTCTTGAAAGTTAATGTCCAGAGTCTATACCGCAAAAACCAAGCAACACAATGAACAGACGCACTGTCACTTTGATGGTATAATTTTCAATCAAGATTCGATACATTCATTTATCTTGCTGACTACCACTACAGTGGTTTGAAATTTGGTTCAGTTGCTGAAATCAATCTGTGGCTCTGTGTCACCGTGTCAATGTCACCAAGATCGTTCAAAGTTTATGCTGTGTGTTAGCGCAGGTGAGAGGTAGTAATAGGCTGGCATGCACATACAAAGAAATAGGAACCTCCTGTAAGGTGCTAACTCAGTCTCACAATCATCTCCTCTCTTGTAAAAAAGAAAAAAGGAAGGATGTTTGACATGATGAGAATCGCAACAGTACAACAATCTTCCCATAGCATGCTATGATATTGCTATTGCTTACCCCCCAAAAAAAAAGCTTTAATGTTCTCTCTAGCATATATCAGCATCGGAATTAAAAAAAGTTCAATCAATTCAATTATTTAAAATTTTTCTCGATGTTCATTTTCTTACACTTTAAAATCGATGCAAAAAAAAAAAACATGAATTTTATTACTCCATACTTGGTATTATTTTTTTTTACTAAAATCTCAAAAGCAAAATAAAGATGGGGGAAAATAAAAGAGTGATACCCTGTTGGAGTGATTAGAATAAAAATTAGAAGAATAAAAATGAAGTGACACATGAAAATATTTTGGAGTAGAGTATTTATCCTTTAACTTTGATTTGGATTGTCACACAAATCCAATAAAAAAAAAAAAGGGGGGCCTAAGCTAATATGGCATGCTTTTATTATATCCTGGAAAATGGTAATTAGAATGAATGTGTTAGCTTGCATCTTTGACTACTTGTCTAGTTTAAGTCGTGTAGGTCATTCTAATTTTGCAACCTTGAACTTTCTCTTCCTTTTGTCTCTGGATATCACCTCTTTCACACATGTAGAACAATTATTATTCTAGTCCCTACTTTTACAATATTTATATTATGTTCTCTCAAAACTCAACTCTTTTGTCCTTAGTCCCTACCATGAATTATCAAATTATGAATTTGACAGCTAAAGAAATGTCTATTATATTATATTATATTATATTATATTATATTATGTTATATTATCAAACCACTCTTTCTCTTAAGCGCCTTGATTACTTGATTCACTGCTTACTAAAGCCCTGTTAGTCTGTTACTAATTAATTAATTGCAACAAAAGTTGATTTAATTAGAAATATCCATGATTGCTCAACTGTCACGTGTGTACAGATACATTACTATTTTATTTATATATTGGTTTTATTGTTACAATTACATTCATCCACGCAATATATATAGCAATAAAGGTGACTAAAAAAGATAGGGACAAAATATGGGGCAAAAAAGTTGACGAATTGAACCTAAAAAAAAATAAAAAGCCACTTTAATCTTTACAGAGGAAATCCCAGTACAGAAATACTTAAACTGTTACTACCAGTATACATATTGTTACGTATAACTAACATTTTTGACTGCTGGGCTGTTCAACATTTAACAGACGTTAGGGCCAAATCCTAGATGACCATTTGCACCATCAATAGATATCTGAATTCCCTCCTGCTGAATATTCCCTATGATAGACAGTCCTGACGGTGACGGTGCGAATGCAAAGCAGAACGTTCCTGCCTCGTTTGTTGGGATCAAGAAATTTCGGGCTGGCAGGGTCAGTATTGGCCCGTCCGTGAAGTAGAATGAAACGGTTGGGACTCGAACTGATCCAAACCCGGCCAGGTTATAACATGTATCAAATATCGACATACCTGGTGCACGGGGGAGGTTGGCAGTTTGGGTTAAGAATGAGTCTCGAAATGCTTGGTAAGCTGCAGTTGGGAACCTTGTCACGGCTGTCCCCGTGTCCATGACCACTCCCCCGTCTCCCGACTCAGTGAGCTGGAGGACACCTTCAGGGAGTGGAACCCGGACTCCACCTACCCCAAGTCCTGATAACCCAACATAATAGAAACTGGGGGCTCGGGGGCTATGGACCAAGTTTGTCCAAGCAGCCCCCTCGGGCATTGCCTCTCTCCCAAAAACTAGTGAGCCGGTGGATCCAGACCCCCGGCTTACCAGACAATAACTAAAGGCTCCACCAGTCTGACCCCCAAGCTGGCCTACAAAAGACATGGACCCACCACCCAAGCCCAACAAGCCTGCTGCACCCACAAACATGCCTTGGTTAGTGTGGCCACACCCCATTGCAACATTCCTTACGGCAGTACCCCCAATGGTAAGAGTCTCCAAGGCCAGGTTCCCTTTAGTGTAGGACCCATCACTGTAAAGTACCTCATAGCGACATGGGGCTGAACCTGAATGGGTACAACCCGCTGCAGAATTCTGGAGACGGCCGCAGACTGAAGACGAACACACAATGCTGGAATAGGACGTTGATTGGGCTGGGTTGAAAACGGGGTCAGTCTGCTTGTAGCATTGTTTGCAAGGTTGGCATTGGACCCAAACTATGTCACTTCCTGAGTCAATCACCACATATTGCTTCCTTGGTGGACTCCCTACGCTTACTCTTATGAAATACTCGCCACTCCCTTGATCCATACCGGACACCACATCCGACCCGAATGATTCCACCACTTTGTAATCACTTATTATACTTGTGTTGGAGTTGGACAGCCGCCGTAGCAGGGCTGAAACTCGCCTGGCGTCGCGTTGTATCCGCTGAAAAAAACGATGCTTGTGATCATTATGCTGCTTACTCTGCCTCTGCTTATAATAATTATTATATCTATTGCCAACAAGCTTATCCCTGTGAATCACATTTAACTTAATTGTTAAGCTCTTATTATTTTTATCATTCTTGGTGTTGTCATTATTAGATAATAATGTAAAAATATTTTGTTGCTCATTGTATTGGGGATGAGAATCAAGATGATACCGTTTGGTTTTAATAGATGAAATTTCTTTAGGGATGTTCAAGTGTTGGAAATTTGGATAAGAGGTCACATGATTGGTGATTTTTTGGGTGGCCGCCTCGGCAGGTGATAGGTGGAGGCACACTACTAGTGCTGCAGTTGTGAACACCATATGATAAAGATACAATAAAGGGTTCAAAGAAACTATTGTAGGTGTAGTAGTGGTTTTAGGAGGAGGAGTAAGTAGTCTTCTTTTATGGAGTGTCATTTGCATGCTTTCAAAGAAATGTGTATGTATTGGGTTAATTTTATGTTTAATTTTTTTCAGATTTTACAAGTGAAGAGAGGCAGGATTTATTGGTATTGGGTTTGGAGAAAATGAAATAGTGAAATGGTAAAGATTTGTGCATGGAAACAAATTATTATTGACTTTGATGGCCCCTTCATACCTTTACTTTGTTTGGGTTAATTTTGGTTATGTGATGGGGTATGATTCAAAAAAAAAAAGTTGGGTTTTTATTTTTATTTTCTGTGGGTGGTTTATTATGAGGTAGGTGCTGAGCAGGACATAAGTTTTTAGTGAGCAATGAAATCACCTTTTTTTTTTTTTTTTGTCCTTTTAGAAGGGTTGAGAAACTTTGGTGCTTTAAGTGTTGTTTAAGCAGGAGATAATACAGTAAGATTATTATAAGATTGAATTTAATTAGGATTTACATTACAATGCAATCACTAATCAAGAGGAAGTGCTGTGTACATTATTGTTAACAAGAGATATATAACTAATAAAACTGAATAGAGGGGCTAAACATCAACAATATATATGGGGGACTTACCTAATATTCTAACGTCAATTTATCGAGTCACCTGATTGTGTTTATTGTAATATTCTAACATCAATTAAGGACTTGTTTACTTCAACTTAAAATCAGCTCAATTCCAATCAGTTCAGTTCTTCTCTTATTTTGCTACTCATTAATCCTTCGTAAAAAACTTTCAGTTCATTTCACTTCTGCTCCAATCAGTTCAGTTCAATTCAATTCACCTGTTTTCAGCTGAAATAAACAAGCATAATATACAGGGGTTTAACTGATTTTCATACTTCTATTTTTATAATGCTTATTTGCCAACACTTCTTGCACTTCTATTCTTATTATATATGTTTATTACCCAACAATATATTTGCAAAGAAATTGCAAAAATCGACTAGGGAGTAAATTTTGTCGCTTCTCCCTACACCATAAGGATATTTTGGCTAACCATTCGAGATACAAGTGATGCATGGCCGCTCAACTTCAGATGATGAAAACTGAAAAGGGTCAATGGGTTACTTGTTACTTTCTAAAAGCGTTATGGTTACCTATTAGTAATAGTACCAAAGTTACTTGTTAGTAATATTGTGGTTACTTATCAAGCTAATGATGGTTACTTATATTAAAAGTGGTTACTTACTTTAATAATGGGGGCTACTTTGTTGGAATATGGATATAAAACTTACAAATTGAAAAAAAAAAAAATATATATATATATATATATATATATATATATATAAAAGAAATCAAATACCCTAAGAATCTTAATTCTACAATGAACTCAAGTTTTGTATCAAAAAGGTCGAATTCGATATAAAAGGAGATGAAATTTAAGAACCTAAAATTTCGAAATACATTGAACATTCAATATTGTTGAAAAGAAAAATCAAGATTAATTGCTAGATTCATGCACAAACCAAATACTGCTGCATAAATTTGCATAAAAAAGGAAGAAGATTAGAGGAATAAGGAAGAAGAAGAACGCAAAGGAGAGAGAAACAACGGCGGTGACAACGACAATTGGTTTCTCTTAAAACCCTAACTTTTGATTGGGCTGCCGCACCATTAAGTTATTGTGCAACATGTTGTATATAAGACAAAGTTATATTGTGGATATGAAATTCAGGATGAAGCTACATAAGCTAAACACAGCAACCAACGCCAACACACAAGCAAAGCCATGAGTGTCGTCACTTGTCAATGCGTATTCAATTCCTAGCCACGTACAATCGCATTCAGAAACAAAGCGAAGGAATTGAAATTAATTGAACCGTGAAGTAGGTTTGAATTAGTTAGGTGGTACTGTCGTAGGTGATAGCAATAGCTCATATTTGGGTTCTAATCAAAAATTGTAGGTGTACACACAAGACGACATGGTGAAAACAAGTGATGATATGATTGGGAGAGTTAAGAGTATATGTGAGCCAAACCAAGCAAGACGGTCCATTATTTTTAGCAAACGTGCAACTTGAAAGACGAATGTTTCTCGAACATTTTCCTTACATGCTTTAAGTCCCTTTTATTTTGAGTGGGTTACACATAGATTTTAGGACATATCATTAGTGTCAACTTATCTAATCCCCATATGCCAATCAATACTCTCTCACTTTTATTTTAGTTGTTACATTAGGATTTTTGACATTATTCACATTGTAACTTTGCCTTACATTTGTGTATAATATGTAATGAAAAACATAGTCATATGTGAACTTGTTTGTTTCGACTCAATGAATATTATCGAAAAATATTATTTTTATAATATTCTATTATACCAAACTCGAGATATTAATTTTATAAGTTACATCTTATAAGATGTGAAAAAGTGAATGTGGCAAGTAAAAAAAGATAGAGGGAGTAACTCACAAACGATTTATATATAAAGCGTGCCCTTTTTAGTAATACTCAAAATGGAGTAAACCTAACAAGTTTTTAGAAGCTAAAATTGGGCAAGGTGAGATACAAGAAGATATTTTGTGGGTATTATGTATGGGTATTTATATATTTATATTAATTAGGACATAAAATGGAATAAAATATTTTTATAAAGAAAAAAATATTATTTAATATTTATTAATGAATGAAGAAACAAATATTTTAAAGGTTAACAAAATAAGCCCTAAACGTATAGTAGATGATGAGGCATTTGGCTACCTTAATATTTAGGGCTTTACTATCTAGCGAAACCATAGCCAAGGAGTGGGCTCGGCATAGTCAGCGGGGAAAGAAGACTATGTTGAGCTTGACTCTAGTCAAACTTCGTATTGTGAAATGACTTGAGGTGTAGGATCACGCTTTGTTCAAAAGCCAGTGACGTAAATTTAAGCAACCATGTGTTGGATTATGACTAACTGCCTCTAATAATTTAGAATCCAGGCCAAAAGCGATGTATGTGCTCCCACAGTCGCCCGTTTGTCATCCTACAATAGGGGCTTCGGCCCCAAGGACACATGCATATCGTAGGCTAAGGGTAAAGGGTCTCAGGGAGAAACAAGATGGGGCCCTGGACAACCCTCCGAAAATCGAAAAAAAAGCATGCTAATGCACAGTTTTTAGAGGTTTTTGGGTCTCGGGAAATATACGACAATATATTTACGCGGTGCCCCTATGATCAAAGAAATGCCATAGGATAGTAGCAATACGGGGTTCAAAAGGCCATAAGAAGGTTCCGAGAGATCGAGCAATAAAGAGAACAACTTGCCCTTTCCAATGGTAGGCCCTCAGTTTACTTTTTTTGGCATTCAAAATGCCACAAAGAAGGTCTCGGGACACTGGAAATAGGTGGAAAAAAAATCTTCTTAAATCGAAACTAGATATCCGGATTATCCGATATGGATTTTCGGATTTCTGATAATCCGGAACGAAATGATATTTTCCATTTTTAGGTCAGGAAGATATCGGTTTTTAATTTTGCACATCCCTAGTTTACAAATAGAGTAGAAAAGAAATTGGCCCATCATAAATTAAATTCTAGGCTTCTAGCAACCAGCCAACTACCAATAGTATACAGGGTACAGGTTAACCCTTGGCCCTTGTCCAACCAAAGAGCCGATATATATGATGGTAAGGAAACATGATAAATTGAGAAACCACGTTAATGACTCTAAAGTAGTTATTTCATGATAATTTTATAAGTTTATATTTATGTACGTGCATAACAAAGGCAGAATTGACAAAGACATTTAGCAACTTCACAAATAATAATGCTGGAAACAATAATATTTGATCGATTACATATATGGAGTATGTTGCAACCTCAACAACTACATAATTGGTTATTTAAACTGAAAAGTTGGAAGTCTTTTGTTGACAAAATGGCTGCTTAATTTAACGGATCATCAAGGTGTTAGTGTTATTTTTATATTTAGAGTACCTTTTCTGCCCTATCAATCAGTGCAGGAAGGGTTAAGAGTGAAGAACCTATATCGGGTATAGCTACATATATATCGAGTATAATGATTAAAGAATATGTTGAGTAGAATTCTTGTATCACTGCCATGATCTCTCAATTCCAATTAGGTGTGGCCGTGTATATGGATAGTTTATCCGATGGTATATAATTTTTTTTTCCCAAATCAATTCATTAATGATTGAAATTCATATAATCTATTATCCGTGTAAGTTATGTCGAATATAAGTATATAACTTATCAATTGTTATGCTAATTATAATACCATGTATGAAGAAAGACCCACACAAATTAAAGTTCAACCTGATGGTTAAAGCTAAAAATATGTTTTACACTATCATATTGTTGGAGAGTAACATAATAATTATGACATAAATCACTATTTAAAAGCTTTAGTTCGTCTCTTTTGTTACATTAGATAAGTAAAAATGTTAAATCCCATATGTGAGTGTCCCGCATTGAAAATTAAACACGGTTGAGGAACTACTCCCCTTATTGTCATATGATTTAAGGTGAAACCTCCTAAACTTTGTAAGATGGACTCTATCTCGCTAACAGGTGAGACCTAGACCTTTATTTAACAATAAATGATCAAAACAAGATTTACTAGTCCGTAGTATTTTCAAGCTAACTTGATCAAATTTACGAGTAATTATATATCAAAAACTAGACTGCTAATTAAACTAGCTAGGTAGTGTTGATTAGTTTTGGGTGAGGCATCATTTTCATTCATATGGTAAACTGATCATATTACTTAGAGTTTTTAAGTGCTAATACATGATTAGATATCAATCAAATCAAATCCTATTGCCATTGGATTGCATCAAGCGATGCCATTTAATTTAATTATGAGCCGTTGATGATATGCAAAATGTTGAACAGATAATAAATGACAAATTAAACATATAGATAATAGTAAATCAAATTAAATTAAATAGGAGTGTTTTCCAGCGCAACTAGTAGGTTTAGTGGCATAATGTGATCTCATAAACCAACCTAATACAAATAAAATGCTGCTTCAATTCAATTGCTTGCGTAATACACTAAGATATGCCTTTAGTTTATTAATTATTATATCTCCTAGATACTTTGTAATTTGCATGAAATCACGACAACAATGTACCAAACAGATCTTATGATGGATCACATATACAATAATATATATTATCAATAGGGGTGTTGATTAAAGTTTAAACTTAATAAAAAAAAAAACGACTATATCACTATATATACTCCTGAATTATTGCAAATTGTATGAAATACCCTCGTTGTTTCAAAAATGCATCATATGCTTTTAAACATTTTATGAAACTCACGATATACCCTTATTTTACTATATATTATCTCATTAGCCACAAATTAAAAAATTAAATCAAATACACCATTAACTATATTAATTAAAACTACTTAATTAAATTATCGAAATTAATTTTATCCACAACCACCCCTCTTCCATCACCACCACATCAACCACCACCCTCCCTCACTCACCAACCACCACAAACACACCACTAATGTAAACCACCACCCCATCGTCGGTTGAAATAGAACCAACCATCCACCCACACAAATCCTTAACCACCTTAATTCACGACCTTCATATATTTATCACCGAAATCCAAAAATCTTCAAACACCATCTAATAAATTCATTCAAATTCGAACTCCACCCAAATTTGTTATCCAAATTCAAAGGGTGATCGAATCGAAGTGTAGCTATGGTTTAAGTTTATTTGTTTGGTGCATTATTTGTTGGCTTGGATTATATATTTGGAGGTAGTTGTTGGCATGGATCGGTTTTTTGGTGGAGGTGGGTTCGAAGTTGTTGATGATGATTGTGGAGGCGGGGTGGTCTGAAGGTGGTGTCATTTGGCATTTGTTGGTTTAAATTGGTGGTTTTGTGGTGGGGGTTTAATTTGGATGGTAAGTGAAAGTGAGAAGCGATGATCGAGTTGTTCTGTGGTGCTAGTTTAACATGGGTGACGTTGGTGTTGACGGTGATTGTGTCGTGTGCGGTGGTAGTAGTGACTAAGAGGAGGTGGTGGTAAGTGGGTGGTGATGGAAGAGTGGTGGTTGTGGTGGTGAGTGGTTAAGATTAATTTGTTCATATAATTAACTGGTTTAAATTAGTACCATTAACAATTAATCAAATTTATTTTGTAGACTTGAAAATAATTAGGTAATATTTAGTAAAACAAGGGTATTTCATGCATTTTGCAATAGTTCAGGGATAAATGGTGAAACAGCCGAAAAAATGGGTACATATGAAGTGTATAGGGGTGCATAGATTAAAGGGTTATGTGCTTTTACAATTAAAGTTTTCAGTCTTTATAAAAATGTCATTAATGAATCACGTGTACCACTTTTAAAGTACTGTTTTCTTTATATATATATATATAAGTACTGTTTTCTTTATAATGTATATCTTTATATTTAATTACAAGGTTAAGTGCGAGATGTAGAGGGTTTAGAAAAGGACGTTTGCTAGAGTGGAAGTTGCATTAAGCATGCACAAACAAACTATATATCAATAATTGAGCCATTATTAGCACCTAAAAGTTAGTTGCTCCCTCAAAGTTTAATACAATAATATTCATATGCATATCACCCTTGGTAATGGCATCCTAAAAGTGGCTTATCGCTTATAAATATATAGCATAGTAGTTTGTATTAACTATTAAAATAGAAATATAGTATATTATGTCTGCTAAGAACTATATTGCATGTCTGAATCAGTGTATCACCCTTTCAACTTACATTTGATTTAAAAAAATATTTCTTACGCTTTTCGTTAGTACGTACATGGTGTTTGATTGGTGTAGTGAAGTTGATATGAAGGAGCCTTCTAATGAAATTTGAGTCACCTACAAATTTAAAAGACTCCCTAATTAATTATTAGCTACACCTATATTTGACTAGAAATGAGTTATGAGTTTCCCTCATCGCATTAAATATTTTATAACCCCGCTATTCATAACGACACCATCTTGCTTGTTGTTGATCAGGCGTACCCGGCCTGCACAAACCCAACCTTCAAGGCATAATCACGATAACCCCGGTGTGCAAGTGTGCAACAGGTTCGAACTTCAAAAATAACAAGCACATAATCAAAGAGCGTCATAATCGAAAGAGGGGCAATAATAGCCTCCGGTTCAAGGTATAAGCTAGAGGGCAATCAAATATGGCCTCTTAGATAGAAAAATTGCCCTCTTATGTTAGCGGGACTGTTAGAGGATCATCTCAACCAAAAGCTTAAGCTAATGGTTGAGGCCCAGGAACTAGTTTTATACTCTATCACGCCCCCTCACACGAGAGCCCGTTGGGCTTGAAATGTGGATGCAGCAAGGTCCCCTCATACTGATACCATGTTAGAAGACCATTTCAGCCAAAAGTTTACACTAATGATTGAAGCCCAGGAATTGATTTTATACACTATCAGGGACAAATTTTATATTGCCTCCGATTTGCCCCTTTTTGCCTCCTTGTATTAGCTTTATTTGCAAGTAGTAGTATTTCACTTGTGTCAAAATCAAATTTATCCTACAACTCACCGGTCATGTCACAAAGTCCAATTAGATTCATCAACCTAAGCTCAATAGAGTTTTTTGTCTTTCCTATGTCATCAACTTATTTTTACTTATTTTCAACTTATTTTTACTTATCTGAACTTATTTTTATTGATTTGAACTTATTTCTACTGAACTAAACTTATTTTTACTTATCTGAACTTATTTTTATTGAACTGAACTTATTTTTGCTGAACTGAACTTATTTTTGCTGAAAATAAGTGAAAATGAGACGAGGAAAATAAGGCTTAAGTTACCTTGAGAGAGTCATAGTTACTCCCATTGTTTACCGGTGCACTTGTTTGATTTCTTCACTTTGACTTTCAAAGGACTTAATTAGTAAGAATTAAATTGCGTTATCATCCGCATGCATGGACCATCACAAAGCTTTGATATATATATTTTTTTAAGTTGGATTCCCCTTGTCTCTACTCTCTACCGGTTAAGAGTTGGTTGTTGAGTTGGGAAAGGCCCCCGAAAGAGCTATTCCCACTTAATTAGTCGTGCCACACGATTGACGTACTCGATCAATTTTTAACAGCTGACAAGTGATTGAGGCCTTTGTGCTCAACACTCAAAGTCGAAAAACCGTGAACCATAGCTTTTATTTTTTGTTCCCGCTAGGTTATTTTGGTCCCCTTATTATTTTTTTTCACACGATCTTTCTAAGTATGTAGGGTAACCACAGGTGACTCCACGCCCGATCTTAGCTTCTTAAAATTTATTTTGTTCAATTGACGGAAAATTTTTGAATTTAGGTCTAACTGGTCTTTCTCCCTCTTCTCGGACTCTCTTATAAACAAATCAACCTTGTGTAACTATTTGGGTTTTCATATTTGACCTGATGTTTACCCTGTAAAGATTTCGGCAAATATTTTAGAACCTCGAATAACTTAAAATCCATAAATTCTAGCCTTCGTTTTAGGATCTTAGAGGGCCTATTAGGAGCCTTCTACTTCCGCACAATCTGTTTACTATTTAGTAATTACTTAGGACAATTATATGAATTCATTTTTCTGATTCTCGAAGGACCATTTTAGGTTCCTTCTCTTTTTCGCGCGATCTTTCTGCCAAGTACTTAGCGTAACTCCAGAACGCTCAATGCCTACTTTGAGCCTTTAAAAACTTGTTTGCTTTTTTTTTTTTTTTTTTTTTTTTTTTTTTTG
>PYUH01000490.1:300504-305504 GCA_016808085.1 Suaeda aralocaspica
CCCCCACACCCCCCTTTTACCATTTGCTATGATCTGATATAGTGCTCTTATGGTTAAAAGAGGGCCTTTGAGCAACCTGTGGGGGTTCAAAACGTCATAATACGATCCCAGAAGAGCAAAAAATATTATTGTTCCCTTTTTTGATACTCCTCCTAAATAGAAAGATAACAAGGTTTTGAGACCTAAATGAAGCATGACATGTCTTGGAAACACCTATAACGTTGTTAAAAAGGGAATGAAAACTAGAAGTAGCCCTCAAAAACCAGAAAATGGATGCTTTGTAATTCATAGTTTTCGGGTGCTTTGGTGTCCTAGAAAAAATTGTCAAAAATCTTACACGTTGCTCTTTTGGTTAAAAGAGGGATTCCAAGCAACCTATAAGGGTTCAAACTTTCCTTTGGACACAATTATTTGTTATCTCAATATGATTGACATGAGGATTATATGTTTATAATTCTAATCGTTGTCAAATAATTTATATACCTTATATTTTTAGGAGTTAGTATATATATAACTAGACATTGAAGTCAATATTGTATTCCAATTCAAAGCATATTTTATCTTATGATTTTTGAAGCCATGCATCGCACGAGTTTTATATTAATAAACACAAAAATGAAAGGTAGTAATATCTAAAATAAATCCCAAATATGTTGCATTATTAGAAGCATTTTTTGTCCAAAACTACCTTAATTTTATCATTTTTTGTGCTTACTTTTTCATTTTTGTCCAAAACTACCTAAAAATGTACCTTTTTTTTTTGTAGAATCATACTCTATTTTCATTTCCAACCTTGGCCTTTATCTCAAGCAAGAAAAATCACATAAGACATATGTGAGGTCAATAGACCCTATTTTCCACTCTCTTTTCTCGCTCTTACTTTACTTTTTCTTCTTATTCTGACTAAATTTTATTAACAAAACTCAAATCTCCCTAATTAATTTGAAAGAAAAGAAATAACTAAAAAGTGTCTCTCGTGAAGTTTTTGCCTAAAAACTGAAGGTCAATGCAAGAAATGCGAACAAGGTATAAGTCACCCAAAAAACAAGTATACTTTAAGATAATTTTGGACAAAAACAAAAACTTAATGTAAATTTTTGCAAAAAATTGAAGTAAAATTTTGGACGAAAAATGAAAAAAGTAACGGGCCAGCCCATGCAAGAAATGTGAACAAGGCCGCCTTGAAGTACAATTCCTACCGAGCGGCGGGTTGAATCCTTTGTGGATGACTTAAGTACGCGACGGGGTATTGTAAGTGGCAGAGTGGCCTTGCTACCACGATCCACTGAGATTCAACCCTATGTCGCTTCGATTCATCCCTCTTCCCTTTAACCCCCTAACCCCCTATTCCCTTAAAACTACTACAAATTGCAAAAAGAGGCGGTCTAGGCACCCAAATATTTTCTAAGTATGGATGGGGCATGTCTAAAACTGTGATACACAACACATGATACACAAGGATACAACACATGATGCGAAAAGAGCTTGTCAGCCTTGGGACAATAACTCATCCCTTCCTCCCGTCTCCCATATGAAAATATTGAATAATACAAAAAGAAGTTGCCTGCCCTTAACTACGGTCATGACCAAGGGTTGTGAATTCGGAAACCTTTGGTAGAGGGATCATAAGAGGTTTTTAGGGGCCAAAACCGATCTTGGGGGGTGTTGTGGAGGTCCATAGCACGTGGTAAAAAAAACGGGATGAAAAAGTGACTGATCCCGGAACGGCCCCTTCGGAAGCATGGAACAAAGGCTATTATTCACTGTTTTTTGGGGTTTCGGGGTCCCTGAAAAAAAATCCTGGAAATGGACTGGGGTGCTCGTAAGGTAAAAATATGAACCCAGACCAAAGGATTCGGGGTGTTTTGTTCATATGAGGGATTATAACAAGGCCTTAGACGATTCCATATAAGGCTGTTTTTCCCCTCTCTAGAAGAAGCCATAAAAGGAATCGTAAGAGGTGTTTACGTGGGGGGTGCTATGGTGGTCCAAAGCACGTGGTAAAAAAACGGGTCGAAAAAGTGACGGGTCCCGGGACGGCCCCTCAGGAAGCCTAAAACAAAGGTTATTATTCACTGTTTTGTGGGGTTCCGGGGTCCCGGGAAAAAAAATCCTGGATATTGACCGAGGTGCCCGTAAGGTCAAAATATGTACTCAAACCAAAGGATTCAGGGTGAAAAGGTCATATGAGGGATTATAACAAGGTCTTAAGACAGTTCCATATGAGGTTGTCTTTCCTCTCTCTAGAAGAGGCCGTAAGAGGGATCATATGAGGTCTTTAGGGGCCGAAACCGATCGTGGGAGGGTTTGTTGTGGTCCATAGCACGTGGTAAAAAAACGGGGTGAAAAAGTGACGGGTCCCGGGATGGTCCTTCTGGAGGCCTGAAACAAAGGCTATCATTCGCTGTTTTTTGGGGTTTTGGGGTCTCGAAAAAAAAAGCGCAAAATTTTCCGGGGTTCCCATATGGTCATTATATGACCCTAGACCAAGAGATTTGGGTTGAAAATGTCTTAAGAGGGATGAGAACAAGGTTTTAGATAGTTCTCGAGAGACCTATTTTTCCCATATGCGGAAGAGCCCATAAGACGGATCATTCGAGGTCTTTGAGGGCCGAAATTGATCGTGGGGAGTTCTTTGATGGTCCATAGCACGTGGTAAAAAAACAAAGAGAAAATAAGACGGGCCCGGGACAACCCCTCTAGAGGCCTCAAACCAGAGGCTATTATTCACTGTTTTTTGAGGTTTCGGGGTCTCGGGAAAAAATACTGCCAATAAATTTTCGGGGTGACCATATGGGAAAAATATGAACCTTGACCACGCGATTCATGGTGAAATTTTCGGGGTGCCCGTATGGGAAAAATATGAGAGCAAAAAGAATTTTCACGTTCTTTCGGAAAAAACAACTGATCTGGAAGAGGGATGGTCATACGAGGGAGATCCTATGGACGGAGTGAACATAAAATTTTTTTAGGCTAAGGAATTAATGAGAAAAAACAATTATTCATTGTTTTATAGGAAGAATCTATATAGGATAAGAAAAATAATATTTTAAAAATAATATTAATAATAAAATAAAAAAAAATTCTGCTAAATTTACACTTATTCCTTGTTTCATAGATATATTCATTCATAGGACTGAAGGAAATCAAATAAAATACAAGACTGTGCTAAGGCAGAAAAGGTACAGTTTATCTACTATATGAGTATGATCCTGCAGCAAAAAAATTTCCTTAATATAGCCATCTATAGGAAGAAGTTGTTGGAATGCACCCGTCTAAGTAATAACAAATGGGGTTACCGGTTTGATAATTGCTCTCCTTTATTGTCCGTCTTAACAAATACAACAGTTAAGGTGGACATCAAAGTAGAAGAGGGAGGTTGTCAGGCATGGATGAAGATGAAGACAAAGTTCAAGATGAAGAATAATTAAGACCATAACAAGGATGCCTTGACTTTCTACGGTTGCTCGTAAAAAGGCTGCTTGTCCCACGGTAAGGCCCGAGGGTGGAGTTCAGACACCCTACGCACAAAGGTAAGGTAAGGTGAGACGTGTATGTATGTTTTTCCTTTTTATTAAATTCGTTGTCGCCTAACTGTGCCTGCTGGGGTTGTTTTTAACTCTGTTTTGTCTATGCTCTGCATTGGCAAGCCGACACGAGAACAATGTTGACAACGTAGTGTGTTAAGCGTATGTGTAGTGTTTGGTCTGTGTGGTTGGCAGGCTTTGTGCTTGTGCATTTAATTGTTCACTAGCAAACCCCTTCGATATCTGTTCCAAATGTACGGTAAGTGTTCTTTTAGAGTTATTGTTTTCCTGTATTATACTCCGATTTACGGTATTTTTGTTTTTTGTTTTACAGGTTTGATTTCCGCTCGACGTCCTTCACGGAGTGTGGGGTGGACAGTGAAGCTTGGCCCGTCGCTCACCAATTATTCGAGAACAAGTGCAGCGGGATCGGAAGATGGTTGCAAGCTGAGCCCTTGGATGCAGAATGCTGAGAGGGAGTGGACGTCATATCGTTGCGCCCTAAATCTAGCGTTTCACGGTACGCATGAAAGACGCACGTGTTGACCCTCTCATTATTAGAAGGGCTCATTCGTGTCGATGTCTCACGAGGAGTGCTACCTGGTTGATCCTGCTAATAGTCATATGCTTGTCTCAAAGATTAAGCCATGCATGTGTAAGTATGAACTAATTCAGATTGTGAAACTGCAAATGGCTCATTAAATCAGTTATAGTTTGTTTGACGGTACCTTCTACTCGGATAACCGTAGTAATTCTAGAGCTGATACGTCCAACGAACCCCGACTTCTTGAAGGGATGCATTTATTAGATAAAAGGTCAACGCGGGCTCTGTCCGTTGTCAGGATATTCTAGAGTGGGTGACTCGAGAGTGTTCTAGTATGGTCTAATGTTGTCATGGGGATTCTAGAGGGATGTCTCTAGAGTCCCTCTAGGGTGTGTGGAGTGTTCCAGGAAGAATGTTCCTACAATAGTCGTGATGGTTCATGTACATATTAGAATATATCTAGGAGGTTCTTGTATGTACATACTTGGTTGCATTCTCTAGAAGGTTTTAGGGAGTTAGAGTCTAGATCCCTCCATTTGAGGAGGTTAGGAGTATTGTAGAATGGTTGATGTAGTAGGATGTATGCCTATAAATAGGCACCTTGAGGCATTTGTACATAACCACTTGGAGAGCACAACATTCACCTTTGTAAGCGAGTGTAGCATTTGTTAGTGAGCATTAATAGAGTTAAATTCCCTCTACGACTTGTGTGTTTATCTGTGTTACTTCAAACAATCATCTTCCACATAACTTAGAGAGGGTGAGTGTGTGGAGATAACATAGGCACAAGGGGTGTGCTACTTGGAGATTGAGTGCTAAGGGCTAACGGGATTTGTCCAATGCACTAATATATTCATCCGGGACGAATACTTGGGAGCTAGACACAAGGGACGTTTCTTTCTAAGTGAGATCATCAGCTCAAGGAGTGA
>PYUH01000490.1:308004-440104 GCA_016808085.1 Suaeda aralocaspica
AGTTACAACGGGGATAACTGGCTTGTGGCAGCCAAGCGTTCATAGCGACGTTGCTTTTCTATCCTTCGATGTCAGCTCTTCCTATCATTGTGAAGCAGAATACACCAAGTGTTGGATTGTTCAGCCACCAATAGGGAACGTGAGCTGGATTTAGACCGTCGTGAGACATGTTAGACTTACCCTACTCATGACAGTGTCGCAATGGTAATTTAACCCAGTACGAGAGGAACCGTTGATTCGCACAATTGGTCATCACGTTTGGTTGAAAAGCAGGTGGCGCAAAACTATAGTGCGTTGGATTATGACTGAACGCCTCTAAGTCAAAATTCGGGCTAAAAGCGACGCATGCGCCCACCGCCCGATTGTCGTCCTACAGTAGGGGCTTCGGCCCCCAAGGGCACGTGTCGTAGGCTAAGCCCTCACGCCGAATGTCGTGAGGGCCGCCTTGAAATACAATTCCTACCAAACAGCGAGTTAAATCCTTTGCAGACGACTTAAATACGCGATGGAGTACTGTAAGTGGCAGAGTGGCCTTGCTGCCACGATCCACTGAGATACAACCCTATGTCACTTCTATTTAGCCCTCTCCCCTTCAACCCCTAACCCCCTTTTCCCTTAAAACTACTACATATTGCAAAAAGAGGCTGCCTGGGCGCCAAAATATTTTCTACGTATGGATGGAGTATGTGTAACCTGTGATACACAGCATATGATACACAAGGATACACAGCACATGATGCGAAAAGAGCCTGTCAGCCCTGGCCAATAGCTCATCCCTTCCTCCCGTCTCTCGTCGGAAAATGTTGAATAGTACAAAAGGAGGCTGCCTGCCCTCAACCACGACCACGACAAAGGGTTGTGAAGTCTGAAATCCTTGGTAGAGGGATCATAAGAGGTGTTTGGGGGTCAAAACCGATCTTGGGGGGTGCCATGGAGGTCCATAGCACGAGGTAAAAAAAAACGGTGCGAAAAAGTGAAGGGGTCTGGGACGGCCCCTCAGGAGGCTTGAAACATAAGATATTATTCACAGTTTTTCGGTGTTCTAGGGTCCCGAGAAAAAAAATCTAGGAATTCGAACGAGGTGACCGTAAGGTAAAAATATGAACCCAGACCAAAGGATTCAGGGTGAAAAGGTCATATGAGGGATTATAACAAGGCCTTAGACTGTTTCTTACGAGTTGAGGTTGTTTTTGCCTCTCTCTGGAAGAGGCCATAAGAGGGATCATAAGAGGTGTTTAGGGGTCGAAACCGATCTTGGGGCTGCTGAGGAGATCCATAGCACGTGGAAAGAAAACAGGGCGGAAAAGTGACGGGTCCCGGGATGGTCCCTCAGAAAGCTTGAAACAAAGGCTATTATTCACTGTTTATTGGGGTTTCGGGGTCTTGGAAAAAAAATCCCAGAAATTGACCGAGGTTCCCGTAAGGTAAAAATAAGAACCCAGGCCAAACGATTCGGGGTGAAAGGTAATATGATGGATTATAACAAGGTCTTAAGACGGTTCCATATGAGGTTGTTTTTCCCCTCTCTAGAAGAGGCCATAAGAGGGATCATATGAGGTCTTTAGGGGCCGAAACCGATCGTGGGGGGTTCTGTTGTGGTCCATAGCCCGTAGTAAAAAAAACAGGGTGAAAAAGTGATGGGTCCCGGGACGGCCCTTCCGGAGGCCTGAAACAAAGGCTATTATTCATTGTTTTTTGGGGTTTCGGGGTCCCGGGAAAAAAAATGCCCAAAATTTTCCAGGGTTCCCGTATGGTCATTATATGACCCTGGACCAAGAGATTTGGGTTGAAAAGACTTGAAGAGGGATGATAACAAGGTTTTAGACGATTCTTGGGAGACCTGCTTTTCCCATATGCGGAAGAGCCCATAAAAGGGATCATTAGAGGTCTTTGAGGGCCGAAATCGATCATGGGGAGTTCTTTGATGGTCCATAGCATGTGGTAAAAAAAGGGGAGAAAATAAGACGGGGCCATGGGCAACCTCTTTAGTGGCCTCAAATCAAAGGCTATTATTCACTATTTTTTGAGGTTTGGGGATCCTAGAAAAAATACTGCCAAAGAATTTCCGGGGTGAGTATATGGGCAAAATATGAACACAGACCACGCAATTCGTGGTGAAAAGTCCCTTAGGACGCCCCGTGAGAGCGAAAACACTTTTTTCACGTTCTTTCGAAAAAAACAACCGATGTGGAAAGGCATGGTCATAGGAGGAGAATCCTGTAGGTGAAATACGTGACATAACAATTTTTTAGGCCAAGGAATTAATGAGAAAAAAAAAAGAAAACAATTATTCATTGTTTCATAGGAATAATATATCTAGGATAAGAAAAATAATATTAAATAAACAAATTTATAAAAAAAAATATGTTATTACACTAACAAGGTTGTTGTTCAGTGACGGTCCGCGACGCGCAACGTTGATTTGTTCATCCTAAAGTTAATGAGGTTCTTAGGCTCAATAGGGTTAAAACGCTCATGGGAGATTTCCATTAGGCCTTAGGAATCAATTGGTCCACAGAAGACTAGGTCTTCTGTGCAAGTCAAAAAGTACAGTGTATCTAGAACTTGAGTATTATCCTTCAGCACAGAATTTTCCTTAATATATCCTACTATAGGAGAAACCCTCTCCCTTGGCTGGGCGGCCCAAGGGAGGTCCCATGCATGTTGCACATGGAGATGCTTGGCTCCTAGCTTGGCTAGGTCAAGTATGTAGCTATGTGAGGGAATGGTCTGTTGGATGATCATTAAGTGTCGGACTTGCGGGCACCGTGACCTGGGGTATTGTCGGCGTAGCGTGTATGCGTCTTTGTGGGTAGTTACTTGCTAGGACGTATGTGTGTGGGGAAAGACACGTTGGTTTGTGACATTACTAATGAATCATTTTGTTATTGCGTAAGTGCCTATTGGAAACATGGCGTGGTTCCAAGGGATAAAGACTACGGGACTTATCTACACTGATGGGGGTATGATGTGTCATCACCAAGGGGTGCATAGGCCGGGTTTTTCAAGCGTTCTTGAAACATGATGTTTGGCAAGGCTTGCAAGGGTTAGTGAGACAACAACGGTATTGAAGAACCTCTTCATTCGAATAAAGCACATCCGTGTAAATATTGTATATAGTTGTTTGTAATAACTCAGTGTATATAAAAAGGGTATAAGCACGGTTGTGTGCTGTGGTTCTTGTTGCCTATAAAAAGGAGACCTTGGGGCTTGTCCAAGGCATCCAATGCATTCTGATTTCATTTATAAAAATTGTATACTTTGTGTGAAATACTTCTAGTAACATTCTAGCGTGCCTTATCTATATTCTTGTGCGTGTGTGGGTAAGTGTTAGGCTGGTAAGTGTATTCTAACGTCATCACGGCCATACTACAACAAAAATAAAAGGATAGGGAGTGTTAGGGGTCAAAAGCAACGCAAGCGCTTGCCACCCAATTGCCGTCCTACAGTAGGGTCTTCGACCCCCAAGCGCACGTGTCGTAGGCTAAGCCCTCACACTATTTGCGTCGTGAGGGCCGCCTTGAAGTACATTTCCTACCAAGCGGCAGTTTGCATCCTTTGCAGACGACTTAAAAATGGGATGGGGTATTGTATGTGGCAGAGTGGCCTTGTTGCCACGATCCATTGAGATTCAGCCCTATGTCCCTCCCCCCTTTAACCCCCTATTCCCTTAAAACTACTACATATTGGCATATTGCAAAAAGAGGCTGCGTGGGCGCCCAAATAATTAATAAGTATGGATGGGTCATGTCAACAACTGTGATACACAACACCTGATACACAAGGATACACAGCAAATGATGCGAAAAGAGCTTGTCAGCCCAGGGCCAATAACTCATCCCTTCTACCCGTCTCCCGTCGGAAAATATTGAATAGTACAAAAAGAGGCTTCCTGCCCTCAACCACGGTCAAGGCCAAGGGTTGTGAAGTAGAAAATCCTTGGTAGAGGGATCATAAGAGGTCTTTAGGGGCCGAAACCAATCTTGGGGAGTATTGTGGAGGTCCATAGCACATGGTAAAAAAATGGGAAAAAAAAGTGACGGGTTCTGGGATGGCCCCTCCGGAGGCCTGAAACAAAGGTATTATTCACTATTTTTTTGGGGTACCGGGGTCCCGGGAAAAAAAATCCTGGAAATCGACCGGGGTGGCCGTAAGGTAAAAATATAAACCCAGATCAAAGGATTATTCGGGGTGCAAAGGCCATATGAGGGATTATAACAAGGCGTTAGAAGGTTCCTTACGAGCGGAGGTTATTTTTTCCCCTCTTTGGAAAAGGACATAAGAGGGATCATAAGACGTGTTTAGGGGTCGAAACCGATCTTGGGGGGGGGGGGTGCTATGGAGATCCATAGCACGGGGTAAAAAAATGGGGCGAAAAAGTGACTGGTCCCGGGACGACCCCTTTGGAGGCCTGGAACAAAGGTTATTATTCACTGTTTTTTGGGGTTCCGGGGTCCCTGAAAAAAAATATCTCGGAAATTGACCGAGGTTCCCGTAAGGTAAAAATAGGAACCCAGACCAAAGGATTTGGAGTGAAAAGGTCATATGAGGGATTATAACAAGACGTTAGACGGTTCCTTACGAGCTGAGGCTGGTTTTTCCCCTCTCTAGAAGAGGCCATAAGAGTGATCATAAGAAGTGTTTAGGGGCGGAACCGATCATTGGGGGTTATGTAGAGGTCCATAGCACAGTGTAAATAAACGGGGCGCAAAAGTGACGGGTCCCGAGACGGCCCCTCCGGAGGCCTAAAACAAAGGCTATTATTCACTGTTTTTTGGGGTTCTGGGGTCCAAGAAAAAAAAAAATCTCGAAAATTGACTGGGGTGTGCGTTAAGGTAAAAATAGGAACCCAGACCAAAAGATTCGGGGTGAATAGGTCATATGAGGGATTGTAACAAGGCCTTACATTGTTCCTTATGAGGCTGTTTTTTCCCCTCTCTCGAAGAGGCCATAAGAGGGATCATAAGAGGTGTTTAGGGGCCGAAACCAATCTTGGGAGGTGTTGTGGAGGTCCATAGCACGTAGTAAAAAAAATGGGACGAAAAAGTGACGGGTCCTGGGACGACCCTTCCGAAAGCCTGAAACAAAGGCTATTATTCACTGTTTTTTTGGGGTTTTGGGGTCCCGGGAAAAAAATCTTGGAAATGGACCGGGGTGCCCAAAAGGTAAAAATATGAACCCAGACCAAAGGATTCGGGGTGAATTGGTCATATGAGTGATTATAACAAGGCCTTAGACGATTCCATATAAGGTTGTTTTTCCCCTCTCTGGAAGAGGCTATAAGATGGATCATAAGAGGTGTTTAGGGGCCGAAACCGATCAGGGGGGATGCCCTGGTGGCCTATAGCACGTGGTAAAAAAACGGGGCAAAAAAGTGACGGGTCCCGGGATGACCCTTTTGGAGGCCTGAAACAAAGGCTATTATTCACTGTTTTTTGGGGTTCTGGGGTCCCGGGAAAAAAATGCCCACAATTTTCCAGGGTTCCCGTATTGTCATTATATGACCCTAGACCAAGATATTTTGGTTAAAAAGGCCTTAAGAGGGATGAGAACAAGGTTTTAGACGGTTCTCGGGAAACCTGTTTTTCCCATATGCGGAAGAGCCTATAAGAGGGATCATTAGAGGTCTTTGAGGGCCGAAATCTATCGTGGGGAGTTCTTTGATGGTCCATAGAACGTGGTAGAAAAACGGGGAGAAAATAAGATGGGATCCGGGACAACCCCTCTAGAGGCCTCAAACCAAAGGCTATTATTCACTGTTTTTTGAGGTTTCGGGGTCTCGGGAAAAATACTGCCAAAAACTTTTCGGGGTGCCCATATGGGAAAAATATGAACCAAGACCACGTGATTCATGGTGAAAAGTCCCTTAGGACACCCCGTGAGAGCGAAAAAATTGTTTTCATGTTCTTTCGGAAATAACAACCGATGTGGAAGAGGTATGGTCATAGGAGGGGAATTCCTATGGACGGAGTGAACATAACATTTTTTTAGGCTAAGGAATTTATGAGAAAAAAAAGTTTCTTCATTGTTTCATAGGAAGAGTATCTCTAGGGTAAGAAAAATAATATTTAAAAAATAATAATATTAAATAAACAAATTTATTAAAAAAATTATGTTAAATTTACAATTATTCATTGTTACATACATATATTCACTGATTTATATATTTATTCATTCATAGGACTGAAGAAAATCAAATAAAATACAAGATTGGGCTAAGGTAGAAAAAGTAGATTCTATCTGCTATACGAGGATTATCCTGCAGCACAAAATTTTCCTTAATATAACCATCTATAGGAAGAAGATGTTCGAAAGCACCTTTCTAGGCCACTGGATGAGGCATTAGCCCCATAGTCCCTCCTAAATTTTTTATTTTTTATTATTATTTTTTCTTACGAATTTTGAAAATGAAAATGTAAATAGGGGTAATGACGGATAATAGTGTAAGGCGGTAACCCCATTTGTCATTACTCGAGCGCTACCCTTTGTGGCGTCTAAGTAATGACAAATAGGATTACCCGTCTGATAATCGCTCTCCTTTATTGTCCGCCTTAACAAATACAACAATTAAGGCAGACATCAAAGTAGAAGAGGGGGGTTGCCAGGCGTGGCTGAAGATAAAGATGAAGACGAAGTTCAAGATGAAGAATAATTAAGACCACAGGATTCCCCATGATCAATTTCGGATCCTAAAGACCTCTTATGATCTCTCGTATGGTCTCTTACGGAGATGGAAAAACAGTCTCATATGGAACCGTCTAAAACTTTGTTACGATTCCTCTATGACCTTTTTGAGCCAAGATACTTAGTTCTGGGTTTATATTTTTACCTTATGGGCTCCTTGCACAATTCTCGAAATTGTTTTTCGTAATTTTTTCTTTTCGGGACTCTTTAAACCAAAGAAACAATGATAATTGCCTTTTTTTAGGCCTTTGGATGGGTCATCTTGTGAACCTTCAGTTTTTAGCCCCTTATTTTTACCACCTTCTATGGAACACCACAGGATTCTCTAGCTATGATCGGTTTCGGCCGCTAAAGACCTCTTATAATCTCTCTTATGGCCTCTTTCGTTGAAGGGAAAAACAACCTCATATGGAATTGTCTAAAACCTTGTTATCATCCCTTTTATGACCTTTTCACCCCGAATCCTTTAGATGGGTTCATATTTTTACCTCACGGGCACACCACACAAATTTTGATAGTTTTATTTTAGGAGCCCAAAAATCCAAAAAACAATGGATAATGGCCTTGTTTTAAGCCTCTAGAGGGGATGTCCTGGTCCCCGTCATTTTTTTGCCCCGTTGTTTTACCACCTGCTATGGACAACCACATGACTCCCACTAATTGGTTTCGGCACTTAAATTACATCTTATGATCCCACTTATGGCCTCTTCCGGAGGAAGGAAAAACAACCTCTTATTGAACCGCCTAGAACCTTGTTATCATATCTCTTATGACCTTTTCATCCTAAATCATGTGGTCTGGGTTCATATTTTTACGTTACCAGCACCCCGCAAAATTTTCGGAAATTTTTTTTCGTGACCCGAGAAACACTAAAAAAAATAGAAAATAGCCTTTGTTTGAGGCCATCGGATGTGTTGTCCCAGGCCCCGTCATTTTTCCGCCCCATTTTTTACCGCCTCCTATGGACCACCACAAGACTCCCCCATGATTGGTTTCCGCCCCTAAAGACCTCTTATGATTCCTCTTATGGCCTCCTAAAGAGAAGGAAAAAAAATCATCATATGGTATTGTCTAAAACTTTGGTATCATTCCTCTTATGACCTTTTCACCCTGAAGTGGGCTAGGTTCATATTTTTACCTTATGGGCACCCTACACAATTTTTGGCAATTTTTTTTGTGACCCAGGAAACCCAAAAAACAGTAGATTATAACCTTTGTTTTAAGTCTTCGGATGGGCTATCCTAGGCTTTATCATTTTTTCGCCCTATTTTTTTACCACCTGCTATGAAACATCACAAGACTCTCCACAATCGGTTTTAACCCCTATATACCTCTTATGATCTCACTTATGGCCTCTTCTGTAGAAGGGGAAAACAGCCTTATATGGAACCGTCTAAAACCTTGTTGTCATCCCTCATATGACCTTTTCAATCCGAATCCTTTGGTTTGGTTTCATATTTTTACCTTACGGGCGCACCGCACAATTTTCGGCAATTATTTTTTCTGGACAGCGGAAACAAAAAAAACCGTGGATAATGGCCTTCGTTTGAGGCTTGCGGTGGGGCTATCCCAAATCTTTCACCTTGTTTTTTTACCACGTGTTGTGGACCACAACAAGAATACCCATGGTCTGTTTCGGCCTCAAAAAACTTGTTATCATCTCTCTTATGGCCTTTTTGGAAGAACGGGAAAACATCTTTTCTCGTGACCCAAAAACTTGTTATGATCCCTCTTATAGCCTTTTCACCTCAAATCTCCTGGTTTCGGTTCTTATTTTGACCATGCAGGCACCCCGTAAGATTTTTGGAAACCTTTATTTGGGGGACACTAGAACCTCAAAAAACAGTGAATAATAGTCTTCATTTGTTTTGTCTTGTTTTTTTACCATGTGCTATGGATCACAACAAGAAACCTTATGATCAGTTTCGGCTTCTTAAAACTTGCTATCATCCCTCTTATGGCCTTTTTGGAAGAAGGAACAACAACTTTTTCGAGACCTTCTAAAAATTTGTTACATCTTATTATGTCCTTTTCACCTCGAATCACCTCGTTTCTATTTTAATTATACGAGCACCCGTAAAAAATTTGGCAACTTACATAACCATAGAAAAAGTGAGTAATAACCTTCGTTTGAGGCCTCTGGAAGCACCTTCCTAGGCTCTGTCTTTTATCTACCCTTTTTTTACCACGTGCCAGGACTCCCCACATTAAGTTTCGGTCTCTTAAAACTTATTTCGATCCCTCTTATGGGCTTTTCGGAAGAAGGAAAAACAACCTTTTCCGAGACCCTTTAAATACTTGTTATCACCTCTCTTATACCCTTTTCACCCAATATTGCCTAGCCTCGGTTCATACCTATACCATAAGGGCACCTCGTATAAATTTTGGCAACTTTTTTCCCAGGAACCCGAAACCTTAAATAAAAAAATAATGAATAATCTCATTCATTTGAGTCCTCCGGAGGGGTTATCTCGGGCTACGTCTTATTGTTGCCTTGTTTTTCAACATGTGGTATAGACCACCACAAAACTCCCTACGATCGGTTTCGGCCTCTTAAAACTTGTTATCATCCCTTTTATGGCTTTTTTGGAAGAAAGAAAAACAACCTTTTTCAGGACCCTCTAAATAGTTTTTATCACCTTATCATCCCTCTTAGCAATCGGTACCCTATAAATTATTAACACCCTCTAAACCTTTTTCGGAAATAATTTTTCTTTCTAGTAAAGACGGTACTTGGGACAGGCCTCCGAAATGTGAAAACAAAGACTATAATTATTAGTTTCGAGGGTTCCAGGGTCTTGAAAATATAATAGCCATATGATATGGTGCTCTTATGGTTAAAAGAGGGGCCTTTGAGCAACCTGTAGGGATTCAAAACGTCATACTACGATCTCAGAAGAGCGAAAAATAATTTTGTTCCCTTTTTTGATACACCTCCTAAGTAGAAAGATAACAAGGTTTTGAGACCTAAATGGAGCGTGAAATGTCTTAAGCACCTATAACGTTGTATAAAAAGGAATGAAAATTAGAAGTAGCCCTCAAAAACCAGAAAACAAATGCTTTATTATTCATAGTTTTCGGGTGTTTTGGTGTGCTAGAAAAAATTGTCAAATATCTTACACGGTTCTCTTTTGGTTAAAAGAGGGATTCCAGACAACCTATAAGGGTTCAAACTTTCCTTTGGACACAATTATTTGCTATCTCAATATGATTGACATGAGGATTATGTGTTTAGAATTCTAATCATTGTCAAATAATTTATATCACTTATATTTTTAGGAGTTAGTATATATATAACTAGACATTGAAGTTAATATTGTATTCCAAGCATATTTTTTTCTTATAATTTTCAAAACCATGCATCGCACGAGTCTTATATTAATAAACACATACATGAAAGGTAGTAATATCTAAAATAAATCCCAAATGTGTTGCATTATTAGAAGGATTTTTCGTCCAAACTACCTTAATTTATCGGTTTTTGTGCTTCTTTTTCATTTTTGTTCAAAACTACCTAAAAATTTACTTTTTTTTTTGTAGAATCATACTCTATTTTCATTTCCAACATTGACCTTTACTTCTCAAACAAGAAAAATCACATGAGACACATGTGAGGTCAACAAACCCTATTTTCCACTCTCTTTTCTTGCTCTTACTTCACTTTTTCTTCTTACTCTTACGAAATTTTATTAACAAAACTCGAATCTCCCTTATTAATTTGTAAGAAAAGAAAAAACTAAAAAATGTCTCTCGTGAAGTTTTTGCCTACAAACTGAAGGTCAATGCAAGAAATGTGAACAAGGTATAAGTCAACCAAAAAACAAGTATACTTTAAGATAATTTTGGACATAAACAAAAAAGTAACATAATTTTTCGCAAAAAAAATACTACCTCTAGTTCATAATCAATGCAACAAAGGGAAATTATTTGTGTGATAAATAAATTAGTTTGTTGCATTTATTCTGAACTAGAAGTAGTAAAAATAACGTAGTTTTAAACAGCCCAAATGCGATTTCACATTAGTGGAAAAAAAGAAGGAAAAATTGTTTTTAATAATTCCACCCTTCACAATTTTAAAAATAACAGTCCCTCGATTATCTTATAATAATCTCACGTTTCTACCTATTATTCAACAATTTAGCCTTTTTACCTAGGGCGATTTGATGGGAATAATCCAAACTTTCAACTTCCTTCTATTTTCGGTCCCAACTTTTGATTATTATTGTATAATCCAAACTTTACGAAAATCTTCCACTTTTGGTCCCATTTACTGGTTACTGGTTGATTAGGTATATTGTTCATTTAATACATTACCTTCCCTCCTTCTATCAAAAAAAAAAAAAAAAAAATAATAATTACCATCCCTCCCATGCTTTCAGTAACTGCCTAACCCCCCTTCTGCTTTCAGTAATTACTCCCTGTTTTTTTCATCTTCCTTCTTCATTTAGCTTGAGTTTTGTTATTTTCCATTTTATTCAAAACGTAAATTGGCCAAAGCTGTGAAATTGAGGAATTGAAGCAGCAAAACCTTGCAATGGTTAGTCTTTCACATTTTTCTTTGCTTCATTTTCGTGTTTATTTTCGAGTTTATTGTTGTGGTCGTTGTTGAATGGTAATTGATATGTATATTCTTGTGAATTTTGTTTTGTGTTGGTAGTAAATGAGTTTGAATTAGGGTTTAGGGTTTTGAAATTCAGTATTTGTGATTGTTAATTGAAAAAATCTTCAATTTTTGTTTCATTTAGGTGGATAATGTAGTGACTTTGAAAATCTGGCATGGGGGAAATTTTGAAAGGGACTCAGCTGGGGTTATGATTTATGTTGGGAGACAATGTAGAACCTTTGAAGTTGATTCTTATGAATTATGTTGGTGGTATATGTTAGAACTTGGTCAGAAGTGTGGATATGCTACTATTGATAACGTTCATTATGTTGTTCCTGGTGAGTTGATGGAAAATGGGTTGAGACATGTGTATAGTGACAATGAAATTAGGGAGATGATGAATTTTGCTTTGGAAAACAGAGTCTTGGACCTTTATTTGGTCCATGGAGTAGATGTACCTATATTTCACAAGGAGCCACAAAATATGAATCCAAAATCTCCTAGGAAAAAACTCACACCCAAAAGGGCAAAACAAGGTCCAATTAGGAGAAGTGAAAGGGCAAAAGAAAAAGAATGTGAAGATGCAGTAGTGTTGGAGTGTGAGGATGTTAATGAGGGTGTGTTAGATGCAATGGTTATTCAGTGTGAGCATTGTGATGATTCCACAACAAACTTGAATAAAAAAGCCAAAATACAAAAAAATAAAAAAACATTAAAAAGCAGGACCACTTTAAAAGATTCTCCAACATGTGCACCATTTAGTAGTTGTAGTCAACCCACCTCTTCTTTATTTCAAGTAGATGAAGCCGTTAACACAACTACACCTACTATTCCAACTCAAAACTCCCAAACTTTGCCTCAAAATTCTGATACTTTGCCTCAACCTGCTGAAACTTTACCTCAACCAAATCCAAATCTTTTTAAAACCACAGATGTGCCTGATGATTATGGTTGGGATGACTGTAGACCAGATGAGCCTATACCATGGCAGCAATTAGTGGGTGATGAGGTCAGTTCTAGTGACTCTGACCCTGTTTATGATCCTGAAAATGCATCTGCAACTGAATCATTGGGAGATATTGACAGTGATGAGTATGACAACTTAGTAGTTCCAGAATATGAGGAGAATGACCAAGATCAGTTTGTAGATGATATTGAGGCTGAGGAAAACAGATCTGATACTTCAGATGAAGAGTACTTTGCAGCAAGGGAAAGAGTGAAAGGCACTAATCATCACTTATGGAAGGCTGCTCAAGAAGTGGTTGCTGCTGCAGGTGAAAGAAAAGCTGAAAATGTGGCACCTGAAAAGGAAACTGATGGTGCTACAAATGAAACTGAAAGACCACTTTCAGATTATGAAGACTCAGAGGAAGAGGAGCACACTCCCCCAGCTTCAGATGAAGATGAGACAATTCAAGAAAGAAGGGTCAAAAGAGGAGATTTAGTAAGTGACCAAACTGATTTTGGATCATTTACATGGAGAGTTGGGCAAAGGTTTGCCACAAGAGAGAAATTTAAGAAGGCAGTCATAACTTTTGGGATTTTACAAGGGAGAAACTTGACATTTGCAGTTAGTAACAAAAAGAGAGGACAAAGAGTTGGAGTAAGGTGTTCAGATGGTTGTCCTTTCAAGGTTTATGCTTCATGGGATACTAGGAGAGGAAGTTTTGTAGTGAAATCTGTGATTTTGGAACACACTTGCAGTAGAACTATGGAGAGAAATAGGCAATTGAAATCAGCATGGGTGGCACAACAGTTCATTGAAGTTTTTAAAGCTAGACCACATTGGCCAGCTAAGGAGATAGTGGAAGCTGTGAAATTGGCTTTCAAGGTTATTGTTAAAAGGGACTTTGCTTACAAAGTCAAATATCATGCACATAGGCAACTTCATGGATCTATGAGACAACATTATTGTAAATTAGGGAGGTACATTGAAGCAATAAAGAAGGCTAGTCCAAATACAATAGTGCAGCTACTTTGTGACCCAAAAGTGAAAACTGTACCACCAGTGTTCCAAAGGTTTTTTGTCTGTTTTGATGGTGTTAGAAATGGTTGGATGCAAGGTTGTAGGAAAATTTTGTCAGTAGATGCTTGTTTTATAAAGACTTTTCTTGGAGGGCAGCTATTGGCAGCAGTTGGTAGAGACGGGAACGACCAAATGTTCCCAGTGGCATGGGCTGTAGTTGAAGGGGAGAACAACTCATCTTGGGATTGGTTTTTTAGACACCTACAAGGACATTTAAAGCTTGGAGATGGAAGGGAGCTAGTGATCATCTCAGATGAACATCAGGTAAATTGTTGAGCAAAATATTTCTGTGATTTGGGAATACAGTAGCCTAATACTATATGCTAATACAAATGTTTCTGTTGATCAAGGCAATCCTCAATGCCTCAGCTGTTGTGTTTCCCTGTGCTGAGCATAGGCACTGTGCTAGGCATATATACTCTCACTGGCATAAAACATACAAAGGTGATGAGTATAAAATGCTGTTTTGGAGAATTGCAAAAGCTTATAACTTGGCTGATTATAATGATGCAATTGAAGATTTGGAAAAGGTGAATCAAGGTGCTGCAGATGCATTCAAAGCATTTAACCCTGAGTTGTTTTGTAGAGCATTCATGAAAACTGACAGCAAAGCAAATTGTGTAACCAACAACATGGCAGAAACCTTCAATGGTTACATTGTGCAAGCTAGAACAAAGCATATCATATATATGCTTGAAGATATAAGGGCATCACTTATGCAAAGCCTTGTGAAGAAAAAACAAGAAATGGAAAACAGTGCCAATGTTATATGTCCCAGAATACGAGCTAAACTTGAGAGAAACAAAGACCTAGCAGTTAAATGTGAAGTTCTTCCATCTACTGCAACAATATTCCAGATAAACTACTACCTTGACAGTTTAACTGTGGATTTGAATGCAAGAACATGCACATGTAGAAGGTGGGACATGAATGGATATCCATGTTGTCATGCTGTTGCAGCTATCTTTTTCCTAAGGCATAAACCAGAAGACTATGTTAATGAGTACTTCAAGAGGGACTCCTACCTCAGAATTTACTCAAACTCAATACCTCCAATAGAAGGTCAAAATCATTGGCCAAGAATTGATACTCCATTAGATCCCCCTCCAATAAAAGTTGGTCCTGGAAGACCAAGAAAGAACAGAAGGAGAGACCCACATGAGGACCCAAAGAGGCCAGGGAAGCTGTCAAGGCATGGTACTGAGATGACTTGTAGCATTTGCAAGACAAAAGGTCATAACAAAAGAAGGTGCTCAAGGAAAGACCAACAAGTACAGGACAACCATCCCAACAGAGGTAGGGGAAGACCAAGAGTTGATGGTCAACAGCAACCTAGGAATTGCATGAATATAACATACATTACATGAATATAACATAGATCACATGAAATGAGATAGGTTAATGTAAATTACAAAAGAACTTACTCTTCCCCTTCCTCTTCCTCTTCCTCTTCCCCTTCCTCTTGATCCTCTTCCTCCTGTAACAGCCCTCCCTCCCCTTCCTAGTTGAGTAGGCTAGGGGAAGACCAAGAGTTGATGGTCAACAACAACCTAGGATTGCACCAAGACCAAGAGTTGATGGTCAACAGCAACCTAGGATTGCACCAACTACTGATGTAGGGTCTGCATCAGCTGAGCCTACTCAACTAGGAAGGGGAGGGAGGGCTGTTACAGGAGGAAGAGGATCAAGAGGAAGGGGAAGAGGAAGAGGAAGGGGAAGAGTAAGTTCTTTTGTAATTTACATTAACCTATTTCATTTCATGTGATCTATGTTATATTCATGTAATGTATGTTATATTCATGTAATTTCTTTTAACTTGTGAAGCAACCTCAAGGTTTTGGAGTATTATTTGGAGCTGATGGTGCTGCATTTACAAATGTAAGCTTAGTCAATTTCAGCAACATTTTACTTACTTAAAATTAGATTAGGGTGACTTACAAAAGCTAAACAATCTTTCAACTTTGGATGCAGGTTCCTGGTTCTGTAGGGCCTCCAAGACCTATTTAGGCATATGTTAGGCCATTTTAGTTTAGGGTGATTAGATGATGGCAACTTGGTTGTTACTTTCATGTTGTTATGTTGCTTAAGGATAGTGGAGTATTTTCATTGTGTTGATGTACTTTTGGTGCACAGGATATATTTTTAAGGAGATGGAATGTATTGATCAATGGGAACATGAAGTTTGATACCATCTGATTGTAATGAAACAGTTATCTGATATGCAATGTCTAATTTTAAAACTGCAATTATTGTTGTTATTGTTATTGTGTAATTGGAGTTTAGTACACAAACAAACTATTATGCAAAGAATGAGAAACAGTGAAGTAGAAAAGGTGAAGTCTTTCATTCATATTCAATCATTCATCATCTTAGCTGAGTACAAAATGTGGCAATAAACATGCCCACAAAACCAAATTTCATTTAACCTAAACTACTACTGCTAATTAGGACCAGTACTACATACCAAATCATTACCACCTACTACTACTACATCCCATTGAAACTTTAATTCTTGAACATGAAAGCTAAGCAAAACACAATCCATGAAACCACACAAATACACAGAAGCTTCCTATCAGCCTTAGCAGAGTACATTCCCTCCCTCATCTCGTTTGATTCAATAGCCAACTCTTCAATTTGCTCTTGCTTGTTCTGCTCTGATAAAATAAGGTCTCTTACCCTCCTTTCCAGCATTTCAATCTTCATCCTCAACTCAGCATTTTCAGTTGCACTCTCTAAAAGCCTGTGTTGCATGTCACGAATTTCATCAACTTCGTCAACCCACTTTAAGAATCCACATGATTTCTGTCAAAAAAAAAATCCCCATATGAATTACATTCCAACAGTTGGGGTTTTTACTTCCAATTAAACCCTAACACCATCAAAAACAAGCAAAAACAACAATTAAACCCTAAAACCATAAACAACTACGGTTTTCAATTACAATTAAAACCTAACAATTAAACCAACAATTTAACAAAAAATTATAACAGTGACTTCACTTACAGGCCAATGAGGACAACCGTAGAACTACCTACCCATAGTTGGACCATTGTATCTAACAGTCCTCAATGGCGCAACTTCATTGTGGTGGCACAGCACTGCAGGTTGTTCAGATCTGCTCCTTGAAGAAGTTGCAGAATCAACGAATTGAGAATGTTGAGGGGAAGACATGATCAGAAAAAAAATTGAATTTCCAGAAAAAAAAATAGGGCAAAGATGAGTATGAGTATAATTTTGTTCATTTATAGGGGGTCGAATGGTAGTTGAAGTACTAAACAAAAACATTAATGTAGGGTCAATAATAACGGTCATTTTAGTCAACAAACACAACAATCTACTTTTTACCTACATTAACAGGTAACACAGTAAATGGGACCAAAAGTGGAAGATTTTCGTAAAGTTTGGATTATACAATAATAATCAAAAGTTGGGACCAAAAATAGAAGGAAGTTGAAAGTTTGGATTATTCCCATCAAATCACCCTTTTACCTATTACCTTCTAAAATCATCTTTTTCTCTCTCCTCTTCATTAACACCCACCACTTCACCTAAAATCACCACCTCACATCTCCCTGTTAACCTCTCCACCTTCTCCTTAACCTCACCTCTCTCCTCCACTACAGCACTGTAATCTACTCTTCCTCTCTCATCTCATATTCATCATCTTCAATTTAATTTATCTTTTTCAATTCATTAATTTTTCTCTCTTTTCAATTCATTATCTTCAATTCACCAATATTATTTCTCTGATTTTTTGTCTTTAAAGTTCATATATAATATACATCCTTAAGCATAAACGAATAGTGATTAGGTGTCAAAAAATAAAAAAATTTCAAACTCTCCAATTTGAAGCTATGCTACCCTTGTATTATTGGATCGTCTTCCTCACATCCATAATTCATACAAATTTGGTTATTAATTTTTTGCGTTGTAATTGTGGCAAACAATTTGATTTATTGCTTTCATTGTTATTAAGTTGCATTTCATGTGAATTATCGAACTCCAACTAATTTAACTGTGGCAAGCAAATTGACTTGCAGTTGTTTTTGTAGGATGCAAAAATGGACCCAAAAATGATTTTTTGAGTTGTTGTTTTATTTTTTTTTTTGGAGAGGTGAAGGGCTTACTTTGGTGGTTGGTTAGTTATTTGTGGCGTTAGTGGTCTAGGTGAGATTAGCGATGGATTGAATTTCGGGGTGGGTGGTGGGTTGATTTTGTTGGAGGTGGTGGTGGGTCGGAGTATTTGGAGTGGTGATGAGTCATTTTTTTAGGGGTTTAGTGGTTATTGAACAGATTTTGGCCGTGGGGCAATGGTGGGTTTATTTCTTTCTACTAGTGGTGGTGGTGTGTCAGAATTTTAACATGCAAGGTAGAGGTAGTTCATTTATTGGGTAGTGGAGTTGCGTCTGTTTTTGGGGTGGTGGGATAAGGGAAAGGGAAGAATGGGGATGGTTCCCTATGAAAAGGGAAGAATAGGTGGTGGTGACCTTTTTTAATAGGTTAAGGTCCATTAGTTGAAGAATAGGTTAAAAGGTAGAAGTATTCTAAGTAAACTAAAAGTTGGAACTGTTATATTCAAATTCAAATTTGTAAAAGATAGGATTATTAAAAGCAATTTTTCCAAAAAAAAAAAAAAAAAGAGATTACATCAAAAAATATAATTTCTATATTCAACCAAACAAGCACTAGAAATATACAAAGCCCTTTGGTTTCAAAGAATATAAGGTGATAATTAGTATTGCTAATGCTCTACATGAATGTCGGCTAAATAAAGAAGAGCCCTAAAAAGTAAGCTCCAGCTGAAAAAATAAAATTGTAGATAACACGTCCAATCCATATCAAAATCAAATGTCATCAACATTCCAACCCATGCCCTGAAATATTTTTTGGAAGTAACATTCAGAACTGTAGTAGGATATAGAAGTGATGCAACTTTAACAGATTTGCCTTTGACATTGTCATAAAAAGCAGTCTAAAATTCTGAAGCTAATATCATTTGCAGCCAAGATGAGCCAACAGCAAGAGAAAAAAAGCAGCTACTCAACAGAGAAATGCAAGACTTGGCGAAGCTCAGCGCATAACAGACTCTTTTACCAAGGTCCGGCCACCTGATCTGCAAGAGAAATATATCAAATCATAAAAAAGCCGTACTTTGACCAACCAATCGAAATTTGTCATCAAGAAACTCACGCATATTCAAGATGAATATTCATGAACCGACGGTTTTCCTTGCTTTGCGTTAGGGTCACAGATCCTTCAATGAATTGATCTTGCTCAACATCTATTGGCTCATAAAAATAGATCAACGTCTGCGAATATCCAGATAAACATTTTTATGTCAATAGCCAGGAAGCTTGTCCCTTGCACAACATAGTATCAATACTGACCAATATAAAGAAATTAGATATGGAGAATTAGCCAGGAAATGTTACATTTAAATATGAAGAAATTAAGTATCAATATCTATGCATAAGAAAGGTCTATAAAGTGTGTTCTAATTAAAGCATCAAGTCATTTTTAAAATCTGTGTGACAAGCGGCAACCCATATTACGCTTTAATTTGTTTATATATTTCACAGCTCTAAAAGACCAAGCAATTCCTAGAAGGCTATATAGCCATCTTGCACCAGTTTGACAACATTGAGTCATAAAATCCACACATGGGACACAAATTAAAACTCATTGCTCAGCTTAGCTTGGAATCTATCTTGACCAAATCATCTTAGACAATTTTCGATCCTCTTATCCTCAATAGATGTAACCCCTATTTTTTCTAATAACCTCATACCTACAACCATTTCTTGTACATCCACACATCCAACGTAGCATACACACCTTTGCCATGCATCAACATTTCAAAGCCCAACTTTCAAACCCGTAACCCTTCAAAACTATGAGGCATAACCTGACCACTTAGAAATCAAGAAGCTCCCCGATGTGTATTAATCCACTTTAATCAAAGGTAGCGCAACTTAAATTGTCGAACACCTTACTCTTAAAATGAAAGAACGTATTTTTTTGTTTTTGGGTTTATTTTGAACGAAAAATTAAGAACAAGAATAATTAAAATTGGATACTAGCAATAAGGGATAAACCTAATTCAAAGGAATTTGACCTTTTGTACTCGAAACAAGAAGAAAGGCAACAAAAGGAATTCAATACGACTGACACGAGATTAATTCACAAAAGGTTCTTTGACTCAAAACAACTATATAGAGTTTATTAATCAAATCAATCATATTTATAGGCATACAATCCCATGTCCAATAGGATTACCAACTTAAAATATGAAATCCTAAAACAATAAATAAAACCTAACTAAAATATTTTAAGAAGATAATCATTAATATCCTAAAAAAACACCTATTTCTATTAATCCATGTGGGTCTTTCCGATTGACGTAACTCAATCTCACGGATAATAGATGACTCGGCAATAATTAAAGAAAGCATTTAAATTATTTTTTTGAGGCCCTTGATCCGCATCACTCCCTAACACTTCAATGATTTGATTCTATGGGCCACATATACTGCACATTAAAAATTAAGTACCCACATTGCCATGAGAAAGTAAGGGCTCTATGACTCCAAGCCGGACTAACCAAGTCCTAACCTACGAAATAAGCCCTCCAATCCTTTTTCACTCCTAAATTACAAATTTCTCAAAGAATCAAGATCTGATCTATTTCACTTCACCCTAAGAATCAAGATGAACATGGTAATAAATTTATTTAAAAAAAAAAAAAAGCCTTTTTTCTAGCCTTTGGAAACACTCCAGCAATTTACCATTGAAACAATTAATGCCCTTATACGAGGACAGGACTTAGTTATGTAATAATGTAAGAGGAACATGCTTAATTAAAGAACCTAAAGTAAGTATATATCAAAAATGAGAGCTCAAACAAATAAAGGAGAAATCAAATCTAGAGCTTCACGTGAAGATTGCATGTATGCTAGAGAAAAGTGGACTCATACTAATACTTAAATGCCACCTCACATATAAATAATCTCATGGATAAGTAACAATAGGATGGTTGGAGCAGAGTGTTTAATGTCCAAATTTACCCCAGGTTGTCTAGTGGGTGTCAGAATGAACATCAAACATCAGCTTCCATGAGATCCATTACCCACTAGGTACGTATAGTAAGGAAAATTTACCTGTTGCCAATGAGTTGGGGGGTCCTCAGGGGCGGTAGATAGAACAAGTCCTTCACTAGGATTTGCACGTCTTTTTCTCTGTACACCATTTTCACAATGTTTATTGGTAGTTTTATCATGGGAAGAAGCACCATTGTTGGTTGGTAAATCAGATGGTCCGCCAAATTCAACATCAAACCAAAATGCAAACCCATGAAGCGGAGCTGAATCCATTTAAATAGGAAAAAAAAACATTGCAAGAATTATAAACTTTGTTGCTCACTGCTCACAGCTACACAACATAACACATCAGAACTTGCAAGTTAAATTGACATTAACTTCTAGTACTATTTTTTCCTGTGAACTCCAATCACAAAGCAAAGAGGTGGTATCATAGCTCAAGAGCTCAAAGACCTCATCTTTCTGATTGCTTTCCAAAATCTCATTTCCTTTTTTTGAGTGGTGCAATTGACAGGCAAGCCCCGACCAAACAAAATAACTAATTATAAATGAATCGTGGCAATGCCACTCCAAAGATGTCAATAATGAGGAGCTTTCTTGACTCTTAACAGTTGGGTGTGAAAATGGGAACTACGTTGACCTTATGGCCTTACATGCAACATGAGATGCATTATGAAAGAAGCACAATTGGCAGAATGTTACAACCTTACTTGGAAAGTGTTTTGCTATAAATTCTAAGGGATGTTCGGTTCAAGAACTTTGGTAATGGTTTTGAACAGGTGAGAATCAAACCTCATGTTTTGTTAGCATATTATAAAATTCAAACCTATATGTTATGGGGTTTAGAAACTCCTGTGGGAGGTGGGTTTGGGATATAAAGAAACAGGCAGATATTGCACTTATTATCTACTGCCAAAGAATATTCTTTTACTTGAGTCTCATTGAAATCGTTCATTGTTAATGGTATTGTTTTTCTTGTTTTTGCTTTGTTTTTTTTTTGGAGAAATACTCATGTATTGCTAGTGTATTATTGTAGAATTGGTGTGCCTGGAGTATGTGTATACTCCATCAATAAATCTTGATGTATCCTAGATTAAAAATTATGATCTTTTCATCATTAAAGTTTCAGTCTTTGATATTTGGATTCATTGTTTTAACCTTTAGAAAAGGTGGAAAAACAAATATACTAACAGTCCAGAACCACACACATAATACTATCATGAAGATTTAACAACCATTTTTATGTAAGAGTACTCGTTTTACAAGTTTTTTTTTATTCATAACAAATCTAGTAATTAATAACTAGTCTTTTGTTCCGTTCGACGCAAGAACTTATAGACAAATTTGATAAACTAAAATGTAAACAATGTACAGAGTAATTTAAATTTATAATATCATATTTTATACGGCTTTTTCACAGTGTACCCCTGAGGTTTACCAGATTGCACAGGGTACCCCTAAAGTTATAAAAATGCACAAGGTACCCTCTGTTAAAATTTGTATTGCATCAAATGCCCATATGTTACTTTTGCTGTTAATGAGACGTTAAACCTAAATTTGTATAGAACATGGGGTTTTAATGCCCATATGCCCATGGGGTTTTAAAAAATCTGTTAGTTTTGCGCAATTTCATTTTTTCACCTTATCCTTTCAACTACTATCACCATTATCCACAACAACTAATTTTTCGACCACCACTAAAACACCACCTTTAATCCCCCATATTTAATTTAATTTATAATATTAATTCGCATTTTCAAGAAATTATTTCAATATTGGGTGAAGGTTTTCATTAAAACCGTGACAAACGATTTTATTTAAACAAAGATGTATTTTATAAATTTCAATATTATATTCAGTTGTGTTTATAAAATATGTCCAATTAAATCATTTGGGTCATATCATTCCATAAAGTATTAGTTGTACCAATTCAATCCATTAGGACCCAAATCAATCATACCCTTTTACACTACAAACCACCCCTTAAACATTCTCTATAAATACCCTATACCACCCCAAATTTTTGGCACAACTACATTTGGTCAACAAGTGGTGGAAAGTACTCCTTTTTTTTCTTTCTTTCTTTTCTTTTTCTTCCTCCCTTTCTTTTCTTACTCCTTGTGCGTGGGTTCTTCCCACTTCGGGCCCACCTCACTGCCGACCACCAGTGCAGCCAATCACCTTGCTGGTGGTTCTCTGCCAGCCACCACCACCGTGGCCGACCACCACCATGTGGTCCCTTCTCTTCTTCCTTTGTTTACTTATTTGTTTACATATAACTAGTTCATTTGATTATTGTTTTTATATTGCTCATAACTTGTTTAATTTGTGATTTAGGCCTTGTTCTCCTCATCTTATTTTTACTTATTTTCGGCAAAAATAAGTTTAGATAAGTAAAAGTAAGTCCAGTTGAGCAAAAATAAGTTCAGATCAGCAAAAATGAGTTGAGAAGAACAGGGCCTTAGTAGTGTTTTAAAAGATTTAACTTATAATTTCAGATTAGAATTATTGATTATATTTTCAGATTTTTATGATTTTAAAGTCAGGGTTTTAATTTGTTTAAAGTCATGATTTTTGGGTTTATAAATTAATTGATTAGGGGTTTTAATGCCTAAGATGTTTTTAATCAATAATTAAGCATAAATATATATATATATATATATATATATATATATATATTTATTGAAGTTTTAAGCAATTTTTAACCAATCTCCTTATTTTATTTATATCAACAGGTTTGGAAAAGGGAGAATAATTGGGGTGTTACAACACCGGTCAAACCAGCAACCACTCAATCACCATTAGCAGGGAAACCCACCCACAAATTAGCCACCATCGAAACGCAGCATCAAAATCCGCCGCCGCCACCACCTACATACCTACTACCACCACCAAAACCCCCCACAATAATGTCTCATAGCCACCATCAAACCTAGGGACGATTCTTCCACCTTAAATTACACACATAATTCAACCAAGTAAATTCCATTCAAACAATTTTTGGATTAGATACACTACAAGACAAACCGACAAAACAATACTCAACACCACCAACTCATCTAACAGCAAGTAAATTCTTATGCATTAGCAAGTGATTTGCTTCATCGTCAAATTCCCACTAACAGATAACTAAGGTTGCCAAATTGACCACCACCAATTGATTTCTAGGTTTCGACTTGCGAGATCCCAATCAAACAAACACCCATAAAGCCCACACTGGAGTAATCAGAGTTTGTCGGTGAATATAGTGATGGGTTGTCGAGATTCCCGGTGAATCTCGTATGGTGGTGGGAGTTTCGTTGGTGCAAACCAGGAATTTGTATTAGGGTGGTGGCGGATTTCCATGTGGGTTATGATGGTGGCCATGGGTGGGTGGATTTTAGCAGTGGTCATGGGTGTTGGGTTGGTGGTGGTGGTAGTTAGCTGTTGTATGTGAGTGGTGGTGGTACTTTGGTGGTTAAGTTGTCAGTAATATTTCTCATTACAAGCTAAATCCTTTAATTAAATCATAATAATAATTTTACAATAATAAGTAAGGAAGTAATAAACTTTTTAATTTAATAAAAAATTTTAAGGGCATTATAATAATTTCACAATAATATTGATAAAATGATGAAAGTTAATGGTTTTATTTAATTAAGGGGTACAATTGTAAATTGATACTAACGTTTTACTGACAGAAATTTAACAAAAGGGCATTTGGTACATAATCAAAACTTCAAAAGGATACAATGTGCATTTTTAAAACTATAGGGGTACCCCATGCAATCTGGTAAACCTCAAGGGTACACGGTGAAAAGGCCGTATTTTATATGGTGGCAGTAATTATGTGACAGATCAAAAGGTCGATGTTAAGCAAGAAGTTTATTGCTAAAAAATTTCTTATTTCTACAAAAATTTCGCAGTGGTTATGGATGAAGTAACAAGGTCAATCCAAGATAAAGTACCATGGTGCATGTTGTTTGCGGATGATATTGTATTGGTGGATGAAACTAAAGAGGGGGTTAATGCCAAATTAGAGCAATGGAGACAAAGGTTGGAGTCTAGAGGGTTTATGCTAGGTCAGAGTAAGACGGAATATATGGAATGCCGCTTTGGGACTTAAGTGATACTGGGGTGAGGTTGGATAGAAAAGTCTAACATATGCGGGAATGTTTTAAATATCTCGGGTCATTTATCCAAAGAAATGGTGATATTGACCAAGATGTGACACATAGGATTAAATATGAGTGGCTAAAATGAAGAGCAGCCACGGGAGTATTATGTGACAAAAACATCCCGTTAAAGTTAAAGGGGAAATTTTACAGGAGTGCCATAAGACCAGTGTTGCTATACGGTTCAGAATTTAGGGCTTACAAGGAGCACATTCAAAAAGTATGAGTTACGGAGATACGGATGTTGATACGGATGTGTTGAAACACTGTAAGGGATAGAATCAGGAATGAAGTCATACGTCGAAAAGTTGGTGTCGCAGACATTGCAAGCAAATTAAGGGAAAATCGCTTGCGTTGGTTTGAACATGTGAGACGGAGACCTGAAGGAGCCCCGGTGCGACGAGTGGAAGGATGAGATCATGGAGGATTCAAACGAGGTAAGGGGAGACTGAAAATGACTTGGTGGAAAGGGGTTAGAAAGGATATGAAGCTTTTGGATTTACAAGAAAATGAGGTCCTTGATCGCAGGGGATGGAGGAAAATTTATGTGGATGACCACATGGAATGATTTCTTTTTGGTTCATGTAGCCGACCCCAATTTTTTGGATTAAGGCTCTGTTTGAGACATTGATTGTTGATTGACGAAATTGTCCCGCCAAAAAGAAAATTGATAAAATTGAATCAATATAGATTTAATGTAATTATGTAAACCAATTGCACCTAATTCTTCAACTTGTACTTAATAAATAGATAGGTACCTAATATCATATAATCCTTTATCAATGAACAAATGTGCGTTTTTAAAACGATAGGGGTACCCCATGCAATATGGTAAACCTTAGGGGTACACGGTGAAAAAGTCGTATTTTATATGGTGGCAGTAATTATGTGAGAGATCAAAAGGTCGATGTTAAGCAAGAAGTGTATTGCTAAAAAAAATTTAATTGATGAAAGTGTCCCGCCAAAAAGAAAATTGATAAAAGTGAATTAATATAGATTTAATGTAATTATGTAAACCAATTGCATCTAATTCTTCAACTAAAGGAGTAAACAAACACAACTAAAGAAAACACAATAATAAAGCCAAATTTGGGGCTTTCTATCGGTTTTACCCATAGAAGCCCCTATGGTGCTGCAGGCTGCCTGGTTAAACAGAGCTTAAGTGGTTTTCTTCCAAGAAAATTATTCCCTCCAAATATTTTAGTACTAATAAACTATGTTGCACGGGGACGCCTAGGAGGTGGCGTCTCCCGTATCAGGGACGCGACAGGGATGGCTGGGGGACGTCACAGGGACGTTGTTGACTAGTCAGGGACGGTCAACAGTTTCGGGGACGGTCAGCAGCATTTTGGGGACGCTTGAGCTTTCGGAGATAGCGGTGAGAGGTAAGCTACATGTGTTAATCATCTCCAGCCACCGTACTACTTCTCCGGCAGAAGATCTAGCCTTCAAAATATTTTGATTTTAAAAGAGAAGATGAAAGAGAAAGGAGGAGGCAGTAGATCTGAGAAGTGTCGACAGTACTTCCAGCTCCAGCTTTTCTTTTTTTCTTTATTTACAAGCTTTTCATCTTTTCTATTTTTTAGAATTTTCTTTTATTTAATAATTTTTCTCATGTTCCTCTCTTAAGTCCAATCTTTTTCTTTTTTATTTTTTTCCTTAGGATGGACCCACAAATAAAGTTAAGTGCATTGGCTAATGACTAATTTACTATGGTGTCATGCTTTTGTTCTGTTACTAATATACTAGAACTACTTTTTTAATTTATTTTATTTTATTATTAAGTTTTAAAAAATATAAAATAAAAAATTTGTCGTACCCCGTACCCTCAAAATTTTAGACTAACCGTTTTTCGTCCCCGTTTCCATACACATATAATTCCTCGTACCTGTATCGGTGCAACTTAGCTCATAAATAATGCTCCATTGTTGCATTTATTTTTTACCGGAGGTAGTATTAATTGACAGTTAAAAATTCTTTCAATGTCTTAATTAATGCTCATGAACATTTAATGGGTAACTTTATTTACTTTAGCCGATTACAATAACAAAAATTTTGACCATTACTTTACAGTGATTACAATTAACAACCACTAAAAAAGTTTATTTACTGCCTCCACCACGCTTTAAAGGCAACAATTATTGTGGCTCAAAATCCTAGAAAATTTTTGGGAGTTAGCAAGATTACAATTTTACACATGTTACCTCCCTCAACCAACACAAATTTTGACCATTACTTAGTAATGATTAATGCTTTCAATTAACAACCAATAGAAAAACCTTTATATACTATCTCTGCCACGCTTTAGATGCAGCAATTCTTGAGGCTCAAAATCCTAGACAATTTTTGTTATTGTGACCCATGAATTATATACATCACTGCACAACCATTAGCACCACCTCATTAACTAGCACTGCCTCACCATCTCACCTAAAGATTGACCACCCTCACCACAAATACCAAGTCACCCTAAGTCGATCACCACCTCACTCCCTTAATCAATCACCCCACCGGCTTACAATGACCACGACCAACACCCAGCCCAATCGAGCACCCCCACAACGCCACGCCACCCTAAATTGACCACCGCTTCACCCTCGTATATTGTGCCCTACCCTAAATCAACCACCAATTGACAAAATTACAAACCCTAAACTCCAAAATTCAACCAAATCGCCACCCAAAATCTCAACCAACCAACCAACCCTAAACTCCAATAACCAAATAGCCACCCAAAAAAACAACCAAACCCAAACTCCAACCAACCAAATCGCCAACCTTAACTCCAACAACCAACCAAGCCTAAACACTAACTCATTCAACACTCCACCCAAATCGCCAGCCAAAAAAAGGATTGTGGGTTTTGCATAGGGTTTTTAAAGAAGATTTGAAATTGGAATTTGAAGTTGTTGTGAAGGGGGGCGGGGGAAGAGGATGAGGGATTGTGTGGTGGTGGATTATGGGTGGGTATAGAAAAGGGGTGATGGTACCAATGTACCATGGCCATTATAGTCATATCTAAAGAGCAAATGTGACAAAAACGAAAGCTTCAAATTGTCGCATCTACTTCATAGCATCAAAATATGGGAAATGTTATAGCTAAAGCGTAGCATGACAAGGTCGTAAATGAAAAGATTACAAAATTAAAAGTGTAACAAACAAAAGGAAACACTATAAACTCAATACGTAATAGAATTAGTGAAATGGAGGGAGTATTAGGTTTTTACAACACTGCTTTGGGTACCCAAATTTGTGTCCATTTTCTAGGAAAGACTCTTAAAAAGTTTAAAATTGCTTTGAGAAATTATTGAAGTGATTAATTATTTATTTATTTGAATTTTATCACTTTAAGGAAAATCCGAAACAAGATTTCTAATTTTGGAAAGTTATCACAAAGGAAAACTTTCTATTATAGCAGTACCCAATTATAGAAATTTTCGGGAAAAAAAAGTTTAGTTAGTTTAGTTTAATTTTTAAGCTTTTATGTGTTATTTCTTTAATAGCATTTGGTGAGCTTCGGTAGAAGAAAATGGCGTGCGGGATAGTTTTTTTTTCTAACCTTGTGTGTTGCTTTTGTTGCTAGTTATATGTAACAAGATTGTTTGTTGGCTGCTAAACCTTCCTTTTGCAAAACAGTTCTTTTGTAGTGTAGGAAGGGTTGTTCTATAAATTCTAAGTGTGTGCTTTGAAGGATGATAATATCTTTGCCTAGTAAAGATATCAAGATGGAAACTTTAGAGAAGAAAGATAATGAGAATCATTTAGTATGTTAGGAAGATTTGCTTTTATTGTTCTTACTTGAGTGAGATTCTTGGTTAAAAGGAATGGAATCAGAGTCATTTTAGTTGTGAATTGTTTGCCATGATCGACACCCTTATTAGCATATAAAAGGTTATATATGATGATTTCTATTTGCCTCAAGGAATTCCTAATTATACTACGTATAGGAACAAAGATGTCCAAAGGGGTTATGATTGGAGGTATTTAGAGGATTATATCCTTTATAAGGAGTATGTGTTTAAGAATCCTGATCTTGGTTATGTTCTCTCTCATCCCTATATTCTAAGTACTCAGCCCGATGCTAACATAGTTGAGGAAGGATCAGGTTCGTGTTCCTCAAGTCACAAGTTCGAGGATAGATCATGTTTCGAGATTGAGGACCCAGGTCCTACCATTTAAGTGTTTATAAACTTAATGACTAATTCTAAGATGGACGGGGGCGAACTTGATCTAGAGGATGACATGGATGATGATCCACAGGAGGATATGACGGATGATAATAAGCTAGATAATGTTAATGTTTGAGGATATAGCTATTTTAAGACCTCTAAGTTGTTTTTGCTGTTCCTTTATGTATTAAAATTGAGAGTGTTAAAAACTTCTTAATTTGTCTTCTTTAGTTAGAAGTTTCTTGTAGCAATTATTGTTCATGGGCTTCCCAAACTTTTCCCTATTTCTTTAATATTATTGTTGAAACGAGATTTCTTAAATCCATTATGATCCCTATAATGATTAGAGTTTCCATTACCATCGTTCCTCTTATCCCTCGAATCTTTTGCTAGTAGTTCCTTCTTCTGTTGCATATAGGTTTACAGCTCTCCTATATAGAGCGTCGAGCATCTCAAACACTTGACCAAGACAACTTGTTTTCAGCTTTTTTTTCGTGTTTCATGGCCTTTTTGGCAAAACTAGACAACTAAATGAACATCGAATAATACACAGATGGACATACTCCCCCATCTTCAGCTCTAGGAACTCATCGGCCTCGTGTTTATTTCTAATTTGCTTGCTTTTCACTTGATCAGAACCTAAGATGTAGTCCAGCTAAACCCCGATACTACCCTTAATGTAGCTTCATTTTGTGACCACCAAAAGTCAGTTTCACCTTCCCCTTCACCTCCTAGTACACTGCACTATTAAACTTAGACTCCTCAAGGTACCCAAACAACTTATTGAGCTCCCTAAGCAATCCCTCTAAAATGACCAGGTTTGGCTCATCTTGATAAGTCTTGCTTTGAGCAATCTTCTTAAACTCCTCAACAGGATCATCACTACCTCATTAAGCGAGTTATTATCTCCTTGGACCATTCTCCTTTTCCTCAATAAGAAAAGAATTACTTAATAAGTTATGGCCTAAGTCTACATTAGAATACTATGCAAAGAAACTTGAACTTTCACGAACATATAATCAACTCAACTCCTAAGGATATTCCTTATTTCTCTAGCGTGATTTGATTCACCTTCTTTTGATTGTTTTCATAACCAATAAATAAAATAAAAGCATATAGATAAATAAAATTCCTTCGAATTATCACTTGCGCTAGTGAGACATTTTTAAAAAAACAACTTGCTTCATTCAAACTCAAGCAAGCTTAACACACTGAACTTATTAAAGGTTTCAAGCATTCAAACTTAGCCAACTTAGTTCCACCTAAACAAGACCACTTAAGAAATTTTAAACATCCTCAACTTTAAAACATATAGCAACAACTAAAACAACTTGGAGATCATAAAACAACATTATCCTCAAACATTTACATTATCTAACTCATCAAAAAAACAACATATTTCTCCGGGTTTAACTTTGGATCATCCATCATATCTTCCTCTAGATCAAGCTTGTCCTCTTCCATCACAGAATCAATCCTTCCTTAACCATGGCAACATGAGACTGAGCACTAGGAACATAACCAAGATCGTGATTCTAAAATACATGAAAGATATACTCCTCTAAATACCTCCAATCACAACCCCTTTGGCCATCTTTGTTCTTATACCTAGAATAATTACGAATTCCGGTAGGCAAATAGATTATCATATTCTTTTATCTCCAAATAAGGTTGTCGAGACACAAGATATATCTCATTCCTTTCGACCAAGAAACTCACTAAAGTAAGAATAATGGAAGCAAATCCTCCTAACATATTAGAACAATTCCTCATTATCTTTCTTCTCTATAGTTCCCATCTGAATATCCTTAATAGGCAAAGAAACCATCATCCTACAAAAGCACACACTTAAAATCTAAAGAAAAACCCTTCTAAAAATACAAAAGAACAATTCTGTAAAAAGAAAGTTCGGTAGCTAACAACTAACCTTGCCACACATAACTAGCCACAAACGCAACACTCAACTAAAGTACTTAAACAAATGCGTAAAAGAAGAAATAAAATAAGGACGAATGAATGTTCAGGACAAATGCGTAAAAGTACTTAAACAACGGTATGTTCAGGAAATGTTCCATATTGCAATATCTACTCGACGATCGTAATTATGACAAATGAAACCTTTATTTAATTAAAGGTTATGCAATAGTCAAATTTGAATGCTTTTGTAGATATCGTATGACCATTTTATATTAATGAATTGATTTTTACTTCAAAAGAAAAAAAAAACATTTTTTTATGGAGTACCCCTGAACTTTTCTCAATTTAACGAGGTACCCTCATGGTTTCAGAAATTCACGGGGCACCCTTGAATTTTTCATTATATTCACCCAGTACCCTTAGAGCTTAATAGTGTAAAGTTTTCCGTTAAATTTTCTTTAGCTCCCCTCAAATTAACAAACTAAATCTAAATCACTATAGTAATAAACTATGTAAGCTAATTAAACAAACTACATTACTTTTTTGGTGTATTTAAGTAGTTTTAGTTTGTTAATTTTAGGGTAATTAAAGAAATTTTAACAGAAAACTTAACATTGTTAGCGTAAGTGCACCAGATGAATTTTAGTAATAGTTCAGAGGAACCCAAAGAATTTTTAAAACCACGAGGGTACCTCATGAAATCGAAAAAAGTACAGGGTAACCTGTACCTAACTTTCTACAAATCTTGATGAGACAAGATGGTTAATGGTACATATGGAACCTAGGTAATACAATGAGTTCCAAACTTCCAATGCTCATTCCGCATAATTAAGCGTAAAGTGGATTAGTATAAAGGATCGATGCAACTACTTAATATATTCATTTTCATTAGAAGAGAGAGATGGGTAGGGGTTCATTAGTAAACAATATCCAGTGTCCATATATTTCCCACAAGAAAATCTAATTAAAGACCCAACACATACAAGAGAGGCTTGCAAATGACAATTAATTAAGTTTTTTAAAATCAAATTCTAAAAGACAAATTCACTATAGATCAAACATTATCTTCTCAGGTAGAGAGATAGGTAATGCAGTAATGCAGTAATAAAGAGAGTGTATAACTGTATACCTCGCATCATTGACTGCAATCTGAACTTTGTCTCTGCAGTTTCTAGCTCTGTCAATGTAACGGCATAGCAATCAACATGCTTTACCTGTATAAGAGAAGCTGATGTCACCAAAATACTTGATACACCAGGATAAACAACAATAACAACCGCATAAACCCCAAAATAATCTGGGTTCATCTAGACATGAATCAATACTATACGATGGCCAAAACAATTGGGGTCAGCTGACATAAACCAATAAGAGGAATCGCGAATTCATCTACAAAATTCTCTTCCTCCATGATTAGAATTCTTCAAAAATCCGATTATACTATACTTGTCAAATACATATCAGACATCACTATCAATTGGAAGCAAAACTCTATGCTCCTTGGGTATAAATAATCTCCCAATCTATATACTATTACTAAAATAGCTCATGATACATGTCAATTCATTTGTTAAGACAAATGATGGAGTTCTATAGGGTGCGGAAGAAGAACCTCCATGTTTTAATTGATCTAAAGAAGGCTTATGACAAGGTTCCAAGAGATGTACTTTGGTGGGCAATGCTGAAAAGGTATACCACAAAAGTATATTGACCTGGTTAAGGATACACATGTATCGGGAGGTGTTTACAAATATTAGGAACTTGTGGTGGGTTGACTAAAGACTTTCCTATAACAATTGGGTTGCAACAAGGGTCGGCATTAAACCCTTTTCTTTTTGTAGTGGTTATAGATGAAGTAACAAGGTCAATACAAGATGAGGTACCATCGGTGCATGTTGTTTGCAGATGATATCGTATTGGTGGATGAAACTAAAGAGGGAATTAATGCCAAATTAGAGTAATGGAGACAAAGGGTTAAAGCTAAGTTTGAGTGAGACGGAATATATGGAATGCCGCTTTGGGACTTAGAGAGGGGGGGAGGTGATAAGGCAGTGAGGTTGGACGGAAAAGTCTTGGATATGAGGGAATGTTTTAAATATCTCGGTTCATTAATCCAAAAGAACGGTGATATTGACCAAGATGTGGCACATAAGATTAAATCTGGGTGACTTAAATGGAAAGCAGCCACGGGAGTGTTATGTGACAAAAACATCCCGTTAAAGTTGGAGGGGAAAGTCAAAAGAACTGCTACAAGACCAGTGTTGCTCTACGGTGCAGAATGTTGAGCTTGTAAGAAGAATCACATTCAAAAGGTAGGAGTTACGGAGATACGAATGTTGAGATGGATGTGCCGGAACACTCAGGGATAGAATCAGAAATGAAGTCGTCATATGCCAGAAAGTTGGTTGGTGTCACAGACATTGCAAGCAAAGAGAAAATCGCTTGTGTTGGTTCGGACATGTGAGACGGAGACCTAAGGGAACCCGATGCAACGAGTGGAAGGGTGTAATCATGGAGATCTTAAGCGAGGTAGAGGGAGACCGAAAATGACTTGGTGGGAAGGGGTTAGAAAAGATATGAAGCTTTTATATTTACAAGAGAATGAGGTTCTCGATCTCAAGGGATGGTAGAGGAAAATTTATGTGGATGACAACATGTAAAAATTAATTTTGGTTCATATAGCCGACCCCAATTTTGGGATTAAGGGTGTGACTGATTGATTGATTTGACTACTAATTACAATGGATCTTGAAAATAATGATTAGCGCGATAAAAACTACTTCAATTAAATGTTGTAATTCAACACTCACTTTGTCATTGACTTCTTCATCAATTTCTCATACGTAACAATTTTTTTAATCTCTTCAAAAAATTTATAAATCTACTAAAACAAAAGCCACTCGCACCATAGATTGCCACATGTCCCTTTGAAGCCGCTCCTTATCTAAATTTAAATCATTAAAAGTTTTTCCGCCTCATTAATAAAACTTAAATCATTAAAAATCTTTTCCCGGAGATTTTTGAAACCCTACGCATGGCAATTTAATCAATAACCATATTTTATAACTAATAATGTGTTCTAAAATATTTTTGCCAAAACAAATGCTTACATTTACTTGATCTTAATAGCAACTTTAAACGTTTTAAATTAAAAATATATATGCCATTTGATATGTTATTTTTTCCACTAATTCTATTAGTAATAAATTAATTATTTTCATGATTTTTTCGTGAATGATTTTTATGTTATTCAATTTTAATCTATAGCTAATGAACATGATTTTTGATAGTTTCAATATAATAGTGTTTCACAAGATCACGATTGTAGTTTTACAAGACAATTAAACTGAAAATTTTACATGCACATTGTAATTTTTTTCTTTAATTTTTATTGGTATGTTTTAAATTTTTGATTATTTTAACAAGGTGGCCTTGTGTTATTTTACTAAACTAATTATGTCACTTATTGTATGATGTTCTCGAGAATAATTAAGCGTCAAGCATATTGGATGTATACATTGTGGATGTTTGCTACTTCAGCCACACCTCGACATGTATTGTTTTGTGCAATGGTTAAAGGTTTTCCCGCCCTTTTTGAAACCCTATATATGGCAACTTCATAAATAACTATAAATTATTAATGTGTTTTAAAATATGGTTTCCAAAACAAATACTTACATTTACTTGATCATAATAAGCACTTTAAATGTTTTAAATAAAAAATATATAGCAATTTCATATGTAGTTTTTTCCACTCACTTTATTGGTAATAAAAAAAGTTCCGTATTTTTGAGCGATTGAGTTTTTATGTCTTTCAATTTTAATGTACCACTAATGAACATGATTTTGATAGTTTCAAATACAGTAGTGTTTCACAAGATCATGACTATAGTCTTACAAGACTTTAAATTTTAAGTTTTAACAAGAAAATCTTACACGAATATCATAATTTTTTTTTTCTTTAATATTGGTATGATTAAATTTTTTCAACATTTTAATAAGGTGGTAATATGTTATTTTATTAAAATAATTGGCTATTCACCATATACCCCTGAACTATTGCAAAATGCATGAAATACCCTTGCTATTTCAAAACTGCACCATATGCCCTTAAACATTTTACTAAATTCATGACATACCTTTAATTTACTAATTTTTACCTAATTACCTTCAAATCTAAAAAATATATTTGATTAATTGTTAATGGTACTAATTTAAAACAGTTAATTATATGAACAAATTAATCTTACACACTCACCACCACAACCACCGCTCTTCCATCACCACCCACATACCACCACCTCCACTTAGTCACTACTACCACCACCCACTACACAATCACCATCAACACCGACGCCACCCAAGTTAAACCATCACAACAAAACAACACAATCATCGCCTCTATCTTTCACTCACCATCCAAATTAACCCCCCCCCCCCCCCAAAACCACCAATTTAAAACAACACTTGCCAAATGACACCACCTTTGGACCACCCCACCACCACAATCATCATTAAAAACTACGAACCCACCTCTACAAGCTTCGAACCCACCTCCACCAAAAAACCGATCCACGCCAACTACCTCCAAATATATGATCCAAGCCAACAAATAGTGCACCAAAAAATTAAACTTAAACCATAGCTACACTTTGATTCCACCGCCCTTCGAATTTGGATAACAAATTTGGCTGGAGTTCGAATTTGAATGAATATATGAAGGCTGTGAATTTAGGTGATTGAGGATTTGTGTGGGTGAACGGTTGGTTCTATTTCAACCAACGATGGTGGTTTACCTTAGTGGTGTGTTTGTGGTGGTTGATGAGTGAGGGAAGATGGTGGTGTTGGAAGAGATTGTTAAGGAGAGAGAGAGATGTGGTGGTGATGGAAGAGGGGTGGTTGTGGTTAAAATTAAATTAGATAATTTAATTAAGCAATTTTCATTAATATAATTAATGGTTTATTTGATTTAATTTTCCAATTTGTGGATAATTAGATGAAATAAGGGTATATCGTGAATTTCGTAATATGTTTAAGGGCATATGGTGCATTTTTGAAACAACAAGGATATTTCATGCATTTTGCAATAATTCATGGGTATATGGTGAAATAGCCGTAAAATAATCCCATCACTTATTGAGATATTCTCGGGAATAGGCATCAAGCATATTGAATGTAAATATTGTAGATGTTGGCCTCCATGCTTATTTAAAGTACAAAAAAAGTTATGATATTAAAAATGTTTGTCAAAATATTGATGGTACTACCCATACTATTATTGCACGAGATATCAATAGTTCAATTTTATACTATTGCACGGGTTTTCAATAGTTCAAATTATGTAAAGATTGATTTTGTGATATTTAATTCTAACTTATTACTACTGCGGGGATCCATACTTCAACTTTACCAAGGAATACTATTTCACGAGATCAAAATAATACTTTTATGTGATATAAATAAAAAAAATTATATCGTTTCCTAATTTGTTATTTCACTAATGATATCAGTAATAGTACTAATATTTTTCGATGATCGTACTTTTTTTGTAAAAGTTTTTTTTTAATATATATAATAAAAAGTAATTTGATATAATTATATATTAAGTCATCAGCCTTTATTATATACATATATTTATAAACATATAAATTTAATTTTACTACGTTGTCATAAAAAATTAAAAAAATAAAAAACTTTAAAATGCCTACATTTTAATTTTGAATAGGAGTATTATTTAAAAAGAAAAAAATATTTTAAAAAATCCATAATTCCTATATTATTTTCATACATAAACCGTGCATTGCATGGGAGGCTAATCTAATTTTGTTAAAAAATGAAGATATTGCAAGCAGTTGGTCACAGCTTAATATGGGGGCTCAAGCTACTTATCTATCAACAAGTTAAAAAATAAAAAAAATCACACTTTTGCTCGTAACAGCAACAATTTTACTTCACTCGTGCACTTTGTTACTTGGACTCAATTACAAATGTTGAACAAGGGTACGTGTTCATGTGTTGGACATATTTAATTTATGAAAAGATTGCACGACTTTGGTTGAAAAGAAGTGCCCAAGTGTCTATTATTTGACAAGGATACTCAGTGAAACGAAATGTGCAAGTAACATGAGTCTAGCATACTAGAAGGCGTAGAAGCCCATAACAAAGCCTACTATCTCAAGACCCACAACCCTCTCATAAAAAATGGTTTTGTTTGTGTTTAGACAATAACAAGCATATGGGTTTTATAAATCTCAAGGAGCTCAAGAAAGAGAACATCACATAAGTATGCCAAAGTCACAAAAGGAGTTCTTACAAGGAAAAACATCTTCATCTAAAAGTCTAGAATTGCAAGCACACATATCATCGACGGCAAAACACCCGTAACTCATAATGCGCTTAGACTTGAGAGAAAACTTGATTAATTAAATCATTTGCATTATAAAATCTTCAGTCCACTAGAACCAGATTTAAATGCTCCAAACAAATAATAAGGTGATATGGGAAAAAAGGACTCACCATGTGGGGCCAAGTTAGAACATTCTCGCCTGATATAGTCTCCACACTAGGTTCTTCAAATGCACATTGCTTGGCTAAGGGAACCATGGCTGACACTGGTGGTGCAGAAAGACAAAAAAAAATTACAAGGCCTAACAAAAAAGGAGTTAACAAAAAAATAACCAACAGTTCACGACATAGCAAATCAAGTACTATATACTCCCTCCGTTTTTTTTTCTTGTTGCAACTTTTGAATATTTTTAACTCACACAAAAAATACCTAAAACTTGCAACAAACAAAAACGGAGGGAGTACTTCCTTATAATGATGGCTTGAAAAGAATGACTAGCAATCCACTTTCTTACGAGATTATCCCTTTCTTTTTGCCGATAGCATGCAAAACAGCTACCCAATCTATCAAAATATTATGCTTAACACGATACGCAAGCTCGCTTAAAAATCTGTGCATGTTTACATTATTAGATAATTCAACTAAAGTAGATCACAGCGGATACGGGGAATCACATACACCAAAAACTTTTTACAAATCAACCAAAAAATTAAACTTCAGAAGTATTCAAATGGTGAATCAACAAAACTGTTTTGCATGCTAGTGACATTATATCATTGCAGATAGTACAAATTTACATTAAGTACTTATAGCAGAAAAGGTTAAAGATGTAAGTGTGTTTGTGTTTACAATGTGTTTGGCGAACAAATGTTTCAATAAAATCAAAGAATTTGCACTCTGGTAATTCGAAAGGTCTCCTGAAATTGGAAATTAGATTATATTAATTGCTTACGAGAGCTTTTAATTATTTATAACCAGCAATTTAACACAAAGTAAAGCAATGTAAACACAATGCAGTGTTGTCTTATTGTTTAGAAGGTTTATCCAGCAATCTATAGTAAAGCAAATACAAACATCATGATATTAGTTTTATTCCTTCTTTTATTAAACATTTGGCTTTAAAAATAGCATAATATATAAGGGAGCAATTTTATTAACATTCTCTCAGTATTTTCTTTTTTTAGTATCTACTGAGTTCTTTTTCATTAGAACCTAAGCAAATGCAGGAGTGGTAGGAACCAACAAAAATTTAGGAAATTTATCAAGTAGAAGACAACAATATGGGTAAAATAGATAAACTAAGGTGGTGTGAGCCCCACATATCAAAAAAGGATATATAACACCTAATTTGAGACATCGATTCAATTTTAAAATAATTGTAGCAACTAAAAAAGTCATCAATCAATGGATCAAAGCCTTAGTCCTACAATTGGGGTCGGCTACATGAAACAAATTGATCATTCCATTTGTTCAGCCACCATCCCCTGCAAGGCTGCAATCAAGAACCTTGTTCTCCTGTAAATCCAAAAGCTTCATATCTTCTCTAACACCCTCCAACTAAGTCATTCCTGCTCTCTTCCTACCTCGTTTCAGACCTCGTTGATCCCACTCTTCCACTCTTCGCATGGTGCAACTAAAAAGACGAGGAGGGAGTAATAATGTCCACGTAGAATTTCCTAACACCTAGTTTTCTACATGGAACAGAATTGAGTCGCTGAAAATTTAAGGGAATCACCTCCAAGTTGATGACGAGTGAACAAGAGGCCACATTCTAGGTCGGCTATAGAAATATTTAGCCTCACACAAGGGATAAATACCTTGCAACTATAACATTCTATTCCCATGTCAAACGCAACAAAGATGATTATACTAGTTCAAAAAAGTAGAATGAATGCATAAGGCCATGCATTTGCATTATACATTATACATGAACTAAGAGTGAAAACAATCAAAGAATATTTGGAATGGATTTGCACATTTAAGGAATAAAAACCTTACAGCTGTAACATTCTAAATTTAAGGAATAAAGATGATTAGTACAAAATTGTAGGATGAATACATGAGGCCATGTATTTGCATCATACATGAAGTAACATTGAAGAATAGTCAACATTTGGAATGGTATTGCACAATGAAGGAGAAAGATGTTGAACAATTGCCGTGTAATCTCATTTTCCACCAGATCAACGATAGGCTTTAAGCTTTAGCTCAAAACATATGCTCCATGGTGACAATGCTACATTCCTACAAGTAAACTATAAAGTGGATTGAATGGCTCTAAACACTTGCTAGAAAAAACTCTAGTTTTCCATATCAATCAAGGACTAAAGTGGAAGGGAGCTTCCGGATTATTATGTGATCGGGGTATGCCTAATAAAGTGAAGGGAATGTTTGGCTATAAAATAGCCTTCAAAAGATGAGCATGTGGCAAAAATGCATATGCTACATTGAATGTGTAGGCATTAAAGAGAGGATAAGTAAGGAATGAGGTTATTAGAAAGAAGGCAGAGGTTGGTTCTATCAAGAATAAGATAAGGGAAAACTGACTAAGATGGTTTGGACATATAAGACGGAGACTGAGTAACACAATTACACACCAATAAGGAGGCTAAATGAGTGGAAACAAGATGGACAAATGATTGTTAGAGAAAGACCTAAGCTAACTTGGATAATGATGGTTGTTGGAGCTTGAAGAGAACTTGGTAAACAGGGAAGAATGGAGAGAGAAGATTTTTGCTTATGAATTTTGTGATTCCTCTTATTGCTTCTGGCCTAGCCGACCCAATAGTATTTTGGGCCTAAGGCTTTGTTGTTGTTGTCGTTGTTGTTATCTGATATCAATCAAGGAGACATGAAAAGGAATTAACTTAAGGTCAACTCATTTTTGCAAGCATATGCACCAATCTAAGACAATCAGAACACATACAAATGACTTTCAAAGAGAAGCAAAAAATGACCAGTGTACTAATCAAGCAACATTAAAGAGCCACATCATGTAACATATTAATTTTTACATGGACTATGCAATAACTCTGAAATTTTCAATCAGAAAAAAGGAGTTGTACAGAATACTGACTGTCAATTCCATATACATTACGCCAAAAATCAATGCTTTGACTGTAACGATCAGGGTGTGTAACAGGTGCCATATACAGCTGCACCACATCACATTAAAAAGCAGATGTTAAGCAAAGTTGTACCAGGTTTGAGATTGAACAAGAGAAACTTGAGCAGTAGATATTGGGTACATCAAATGATGGAAATTAAAGTGATTGAGAACAGAAAAGAGCATACAGTTGCATGTGAAGGAAGAATAAGACCTCCAGGCTTCAGCCAACGATCCCGAGCAGTAATCACACTTCCTAGCATGCTCTACAGATAATACATACATTAACAACTTTTATATTAAAATAAAAGCCAAATCGTAGAATAAAAAATTCGGCAGGATCGTGGAAGATCTAAAATGAACATCACAATACTGCAGATATATATGTAACTATTTGTAATTGTGAATTTGTGGTACTTGTGAATGAAATATAACCTCATAAAGAAGCATGTAGCCCATCCATTCGGATATTATGACATCTACCTCTTCATCAATATCCACGTCCTGCAGTAAAACATAAAAGTAATAAGTGAAACATACATGACTTGCCATAGCTGAAAAGGCAAACAAGGAAATTCTTTAGGATAGAGTATTACTCATAGAAAGTTTATATTACAATATTTGGACAAATACGTGATGTGAATATGAGGATGCCATTCACATCTGGGTTCATGGTTGTTCTGCCTATGGGTTTTTTCCCACTCCACTTGCTAAGGCTTTTCTCATTTCAGGCATTGTGTGTTTTGTTTCTTGTTGAGTCTTGTTCATCATTTTCAACCTAAAAGACATGGGAAACGACTTCTTGAAGGTTTCTTGATTAAAAGATTGGATCTTGAAGGTTTTTGAAGATTGGAAATGTTTTCTTGAAAATTGCGCAAAACTAGCGATGGGTTGTGGCGAGATTTTTGTGGCATTTCTTGAGATCTTGGGTACCTTGAAAAATCCTTTAGTTTGGTTGGTTTTTGATGTTTATCTTGTTTGCTAGTTTGTTGGTTAGGTTGTTAGAATAAAATCTTGAGTTGGTTAGGATTTGTTAGAGATATGATCAACTTGTGAAAAGGTAGGTTGTTCTTATCTACTTGTGGATAAGGGTGGGCGTGTGTTTTAGGATAAGGATGAGTTTGTTAGTTGTTTCTAGTTTGTTTAGAGTTTGTTAGAAGTTGGTTAGGATTTTAGTTAATGGCTATCACTATAAATAGTCTCAATTATCATTGTAACAAATCATAGTTGAATTTTATGAAAAGTTTTATTTGTTTTCTTCACAAAACAAAAATTCCGAAATTATTATTGAGTTGGTGGATTGTTTCCTTTATACTCTTTAGCAGATTGATTAGTGGCTTTGAGGGTGCTTAGGCTTTAATCAAAGACTAATTAATCAACCTAAATTCAAGAATTTCGGTAGCTAGGCCTTTAGAGATTCATGAGTTTAGTTCTTTATTCCTTGTGAGTTTTTGTGTACACGAAAATTCACATCAGTACGCATTGAGAAATAAGATATTCAAACTTTTCTACATGAACCAGGCAGTGGAAAACTGTGAATACAGTGACACCTTAAATCTATGACTTAAAGTGAAACAACATGCTCTGCCGAAAAGAACAATAGATGCAATCAGACACTGATAAAAAACCGAGGAGGCAGGTCATACTTAAACAATTTTTGCATGGCAGATGTGTAATGATGTTGCCAAGCAAACTGGAAACACGACAATCTCAGAGCAACAACTAAACAATATCAAAAGAAAAGTAATTTCAAAGATGAAATAACAGAAACAGCTGTCCAAAGGTTCTTTTAAACAATTAAAATGCTTTAGATTTCCAAGTCAGAAGAATCCTCGTCATTAGAAGTAATGGAACTCACTAACCAATCACACCACTTACAAGGGATCGAACACAAATTGGGGGTTGTCTATACTAGCAAACCTTGTCAATAGCCACTAGTCACAATTAAGTAGAGCTCCATATTCAAATAGTTCTGTCCCTTCCAAATAATTGTTAGAGGAAGACCTAAGCTCCAAATAGAGTATTCAATTGAGCATGACAACAAGCTGAAAAAGTAGACAATGAGAGGACTATTTGAATTAGCATTCTCAATACTGAGTTTCCTATAGATTTTCAAGGCAAATTAAGAAACATGGATTTTGCTAGCATGAAGTGTCTTTCTGTGACCTACAAAAGCAAGTACCATAGGACACACACAGCAAGAGATACTTCTCAATTTTCTCCGACATCTAGTTGGAAGAAGTTAGTACAAAAGAATACCCTTTGAGATGGTTTGGGCATGTAAAACACAGAGACAGAGTAGCACTCCAGTAAGGAAGCTTTCAGAGTGGCAAACGGATGGATGAAGGAGAGGTAGATGAAGACCTAACCAAACTTGAATGAGGGTGATTAGTGGCAATACGAGGTTGTTGTGACTTGTGTCAAATTTGGTGTTACTTAGAAAGGGAAAGATGGATGGAGAGAATTTTGCATGACTTTTGCAATTCCTCTTACTGAATAATGTCATAGCTGACCCAAAATTATTTTGCGACTAAAGTCCCATTAATGTTGTTGTTTTCCTATTTGTTTGGGAGCAGATTACTTATAGAACAAAGCTGTCTAAGGTGCTTCTTTCTTTTACCTTGCAGTTAGACCAATCAAGGGTTTCTGCTTTAAAGCACCAGATTCCTGGCAGAGGCTTCAATTTCTCTTCTTTTTTTCCCTTAATCGAAATGTTTCAATAATTTACAAAAAAATAAAAAAATAAAAATAAGGCTTTTAATTAGCACCTAATAAAATATTAATGAGCATGTATATGTAGTCCAAAAAAATAGAAACAGACATCCAAAGACGATCTCAGAACACTATCAACATCTTGCCCTCTCCAAAATCCCAATGCAACAAAGAAACTTTCATGATGATATGAAGTTCCATTCCATCATTAAGTTAAAACTTACAAGCAATTCAACCTAAAAACACAAGAATGTAATAGCTTATCAAGGCATAAGAAATTACATGTTTCAGAATCCTACCTCTACTCGCCCATGCAATACTTTGACAGTATCAGATAAGTTATTTGCATTGACAACTTCGTTTGCCTGTGAAAAACACACATTGTGAGAGGTGTATGAAATACCATTAAAAATCACCCAAAAATAATAATAATAATAATAATAATAATAAGAACCAAGAAAACTAAAAAATCGTTCAACAAGAAACTATACGTTATGCACCCACCCAAGCCCCCTTTACAGTACATGTACTCTCGCCCTCCAAAACAAACATAACATAGCTGTTATCTTTGTCCTAGCTGGGTTTTTTATGGTTTCTTTTTCCTTGCTTTAATGGTTTTTACTGTTTTGATTACACAAAAAGACTTGCTACTTTGTGTGTGAGCTGTCCCCAATGAAAAGAAGAGAAGAAAGGATGTAGTAGTATTTAAAGAGAGCAGAATTGTGGTAGAAGGCATCCAGGGAAAAGAAGAGAGAAAGTAGTGTATTGTAAACTAGTAGGTCACATCACTGTAACTCCAACATTTGCAATACAATAGTAGTCACAATCTTCCCATTTGAGTGTGTCTTTAAAAGCCATAAGTGGTCCTTTTACCTGCTATAATCATTAGCTAATCATTGTTACTGCTAAAATCAAACTCTGAATCCCAAACCATAACCACTTGGTATCAGAACCGTCGCATCCAGGAAGGGAACCAACATGCCTCCAACTCAAGGTCAACGGATGGGTGTGTTGGAGGAAGAGATGGTGAGCTTCAAGGAGGCTCTTCAAACCGAAACAGAGAAACTCAAACAGTTAAGGACGGGGTGGAAGACTCAAACAAGTTGCTCCGTGATGAGTTCATGAACGTGGCCACCCTCATCACCACCAAACAAGGTTGAATGCAGGACGACCTTCGGTTGTTGATGTCATCGCTTGGAAGGCAACGAGGCAGCAGAGGGGGACTAGCGTCGTTAGGGAACGAGTTCAGCACGAGAATACAAGATGGTTACGGGGGAAACTCAAACTGGAGACAACGAAAGCTAGACCTACTAACCTTCGACATGATCAACCATGACGCTCAAATTCTTACAGCGGAGCAACACTTTAACTTTTACATGCTATCAACGGAGGAAAAGTTAGACGGGAAGGCCTATAAGAAGGTGGGATGATTTCAAGGGTTTATTGCAGCGGCAGTTCCGTACAACGGGTGCCAGAAGTCCGGAACCCTCCACGAGTAGTGACGCCGGGGTTGGAACAAGGAGGTAATGTGTCTAATTATAAAAAGAATTTCATTGAATTAATTGCTCCCCTCAAGAATACTCCTCAATCTATAGCTTTGGGCCAATTTGTAATTGGGCTGAGAAAAGATGTAAGGGCAAAAGTGAGAATGTTGGGCAAAGAACATTGGAGCAAGCAATGGAGTTGGCCACCCAGGTAGAGGAGAAGATGAAAGCCCAACCCACATTCACGTTTACCTATAACAACAGTAAGAGCCCAAGTCCTAATCTTTTAACCATGGGCCACATACAAAACTATCTAAAAAGGCACACCCACAATTACCCCTAAACACAAAGCCAAACTCAAACGCATAACCCACAACCAAAAAATCTTTCTTCTTATTTCACTACTACTCTGAACAAAAATTTCTACCCTACTTAAATTACAACTAACAAGACTAGGTTGGACAAAGATAACGGCTATGTTGTGTTTGTCTAAGAGCGGTGAGAGTACATGTATCTTAAAAAGGGTTTGTGTGGGTGCGTAACATTACCCACTCCCCCCTCTACCAAAGCACCACCTGTCCAGAAGATGGAAATTCACAATAGAGCCATAACCATCTGAGCAGCTTGGCATCCTCTTAAGTTGCCTCAAATTCGGGCAAACCTTGCCATTTCAACCGAACTTATTTGACATTACCCTCACGGTGTTTGATTTCACAGACATTAACACTTAGGAGTGCCACGCTTAGGAGTGCCTGGGCGCAAGGTGCCTAAGAAAATCGCCACTAGTGACTAAGGCGCGTACCATTACGAGAGGCAAACCTAGGTAAGGTACAAACGCGCCATCTTGTCCACAAGATGGAAATTCAGAATAGAGCCATAATCATCTAAGCAACTTGGCATCCTCTCAAGTTGCCTCAAATTCGACCTTGCCATTTCAATCGAACTCATTTGACACTACCCTCAAGGTGTTTGATTTTACGGACATTAAACACTTCATTTTAAAAGCACATGCCTCGGAGCGCCTGGGCGCAAGGTGCCTAAGAAAATCGCCTCTAGTGGCTAAGGCGCGTACCATTACGAGAGGCACACCTAGGCGAGGCACAAAAGTGTGGACTTCTTAGTCTTTTTTGCGATTTTTTGTTAATTTACAATTTTTATCATTTTGAGCCTGACCTACGAGAGGTGCACACCCCTCCTGCACATAGGTGCGCCTCTCGTTTTTTAAAATTAAGATTCAACAATGCCTCTGGTTGGACTACCATCTCCAAATTCTCATTCAAGTGAGCAGGAATGTCAGACGAGACTGACACTCGCCCTACAACTACTTTTAACTAAGAAACATGGAAAATTGGATGCACCTTACATCGTGGTAGGAGCTCCAGCTTATAAGCCACAACCCTAATGCGCTGAACCATCTTGTATGGCCCATACAAATACAGAGCGAGTTTTGCGAATGGCTTCTTGGCTAGGTAGTGGTGGCGGTAAGGTTGAAGCTTCAAGAACACTAGATCCCCTTCGTTCAATTCCAAATCACAACGCTTCGAATGTGCCGAACATTTCAACTTTTGGTGGCTGACCAGTTGAACCTTGAGATCGTCCAATATCGCATCTCTCTCTTGAAGGTGAGTTGTAATTGAGTCAACTCAAAGCACTGTTTGGGTTGTCCACTACAAAAGCATCATAAGTAAGTTTCCACGAACTTGTTGATAATCCCGGTTTCCCCATCGGTTTGGGTTGATAGGTGGTGCTTCTCATGAATTTAGTACCTTGCAAACGAAACAACTCTTTTCAAAAATGACTCATGAATATCTTGTCTCGATCGAACATGATACTCGTCGGGAACCCATGTAGCCTCACTATCTCACATATGAATTTGGTGGCCACGAACACAACAGTAAAAGGATGTTTGAGACCGATGAAGTGGTTGTACTTGGTAAGACGGTCCACCACCACGAAGATCGTGTCAAAGCTGAGAGATTTAGGGAGTGTCTCGATGAAATCCATAGTTATGTCAACCCAAACTTGTGTCAGAACAGGAAGAGGTCGTTGCAATCCAGCAAGACTTTTGGTGGAGCTTGTTTTGCTGGCAAAACCAAACACACATGGACATAATTGGTGATGTACTTTCTCATGCCATGACAATATCATTCTTGGGCTATCCTTAAATGAGAATTCAACTCCCTAAATGTCCTCCTATCAGCTGTCATGATATGCGTGGATGATAGGATTAGTTAGAGGTAGTTACAACCTCCCTTTGTAGAGTAATCTGCATGTTCCACAGTAAAGCCCATTTCACCCCTTTTTCCTACTTGACATTCTGTGATTAGCTCTTGAATATAGGGATCTCCTTGTAAACCAGTTGGAACCTTTCCCTAGTCCACGCCCCCACATTTCACCATGGATGTCAACTCCGCGTTGGTCCCGCTAAGACAGGACGTCAGTTTATATTGAATGTTGAAGTCAAAGCCCATAAGCTTGGAGATCCACCTTTGGTAGTCGGACCCCACTTCTCGCTGCCAGTAAGAACTTCATACTTTATTGGTCGATGCGCACCACAAACCAACTACCGAGCAAGTAATGGCGCCATCGCACCACTGCCGACACTATTGCCACCAACTCTTTCTCAAAAATGGACTTCAACCTCCCCCGTGGACCCAAGGTATGACTGTAAAAGGCGATTGGCCTCTTGTGCTACAGTAACATTGTGCCGAGACCGAAAGACGAGGCACCCGCATCTACCATAACTCTTTATTTAAAATCCGGCAGTGCTAAAACTGGAAAACCATAGTCATTGCCTCTTTGAGCCCATTGAATGCAAGTGTAGCTTCCTCTGTCCACCCATAAGCATCTTTCCTCAATTGTTATTTTAATGGTGTTGCAATCTTTTCGTACCCAGCGTCAAACTTGTGGTAGTACCAATGAGTCCCAAAAATCCTCGTAGGTCATGGATATTCTTTGGTATTGGCCAATTGACCATCACTTGAACCTTCTCTTGGTCCACCGCCACCTCATGAGACAATACAATATGCCCCAAACAAGACACCTTAGCCTTTCCAAATTCGCACTTCTTCAGGTTACCATGTTCCTTAAACCTTACTTTACCTTTCCAATGCTCAAACCTTCGACCAACCTTATGTTAATACAAAATCAAAACTCTCATCTCCAATCAACCATAGTCTTTGAGTTCTTAAATTTGTTTCCAAGGATTGACTCATAGTTCTTTTTGGAAATAACAGGCAAGTTTGTTGTTAACCCAAAAAACACATTCTCTCTTCCAACCTCATTAATGTCTAAGTTTAAGTGTCATTGTATGCACCGCACCTTCGGTGTAGGATGTTGGCTACGCTTGTAGACCTATATGTTTTGAGACCTCGATTTTGAAATGATTTGGATCGAATCATCAAAGCTAACACATCCCGCCAATCAGCGATGATATGACATTACTTTAAACTAATGTAATGATGTATGTAACAAAGGTGAGATATCATGGGATCAACAATTTTATAACACCAAACTTTGGTAGGGCTGTTGAAACCTTATATGGTTTCTCCATCTATACACTTTGTAAATAAAATTGTGATTTTAAAGTAGCAACACTAATTGCATCTTTGTTGTTTACTAGTTTTCTAGAGTTGATTGAGAAAATCATCGAGGCACTCCCAAAAAAGCATAAGCTATAATTCACTCGAACAAATCACAACATCAACAAATTAGATACATCCACAGCTCCATATTATTCGCAACATACAATTTTGAAATGCATATTAAGACCAAGATTTAATGGCCTAAACTAAACCGAATTAATTTTAACACAAGCAAGAGGTAGCTACAAGTTATCGGTGCTAGAATTGTTAAATTAATTTGCCCATTTACACCTTCAAATTTATCACTTAATATGCGAGCCAAAGTACTATGCTGCGAGTAATAAAGAGAGAACAAAAAAATATTGGAAGTACAAAAGAGAGAGTGTGGGTTGGTAAAAATAATATAATCCATTCAAAACTCAAACACTGACATGCAAACCATCTCCTTCTTTCAAATTATTTTCTATAAAATTAGCACCATACAAAATCATAAGTCTTAAATGAAATAATTTAGCAACAAAGCAGCACTTTGATATTCCATAAAATAAGCAAGAAACATAATATATAGCAACAATTATTAAAAAAAAGCACAATCTCGGCATGGTACCTGCACCGCAATGTCACTAGCATCCACTGCATAAACCTGACAAAAAGAAAAAAGAAATTAGAGACATTGAATCCTTCCCGTCCAGTTCGTAAGCTAAGCCAAAACTGCAAAGCTTGAACAAACAGGGAAAGGAGGGAATAATTAAAAGTTTAACGTTTCATTTTTGTTTTAAAACAATACAATATGCGGAGGAATAGAGTAGAAACCTATAAGTCTATCCCCATGACCCCATCTTCTTCTATACAAAATTAGGGATGGATTCAGCATCCCATCCGCCCCACTTGGAGTGGGTATGGATGTGAATCTGGCGGGTGGCGGTGCATAAGGATATGAGAATCAAAATCCGACATGGGTAGTGGGCAGGTGACTAGGTGGTGGATTTGTAATTTTGTAGACATAACTGCCCCACCCCACATTCACATATAAATTATAATATATAACAATATTAACAAAAAAAAAAACCCTTAAAGAATTTGAATTTTTTCATTATTTCTTTGTTTTAATATTATTTTATTGGACTGTATGATTACCGGTTATTAGAATTTTTGTTAACCCTTTGATAAAATAAACCCCAAATGATTAAATAAAGATGATGGATATCCACATGGACAATGGGTGGATTTAGGTGGGTAACGGATTTCCACATGGGTATAGAGTAGTGCTGCTTTTTGTTTATACCCTAATGAGTGGGAACAGATTTGGAATTTGTACCCGCCATGGGTGGTGGACCTAGTGGATAAGTCGTGGAATATGAAAATCATGCGACGAGATAGAGGTAGAGGTGGAGGAGAAGATCTACACCCGCCTCACCCGATTTCCATCCATATACAAAACAAATTGAATATATACCCAAGAACAACAATCCTACCTTCCCTTTAAAGCTCGCAAGGAATCGAGGATAACTAATTATTTGAGGATAAGCTTGAGTTGAATAACATTATTTAAGTGACAGTGCAAACACTCATGATTTTCCTACACAATAAATAAAGGTAGAAGACTCCAAAAATTGTTATACCAAGCAACTATAAAGGTTCATGCAAACGCTCATCTTTATAGAAGATTTATCTTTACAAATAGGTGCAAACTTTATAAGCAAGAGAAAAAGGAAGGATCAATCATTCATTCAATCAAAGCCTCAATACCATAATTGGGGTCGACTACATGAACCAAAAGGAAGGACCACAAAAGGAAATATCTACACTTTTACTTTGTTACCTCCTCATGCTTTCTTCATGGCATTTCAAATTTTCCTTTTGATAGAGGTTGGCAACGAGTTTTCTTAGAATGGAAAATAAGTTGTTAGAGCTTTTCCCAATAGCAATTTGGTGCAAACAAAAGCATAGGAACATAAAAATCTCATTAACTAGGTTTGTTAATAAAAAAAACCTTCAACTTAAGTACTTAACCGCTATGATGCTTTTACAAACATGTTAAGTAGATAACAAGAATCCATTTGAAAATTGCTCATCATTCCACGAAAAAGATTGATCAATTAGCTTGGGGTGATGATTTCTATCATCTCATGCTAGACAAAAGGTTGACCGTTAATGCTTATTTGTATTTTTTTGGAATTTTTTTATCCTCCTCTTAAATATAGATGACACTTGTTGGTGTATGACTTATCTCTGACAATAGAAAAAGTCATCCGCAGAACCTCTAATCTTTCCAGTACAACACTAAATTTTCTTCAAAGCCCCAACACCCTCATATCTCCTCTAACCCCCCTCATCCAAATTTGCTTTGGTCTTCCTCTACCTCTCCTTTGTCCATCCTGTTCCCACTCTTCCAACCTTCATACCGAAGCGTTAATCAGTCTTCATCTTATATGTCCAAACCAACTTAGACGATTTCCCCTGATTTTATCTTCAATAAAAACAACCCATAGCCTTTTCCTAATAACCCCATTCCGTATTTTGTCCCTTCTTATATGCCCACATACCTGACATATGTACACATCTCTATCACACTCATCTTATGGAGGTGACAGCACTTCAAAGCCCAACATTTGGTCCCATAAAACCATATCGGTCTAATGGTTGCAAGGTAAAATATTCCCTTTAATTTGTTAGGCATACCTCGATCATATAAAAAATCAGAAGCTCCCTTCTTCTTCAACCAACCTAATTTGATCCTAGTCCACATCCATAATTCACCATCCTTTTGGATAATGGATCCTAAATTCCGAAAGAAATCGGAACATTGACTTTTTAAAAATTCTAAAAGCTGCCAATTAATAACTAAGCCCACAAATACACGTAAACAAATATTTCGAATAACTAATTGATGTGTCACTAGGCTGCCAATTAATAACAAGGCAGCCAATAATTAGGAATAATGCCTATATGTTCCAGTAGTTAAGTCAATTTGTTAAACAAGATCAGATTTAAATTTGTTAGTCTAAATAGGATTCTATCTTTAAAGATACTGGTAATCAACACAATCTACACAATCTGCCTATTATGGCTAGGTTGTAGCCATTATAAATATGTTTTGTTAATGATCTCAAAGGAGGTATTTACGTTCTTTAAAGTGTTGATTGTGGCACTTTTACTTGTGGTTTTGTGATGAACCAAAACTGCCAAGGTCAAGATCTTGCTACATCTCATTAGTTGAGGTTAATAAGAGACCCTTAACAGCCATGGTTGTTGAGTTTATTGCCCAAATCCAACTACTTCGTTCCCCTAAACTCATTCACCCAATTCGACTTGCACATTCTTGCTCACAATCCGACTTGTCAAGGCTTAAACCCTACCAAATTTACATCACTATTAAGTAAGAATATGGAATGGAAAATCTATAGGAGTGCTAATTGAGTAGCAAAGCTTGAAAGCCACTAGACTAGAGTTGGTCATCTCCAACTAAACTCAAGCAAACACACCAAATCTTCTCATTAAGCTACTGAATTAGTTTTTACAGAAACCTTAAAATACTCAAAAAAAATAATATAAATCATCTACTTTAAAAAAAATTAAAAAAATTACATTTCGAAAAAATAAAAATAGACACATAAACATCACCAAGCCACATAAAAAAGGGAGAAATGAAAACCTATGGGAGGGGAAAAAAGGAAGAAATTGGTACCTTATAAAAACTGGTTCCATATTGATATATGACATCAAGACAATAGAGTATAACTTAGTTCTAAATTTTGGGGATCAAATTGCATGAACTTAATTAATGATATCAACTTAAACCGTAGTAGGGCCCACTCATATATGGGCCCTATGAAGCAAACGGACAGGGGCTCGACTATTTCATGACGAAATATGACATGAATGGGGATCTCCAAGCGAGGGAGTATTGAGCGTATAGCCAGTAACAAGCAACACTTGAGCATGAAAATGAAGCTTTAGTGTTGAATTTAGATAGTTTAGCAACACTAGCTTTGCAATACACTTGTTTAACTAACAATGTACTGAACTTGAAACCCTAAGTGAGATGTTCTAATAGAAGAATTCATAAAAAACTTAATTCGATACTAATTTTGGTGCAAAGGAATTTTTCCCATCTCAAACTCCAACTCCAACCCAAATAATTGAACACATGAATCCTAAGAGTCAATTCAATTATCTTGTGACGTATTGCTCTTTCAACATTTGGATTAACTTAAGTAAACTTCAAAATTGGTTGATTTCCAACTTGAAAGCATTTACCTCACACCATGATCAATCAAAAAGCTTCATTTAATCTTATATTAGCTTTCATTTAAATCTAAACCCTCCATTAAGTTGGATTAGAAATTCCAATTATATCTCGTTACTATACATGATTTACTAGAAGTCTAAATGATGGTCTAACAGCCACAATAAGGGTCTATGAAGTCTAAATTTTCTTAATCTAACAAATAACTTTAGTAGGTCGGCAAAGCCAGAATAGAAAAAGAATCCTACAAGAGGCATGTGATTGAACCTTGCCAAGGTGCACCTCAACCTTTAAAAGTGATTTTTTGGCACCTGAAAATGCCTTGCCTTCCGCACAAGCGCACGCTTTAAAACTAAGCGCATAATATTGACTTAATAAGAGGAGACATGTACCAAAAATTCTATTTCTCTCCATTTTCTCAAACTAATCATCACCTTACATGATCAAATCACAAAGTTCTAGTGATAATGAAAAAGGTAAAACCAATTCCATTGCCCGAAAAAGACAATTATTCTAACATCTAAAGGGTATCTTACCAAACTTGAAATTCTAGAGGTCGCAACGAACTTCCTATCAATGTTTGAAGAAACTAAATTATACCCATTAATTTCCACCAACAAATATTTCGAAGCCCGTGCATTGCACGGGTGCATACTAGTTTAATATATGAGAACGATAACATTAGCATAAAGTCAAGAAATTCAATTCAAATATGAATCCAAGAAATATTACCCTTTTAGCTCCAGCTTGTGCACAAAATATAGATAGAATGCCGGTTCCACAACCAACATCCACAACAACCTATAATTGTCAAGCAAAATCCATTAAAAAATCTTGTTCTTGCTATACAATCCTATCGATGCATAGACTAAAGAAGCTTCTATTAAAAGAAGTGACTAAGTCCCAGAATATCATAATGCATGGATCAAGACCTAGGATGACTTTGAGAAGAAAGTTCAATTAATCATGTAACCTAGTCAAATATCAAAAAATCATGTTGCATTTGCACAGACTCGTAATTTTCTACTCATTTTTTACTTAGCAAGAATCAAGAAAGAAAAAATCCACATGAACAATGATAATAGAAAGTCAACTACAAAAGCATTACTTTGCCTGCAATTAGATGCTGATATTTGAAGATTGCATTCCGATAAGTATCAGTTCTTACGTGATCCTGGACATACAGAAAAGAGAGAGAATTTTGGTAAGTAACATATATATATAACTACAAATACTATGTTTTCTAAGAGAATCCATCAATTAGAATAGATAGTGTTCCAAAATATTACATTTCTTAACAAAAATACATTCAACAATCTATAAACCAATCATTTGATGTAGCATCAAATCTCATAAGTGTGGCATGGAGAATGCACTTTTGCCACAATGATTAACTTTTGTCGATCCAAGCATCACAACATTACGATACAATAGGAGCAACAAAAGGGTTGGGTTGGGGCTACAATAGCATATGAGTAGAAGAGTGCACCCAACATATTCCATACATAAAAGTGTGTCTATGCAAAAATGGACCAGCATTGTACATGACTAAAAAGAAAAACCAAAAACATAACCCTAACATTACATCACCACTACCTCAACAACCTTACAAACATGAGATAACTAGAAAACAACCTAAACATCATCATTTTCTCAACATTTTTACTAGATTTATAAAAGGCATAACACACTACAAGATTGAAGTCAATCAAAAGACAACGAGGGAAGCACATTTCCAAGATTTAGGTTTGTATCCTTTGTTTGGTTTGCAGAGGGGAAGAGTAAAATAGCTTGCCCTAAATCAAATCATGTTTTCTCCACAGACCTTGTACTCTCTCTTTCCCTTTCCATTTTCGATTTTTTCTTTCATATATGTGAAACCAGATTACAGAAAAAACAATTTTGCAATTGTATTTTCATTTAAAAACCTTATAGTCATCAAGTAATCAACCAAAGGTATCAGCAGCTGAACGCCAATGCAATAAGCAAATAGGGCATCATAACTCCCACCACACAACTAACAAGTATATTCATAGTTTACAGACAAACAATAATCACAAGTAAATTAGGGCAACAGCATTCAACAAGTTACAATGGGCAAAACAAGAAAAAGGACACAAGTCTCTCCAGAAACAAAACACCTTTATCATCTCCTCGTGAATGCCCAGGTGAGAATAAGACTGAAAATAGGCGACATCGAAATCGGTACAAGGAGGAGCGTCTTTATCACCTTCGGCGCCGCCGCCGCCGCCGCAATCGCTTGACGAAGCGTCGCGAGAAATGCGACGCGCCTTCCGGAGTTTATCACGGTGGCTTAACCCGTGACTCGTAGTTGTCGCTGTCGCAGTAGTGTGGCCATTGCAGTCTCCAACACCACTTGAACTTGCCAACATCTTCTTGTTTTGCTTCCTACTCTCACTCTGTTTTCCGCATTAAACGACTTCGCCCCTCCTTTCGATTTTCGAAACACCTCAGTAATAGTGTAGTAGTGACTAGGGTACGGTACCAAAGTTGTTGATATTAGGTTTGGGTCCAAATCAACATAATCCTCATAATATAAATTACCACTTAAAAAATTATGTGTTGTCTAATTGTTATCAATTCCCAAATCTAATACAAATCTTTATGAATTTGAGTTTGAGTTGATTGTTTGTTTGCCTCAAAATTAATAAAATCGAGAAATAGTCATGTTAAAAATTTTGACTAGCAATCAGAGTTATCAACCTTAGCATTACTCATATCAAACACTACCTTGTCGTTAATATTGTACCCTAGTTATTCAGTGCATTGATCCGCTGCCATACTAAATATGGATGGCATAAGCACCACCATTGTCACCATCATGACACACTACTACACCTATGTTGCTCTCAACACTTTCATATTTCCTTAAAATTCTTGCTCCCCACCTGCATTGCATACATTACTACCATTTTTAACTAATAATACATAATTGAACAAAATGTGGTTTAAGTAAATAAGCTTGTTGACCGGTTATAGGCTTAAAAGTTAAAAGTTTAAAAGTACCATGGAAGGTTTTGTTTACAAAAATGTAAATTAATGATTCGTATAATATTAGTCGTTATGATTTATTAAGTAAAACCTGACATGAATAATGTTTTTTTTCTTCATTTGTTGTGGGAAATATATATAAGCTTTATTTGCCAAAGAATAAAAAATGTTGGTCATGGGCATGGGCATGGGCATGGGCATGGGCATGGGCATGGGCATGGGCAACTGGCACAGCTCCAATATTACATTACGTAGTCCTGTGATCAATTTTTTTTAGGGGAGTGTTCAAAATTTTAGTTCAAATAATCCCCCACAAGCTCCTTACCCTTCCTCAAAACAATCTATACCAACTATAGATAACTTATACAAATACAGTTAATTTAGAGAGTAGTACTCGGTAACAACAACAACATAACAACATGCTTACACGCCAACACAACAACTCAACAAGTAGTAGAATATATACTACGTAAAATATATATATTAATGTAAAACAAAAGGTAAAAAGAGGAAAGCAGTGTTATGTTCGACAACAGAAGAAATGACGTATCTATATCATCAGTAAGTGTAGGGAAAATTGTTAGATATTGTGCTAGCAAAACTTTCAAGTCTTGATGGAGAAGGCGGCTTGCTTAGACTACTTGCCAACATATAAGAACTATGATGGAGGAGGCTCGCTTAGACTAGCTACTTGCTAAGTTAAATGCTGTATATTATTCAATGGAGTAAACAACACATCGATATGAAATATATAATCGTATAGCTTGGCCAACAGTGTTAGAAACATATCGAAAAGTTCATATCGGCTCACCTTTATAGCTCAGCTCAGATAGTCTGAAGTCACCTGCTAAAAAAATAATAATTGTTTTTGACCTTTTCTTCACCGGAATACAAGATTTGCACCAATAGCGTTTAATAACTAATAGCACTACTGTATTTGGTGGTTGCCCAATTATGTGTGCATTTGAAGCTCGATTTTTAATAGACGACCAAGCAATTCATCATAATGACATAACCAAACACGGCTAGTTCTGACTTGGTCACACTTCAGCTAGTTCAGCATTGGGAGTACAAAAGAAGATGGAGCTATTACTTCATCTATCTGCTATTAGAGGTAATAAAAACCGAACAAGTAAAAATAGCAGGCAACTAGGCACCTCAAAATCCACTTATTATAGTAATGCAATGCATTTGTTATTTGTATGACATAATACGCATGAGGTGGATTACTTAGTTGATCTGCTATAACTATTTACGTGAGTACTTTAACCTTTGTGAATTGTATATACATATAATAAAATATAGTCATAGGAGATCTTATGTGTTCATCACAATGTGTACTATCTAATTATATAATTTTAGTAATTTTTCCAAACTCGTAGCTCAAGCTATGAATGTTTTAGGTTGTGCCTGGGAGATATGGAAAAGAAAAATATAGTAATTAAAAAGAAGTAGAAGAAATATTAGCTTGTGTTAATATTAATTTAAGTAGGGTTTTTTTTCCATAATTCTCCATTAATTAACTTTCATGGTTTACTTACTCTTATGCTATATGCATTTTATTATTGGTTGGATTTTTTTTCTATTTTTCGTTATGCAAGTGTTTAATTAGTATAGTCTATTTCTTGTTTAAATTAGGTTATTCAAATTTTGGTTTCGATTATTAGTTGTTTTTGATGATGTGATGTGTAAAATACTTTTGTTTGTAAAAGCTATACACATATTAGTTTTTTATTAACTTTTTTTCTTAGTGTAGGAAGCCATATATCATATGTAATGATGTGGACATGTATATTAATCTAAAGCGTTATTGATTGGTATCTCCTCCCAATTTATTAACCGTGCATCTAAGGTAGATGACTTTTACTTTAATATTTGTCTATAAGGCTTAAGCAGTTGCACAAGCAAGTGAAAAACGATTATATGATCTTATAAAATCGAGAGAGAAGCTTTTATCAACCAAGCTAAGGTATCCCCACTCTCTAATTATTTGACAAGAGCACGTCATCAATGATTAAAATTACATATCACAATGACCCGGGGCATCGTCCGGGCCATAAACTAGTTGACAATTAAAACAACACGGGGCTACTAGTGATAATTTAAAAAAACACAGGGTTACCTTTGATAATCTCCCTTATACTTATGTTTTAATCTTGTTGTGTTTATTATTCAATAAGTACTTGTACTTAATAAATGATGTTCATCCATACAACATTGATCTTGTAGGTCTTTTATCATTTACCACATACATGTGAGCCTTCAACATTGAATCAAATTTAATTTCCTCCTTTTTCAAAAGGAAGAGAAATTTGTTTTTTCATAAAACCGATTGGGGAAGAGAAGGAAAGGAATTGATCCCTTTGATTTTCCTTCATCCTTTAAGAACTATCATTTCTTCCCACAGAAAGAAATTTGAGTTTCGTCTCTTGAATGTAATTTTCAATTTCTTCTGAGTGGTATTGTTAAGAATTTCTCATACTAAAATTCAACCAAGTATGTAAATTCTAAATTACAATGTATCTTCAGCAATGGATAATCAGTGTAAGCAATAATAGAGGATCAAAAGGGCAAAAGTTCATCTTCATAATGCATATTATTTAGGTCAATACTTTCAGGCAAATCTGGTTTGGCTAGAAAAAGGTGACCATAATCTACAAGAACACCAATTCCCTTTCCTCTATTATTTTGTCATTAGCTTATGTAACAATTTAATTACCATTGAAAGCCATTTGCATAGACTGCAGACTAACAAAGACATTTGTTTTATTTTCCAACACTTTATGCTCTTGGCAATACAAAATTCCATACTTGCTTAGTGCTTTGGCCCTGTAAAGGCCTGCCTCTAAATACAAGGTTTTCTACTTCCATATATTTTGGTTAAACCGACCACGGCTTCCCTAATCTCATCCACTATAGCTTCAACTACTTGTAGAGCAAGTCTACAAATGGTTCTCTTTTTGATCATTTCCCTTTCCTGTCTTAAATTCTCTTACATGAAGGACATTGATAGCCTTCATAAACAATTGATGTTGCAAAGAAGCATTCCATTGCAATTCACAAGAATAAAATTGGGTCAACTTATTGAAGCAAAGTGTGAATGACAATATCAGAACTAAGCTGTAGATTAGACTAATTTCAAAAACCAGGAACAGCGAGAAGAAGCTTTAGTAATAGCATACACATAAATTAGCAATTTAGCAGGTACATAAATCAATATAACCTAAAATTTATAGGTTATCAGCATGTTTGAATGAAAAAAACAGGGCAACAGAGTATTTTAAATGATTGTATATACATTGTGTTGAAATATTGAAAATAAAGAAAAGACAATTGGAGGGCAGATGAGCAGATGCAAAGCGGAAATAATGTGATTGAATCAGGTAAGTGAGTCGGATAAGTGGTTCAATAGAGCATGGGTAGAGTCGTTGGCAAAGCACTTCTGTCTAAAATGTACATAAGGGTAACCCATAAAGGAGAGAAAATGTGCAGGCTTTGAAAAAGACAATATTTCATACCAAACTTGATTTTTGTCATCCAACTCAAGCGAAAAGCGTTCTTCCCCTGCCTGCTGAAGCAAACATGAATAAAAAAAAAAAGAAAAACTGTAGCACTGGTAATTGAATTTAAAAAAAAAAAAAAAATAATAATAATAATAATGAAAGGAAAAAGAAAACCGACCAACAGGTGACCTTGAAGAGTGCCACTACCAAAGCTGAATGAGTCCTTAAAATTATCCTTGACATACACAACTTGAAGGGGCATCATTAACCATGGGAGGAACTCCTTTACACATACACAAAACTGTACCCCGCTTTTGACCCGAGTGGTAGGTTCAACAAAAGTCCACTTCATCTGAAAGTGTCTGTATAGTAAAAATAAAATAAATCAGATAAGATAACAATAATTTTATCAACTGCATTGTATTGTTGTTACCTCCAATTCTGAAGTGCATTCTTTGCTTTGTCATAAGTATCTGAACCAGAACCAATTAGAACACGAGCATGATTGATTAAAAAACCATCGTCTGATAGTTGCTTATCTTTTTGAAGAGAAGATATGGACCTCTCCGTAGCACCTTTATGTTTACAATCATAATTGAAGGAATTGGTCCTGTTGAGATTGCCAAATTTAATTTAATTTAATTTAACAAAAAATAATAATAATAATAATAAAATGAAAACCAAGGATTACTTGTCCAAGCAAGCTTTTTGATCTTTCACAGAGGGCCGATTCCAACTTAGAAAAACCATTGCTCCTGTCAAAAAAAAGTACACTAATTTGTTATATTTACAGATTATAGAGGAATTGAAATTGTCGCCTACCAGGGTTCCGTCGACACCACTGAAAAGAAAGCTCACAGCTCAAATCTTCCCAACCCACGCTGTTTTTTTTTTTTTTTTTTCACCCAACTCCCCTTTTTTCGTCAAATTCACTTTTATACCCCCCCACTTATCAACAACCCAATCTCATATTGGGGTAATGTTTGTGCTAACATTGTCAAGGTATTACTACTTACTAGTCCTCATTCCTCCAACACCACCTACACTTAATCCAATTATTATGAATATTAATATGCTAATTTAGACTGTCTGAATATAGATTTAATTTAACAAATCAAAATAAGTAACAAAAAAAAAACAAGCAGTCCTTAATCCACTAAAAAAATATATTCCCTAGTATAGTCCTTCAATAAGTTTCCTTTCTCATTTTGTTACCCGTCTATAAACTCCAACTGCATGCACTTGCTTACTTCATACGTGTAAACCTATCAAAGACATTGTTTGAGCCATCCACCTTCTCCATTTGTATATGATGCCATGCAAGCCGGTTATGGCTATTCGAGGAGTAGAGCAGTGTTTTGTAGTGGTTGGAGGAGAGGAGATGATAGGTGTAAAGAAAATAACAGTGTGGTACTTAACATAATGGTTACACACCATTTCAAATATGTAAAGTCTCATTACTGCCCACCTAACAACTTTATAGACATTTCACTACACATATTATCTTAATCTCTAGTCTTTCTACCAAATAATGTTCAGGCCACCAACTGATTGATAAAAAACAGCCGTTGATGCTTCATTCAAGCATACATGGGAAGCCAGATCATCATTCCCTTGCCTTCATATCAGTTCGTTAGTGAGCTAATGAAAAATGCCAATGTCTAAAGATACAATCTATCGAACTATATAACTCTTTTACAAAGGAGACTGATCATCCTGTCCTATCGTACAGCTATTGACAAACACAATTACTAGTACAACTTAACAATGCTTAATATTGTTCATAGTGAAACTAACGGAGCTCCTAAGTGTCACTGCTTTAAAGTTCAAAGTCGTATTCGTGGTGTCATCTAACATGGGAGAAGTTCCTAAAGCAGCTTGAAATCCACAATCTGCAAAACAAATGCATATAATTAAGCATGACATTCCATTTTTCATTCACAAAATCAAGAAATTAGGAATGAGGGAAGCACACCAATAACTTCAGATAACATAAGTCCTAATCACATCAAATTCNTTATCAACAACCCAATCTCATATTGGGGTAATGTTTGTGCTAACATTGTCAAGGTATTACTACTTACTAGTCCTCATTCCTCCAACACCACCTACACTTAATCCAATTATTATGAATATTAATATGCTAATTTAGACTGTCTGAATATAGATTTAATTTAACAAATCAAAATAAGTAACAAAAAAAAAACAAGCAGTCCTTAATCCACTAAAAAAATATATTCCCTAGTATAGTCCTTCAATAAGTTTCCTTTCTCATTTTGTTACCCGTCTATAAACTCCAACTGCATGCACTTGCTTACTTCATACGTGTAAACCTATCAAAGACATTGTTTGAGCCATCCACCTTCTCCATTTGTATATGATGCCATGCAAGCCGGTTATGGCTATTCGAGGAGTAGAGCAGTGTTTTGTAGTGGTTGGAGGAGAGGAGATGATAGGTGTAAAGAAAATAACAGTGTGGTACTTAACATAATGGTTACACACCATTTCAAATATGTAAAGTCTCATTACTGCCCACCTAACAACTTTATAGACATTTCACTACACATATTATCTTAATCTCTAGTCTTTCTACCAAATAATGTTCAGGCCACCAACTGATTGATAAAAAACAGCCGTTGATGCTTCATTCAAGCATACATGGGAAGCCAGATCATCATTCCCTTGCCTTCATATCAGTTCGTTAGTGAGCTAATGAAAAATGCCAATGTCTAAAGATACAATCTATCGAACTATATAACTCTTTTACAAAGGAGACTGATCATCCTGTCCTATCGTACAGCTATTGACAAACACAATTACTAGTACAACTTAACAATGCTTAATATTGTTCATAGTGAAACTAACGGAGCTCCTAAGTGTCACTGCTTTAAAGTTCAAAGTCGTATTCGTGGTGTCATCTAACATGGGAGAAGTTCCTAAAGCAGCTTGAAATCCACAATCTGCAAAACAAATGCATATAATTAAGCATGACATTCCATTTTTCATTCACAAAATCAAGAAATTAGGAATGAGGGAAGCACACCAATAACTTCAGATAACATAAGTCCTAATCACATCAAATTCTTTGTTATACCACCTCTACATTTGCAATTGTAACCTGGACGTTTTAAAATAGAAGAAATTTCTCAATCTGCAATCATCAACAAGAGAAGAAGTGAATCCGTCATTAGCCCAAGGAATTAACATACTACTGTAGAAAACATTAACAAGAAAGCTCTAGTTGCTGCAACTCTGGGTTATACCCCAATACTTACTGTAACATTAACGCAGCTCGTCACGATAGTCATAATCATCTTCATCGCTGAAAATAGTACTGTAGAAAACATATGGGTTATCAATCATCTCCGCCAAGGAAAGTCGCCCATCTTTATCTGTATCAGCCTGAGATTATTAAAATAAAGGAATATTAGAATTTATAAGTTAAAAGAATTAAAAAAGGCGTATAGAACAGGGGCAGAGCTCTGATACTATAAAGGATACGCCAGTTCAATCAGGGAAACAAAAGACTGCTGGTAAAACATGCTGAACCATCTCTAAATCTTTGTATTCAGGCAGAAATCATTTTCCCGTTTTCTTTTGGAGAGTGGGAAACTGGGAAATAAAACTCCACGGGATTACAAAACAGAACATATCCCTTTTTATAAGAAAGGAATGCCACATTCTTAAGCCTCTACCTATTCCTTTCTGTTTATCTATTCTCAACTTCCACGGTCCCGCCCATCCTCTCCCCTCCATTTCCGTTTTCCTTCTCTCTACCTTCTTTTGCAAGGAACCAGAGACAAGTAGACAATTAAGCAGTAAGCATAAAGCACTCAAAAGATTCATTGGTACAGCAGATAATCCATAACTGCACATGAAGATAAACCTTGCGACAGAATTGGCAACAATGATAGCCATGAACCAACATGCTTGAAATTTGCAGCATTCTCAAACACTAAATACACAGTTATCAAAAAAACACTAATATGAACAACTATAACTAAGTAGCATTGCTTGGCCAGAACAGCTCCCTAAGAGATGGAAAACTATCAAGTCAGCCAGCAGTTCTTGTGGCAAGGAAGCCTTGCTTGTTCATTGTGTTCACAACTTCATGCTCCCCTTCCCCACAACCCCCACACACTAAAGGGGGTGTCTGACTGCCTGGTATAAGATTTTAAAAGTTGACAATGCAATTAATTAAGTATTTCCATAACACTATTGGATATGAGAGTTATGATCACAGATGCCATTTCCTAAGGGTAATCATCTCCCCTCATTTGTTACTCTCCTAAGTCCTAATATCTATAAAAACAAATCACCCTTAACTCTCTTCACAAGAAACCACTTAAAATAAATGTTTCTATTCCTTTGTGAAACTAGAAGGCTGCTAAAGGTAATAGATATCATCACCCTTTAACTAAATTTTTTCCATTCAGATTTACTTTGATAAACACCCCCTAAGATAATAAAAGGTACGAGCCAAAAGCTTATGAAAGAGAAAATTGCCACATTTCAATGCAGAAATAAGTGATACCCAGTAACTCTCTATGAGCAGAAGAGAACTACATTCACAAAAGGGTTATGCCAAATTTGGCCTTCCAACAACCCGGCCTACAGAAATCACAAGGATTACTTTCTCCAATCTAGAAACGAGACAGATCTATGTAAACTAGAAACAAATAAAATATGGGAACTCCAGACGAAACTCCCATCCTACTTATGCGGATATTCAATAGCTAAGTAAGCTTCCTCAACTCTACCTCAGAAGGAATTTTCTTAAATAGATAGTTCTAAGAAGAGTCAAAACTCACCAACATTCCCCAGTTTATAGTTAGGATAGAAGCATGGTGAGCTTTCAAAAGTAAAAACAGAAAATTGATTTAAAAAAAAGGTTTTGAAAAAGGTTCAACTAGATAACAAGGCCTAGATGCAAACATTGGAAAATAAGAGGTGAATATGAATTGATGAGAATACGGCTTAGACTTCACATTAGGGCCCCCTTTCTCTACCACCTCATAGCCCCTAACTTGCTGATTACTAGAGTGACTGCAGCACCCCTCCCTTCAGATTTATATTAGCTTGGCACAATTCTACACATACCAAATACAGTTGTTTCTTTAGGTAAAACAAATCAACAATATGATCTTCCAACAGTAAACTTTTGACAGTTGGGGAACTAATGATGACTAAACCAGTAAACCATTTAGCTAGGCATTGCATTTCCATCGAATACTTTCAAATGTATAATCCTTTAAGAAAAGGCAAGCATAACATGACATAGACAAGAAGCACCACAATCATAAAACTCATCGAGCAGAAGCTTTATAATTGTTTACCAACTGCATGAATCCAGCTAGCGCTAAAGTAGCTCATATGATATAATGATGCTTACACCAAGCAACATTAAGTTCTAGCCACAAACAAAACATAACCCATTACTACAATTTAAAACAAATGAATACCTGGGATATGATGTAGTCAGTTTGTTGCTTTGCATAGTGACGTTCTGAAGGATGAAGCNTGTTGCTTCGCATAGTGACGTTCTGAAGGATGAACCTTATCAATAATAGGTAACAACTCTACATCTGTCAATAATCTGTATGGAAGACATACCATGTGTTATACCAAATAGAATCATGACAAACCCAAATTAAGTAGACAAGGGATAGAAAAGCTAAAATAATTTAACATGTACCCATCACCATCTTTGTCAAGCTCATCAAACAGTTTTCTAGCAGCAGGAGTTTCAGTAGAGTCATCTGAATGATGTGTAGAGTTGTGACCATATCCTTCTTCTTCATAATTCCTCACCAAATTAAAAAGCCCATGGAAAAATTCCTTGAAGTTGACCTTGCCATCTTTATCTGTGTCCCGTTCCCTAAGAGAGGAATTAAATAACAAATGAGAAAATAAGATCAAAGAGATCCATGAGCATCAAGCCACAAACAAATAACAAAAACCTGGAAAGGTTAAAAACTTTTCCAGTATAAACAAAACCACAACAAATAGCCGTCATGGACAAAGACAACTGTTCATCCTCACATAAGCATTGAAAACATATCATTTAAACAAAGCCTCAATCAATCGATCAATCAACTAGAAAACATATATTGAGTTGTAATTATCAACAGAAAAACATGCTACGAATAGCTATCTTAATTATTGTCAGTAAATTCAAATGATTGTATTGGACTTCAAAAACAAACTGCCATTCAACAAAATATCCTAGCAGACATGGAAACTGGGGGCATAGCACACAAGCATATGAAGAAAAACGAAATGAAGAAAATAAAGAACAATTGAAACAAAACCAAGTAAAGGTGTGCAAGTTTTGATAAGAGAAGATTACTGAACATACCTCACTTCTTCCTTGCACAGCCAATGAAGCAATTTCGGGTTCTTCGTATCAGCAGGATGCAAGAAGCTATCAATTACAGAGATAAGAATTAGGAAGGTACAAAAGAACTGAAGTAGCCAAGTGACGTATCAGAAAAATGGAAGCTTACTCATTAAACTCTGTAATATTGAGAAGTCCATCTCCATTCATGTCCGAAGCATTGAAATGTTCCTCTCTCCACCAACCCATTTCATACCCGAACGTACTATTATCTGCTATTATTAATATCAATAAGTAATACAAGAAACCTCATAACAGACATGATAACACTAGCATGGATGTACTACCATGAATAATATAAGGCAAAGATATCATAGGCGTGTAATAGGATCTGGAATCAGGTTTTCTGGAAGCAAGTCGTCACTAAATATAGTTGATACTTATAAAACAAAAATTCCATCCAACTAAGATTTTCCTTCCAATGGAAATAATAGCTAGGTAACACCAAACAACAATATGAAGTGCAACAACTTAAGAAGACAACTAAACAAATCACATTCCAAAAGGTATCTGAGCATGTATATCCATGATCCATTAATTCCTTCCATAAGTATATAAAGGTTCTTAGTTCCTCGAAAACATGATTCATAATTCCATATTGCATATAAAGATTTGAAGTTCCTCCAAAATACGGAACAGAGTGTTCGACAGAGCCCCCTTCCCTCAAAACAAAACAAAATAAAAAAAAAAAAAAGACACCCTCTTTGATTGCATCAAGCCACAAAAAAAATGCAAAATTCACAATAGAGCAGCTTCATAAGATTGAGGCTCAAACTCATCAAATAGCTCTTAACTCACCAATCTCCATCACCAGACTAACAAATCTAGTTTCAATAAATAGCTAAATTAACACTTTCAGTTCCATTTTAAAAAATTGAATCAAGTATCAACTGCCATTGATTTCTTAAAATAAATCAACCTAAGCTACCAAAAACTCTCAGCTAATAAACCCTAATTGCAGCAGATGATGAACAAATTAAGTAAGAATGAAAATCAAAACGAAACGAAATCAAACCTGCGGATTTAACCCAAGAAGGAGGATCATACTCAGCAAAAGAAACAAAAGAATCACGATTTTTATCATGAAGTTCCATCTCTCTTTGAGTCCTATGAAACACTTCTTTCTCAGCTTGTTGCAAATTCCAGTCAGTCAATTCCTTTTCGGAAGCATAACCATCAGTAGGGTCCACATCAATCTTTGGAAACAACATCAACAACCGATTTGTAACATTAAACTTTTCTTCATCGTTTAAGTAATCTTCGGCATCCATGAAATCTTCCCACTCAGGTTGATGTTCATACCCCATTGCATCATCGTCATGGTGGTTAATCTTGTGGTGGTGCTCTTCAAAGTACATACGCTCCCATTCTTTGTCTTCGCGGTGGCGCTCGATTTCCGCCACCACTGGATCGAAAGCTACGGGGTCGTGGTGGTGGCGGAACTCGAGGTGTGGGTCAGGGTGCTCGAGGTGGTCTTGTGAAGTGAATGTGAAGTTTGATCGGAGTTTTAAGCGACGGTGATTGTTGCGGCGGAATAAGTGTCGGTGGTTGTTGTTGTCGTCGAAGTGAGGTGAGCGAGAGAGGAATAAGAGAAGGCAAATGCCGATTGTAATGTACAGGATTATTACTGATACTTTTACCATTGTTTTTTTGTTTTGAAGGGCTTTAGAGTCAGATTTTGAATTTCTAACAGTGGAAGAGGAAGATGAAGATGTTTTATCAGTTTATAATTTGCGTTGGGTTGACAACTTCTTCGATGTGGACGTATTCTAATGTAAACTGACACTGTTAAAAAAAAAAAACTGTTGCTCCATGTTGAGTTTATGATGTCGTTTAGATTCCGTTTTTCAAGTCCTTTGGTTAGGAATATTCATTAAAGGAGATGAGAATTCATTGTCATAATCGCTTTTCCTACCTAGTCCACCACCATACACCGGTGGATCCAGGAATTCTAATATGTGGGTTTGAATTTGTTCAAAGACCGAGTCTTCAGATTTTCGAATAATAATAATAATGTATAATCGAGTAGAAATAGGTTGTTATCTTGTAAACAAGCAAACTTAGAATAAGCCCTTGTACGTATTGTTTCTCAAAAAGCGTGACTTATAGCCTTTGATTTCGATTTTTGGAGGGCCTTATGAGGCTCCGTCTCGTTTTCTACCTAGTTTTCACTCATGATAAACTTGAGATGATAGATCCACGATCATTTTAATTAGCTTTTAAAAACTTGTTATAGACATTTCTCTTTACAGCCTTTTCGAAAAAGGGCACAGTTGTCATTTTGCTACCCTATGAATTTCTTACGAGCGTTCGAACCCTAAAAAGTTGTCTAAGGGCTCTCTTTTGACCTTGGGGATAACATGTAAAACCTTTGGCACTTTTTTTCTCTAGACGCTGAATCCTTTAATTTGAAAAGTGTGAATTATAGCCTTTGTTTTTGGCTTCCGGGGTGCTGCTACTAAATTTGTTTTCTTTTCTTCTTGTATTTCTCTCACTTGTTGTTGGTGATATTAGAACATCTTACACTCAATTTTAGGCTTTAAAAACTTGCTATTCTCCATTTTTCGACAATTTTGGAAAAAGGGCATACTATTAGTCTTTTTGGCACTCCCAGGGCTCGTCTTAATTACGACCTTTCGAATCCTGAAAAGCTACTCGAGAGCTCTCTTTTGACCATAGAGGCACATGGTAAAATTGTCGACAATTTTTTTAAGACCCTAAAACCCTCGAAAAATGTGAATTATAGCCTTTGCTTTCGAAGGACTTTGTAGGGCTCCGACTAATGGTTTTCACCCTACTTTTGTACCACTTGTACTAGTTGACACCAAGACCCTCGATACTCGATCCCAATCTAAAAAAAATTGTTATCTTACCTATTAAGACAATTTTCGAAGAAGAAACAAATACATAATTACATAAATGTGCAAAGATCTCATTTAATTTACCAAAGCGTTGAGCTTTGACCCTAATACACTTAAAAGTTTAAAAATGTACGGAGTACTATGTATTCGTTGACAACTATTGTTTGTTGAGAGCATGAGGTTTCTCTTTTTGAAGGTTTTCTATAATTTTTAGATCGTTGTTCATAAACACAATAAGTGTTAATCGTTTTCTCTATTCTCAACAATAAGGTCAGTACAAGAGCGGTGATATATTTATTGTTGATGCGGTAGTTAATGTTTATACAAGATTGATTTTAGCTTATATTTGTAATAACATGTCATATAACATAAGAGTAAAATTAACTATATGTTTATATGTAAGACATTTTTGTTTTATTTGTGTTTTTGTAATTATTTATTTTCTTACACTTAACTTTTTAATATCTTATAAATAATACCCAAGTGTTATAATTAATAAGCTAAGAAACGGAGATAGTATATTCTATTATGGAGTATCAGTTTTTCGGGCAACACGGCAACTATAATTTGTAGTTGGTATAATAATTCATATAATCAATCAAATTATATATAAAAGCATATAGGTAGAAAATTGGCAACAAGAAAGACAAAAGAAACACTAATAGCTACGTAGCTATAGTACTTCGTATATATTAACTACTATACATTTGAATAATTTGTCACAAGTGAATTGCTTGAAATCATCTTTATCACCACTAACGCTACAAGTCCTATCATTTCCGCAAATATAGATTAGTTAAGCATGAAGGTTGACGTTATGCCCATATGTTTATCTGTTTGTGACCACAATAAACCTTCATGGATTCAACTGTTACTTGTGATATTGGTGCATGACCAAAGAATTGGTGCACAAAAATTTATTTATCTACTGCGGCGCTTTTGCTCAGTGAACTCATTATTGGTTATAACCACGTATTTTTATATATGTATGTAAAAATCTATGAATTTATATTTATTTAATTATAATTATTTTATGTAACACATGGTGTGAAGGGAGAAAGAAACACACATATCCAAGACTACATCATATAATTATAACAAGCGGAACATAGACTAATTAAAGAGATAATGGCTCGGGAATAAATTTTCACCCCTATGTACGTGGAGATAATATGAAGCTTCATTTGATCCTCTTTCCCTCGTGTACGTAGTCTTGTGTAATAGATTTATATATTAGGATGGATTTCACTTTATTTTAAAATTAAATAAAATACGAGCAATAATTCATAGTTGAATAAGATCGATATTAATAAATTAAATGAAATATGCAGCGCAACAAGGAATTGAATTTAATAATTGGATTAAGACGAGCCATTAGGATATATAATATATTATAACTAGCTACTCGGATCCGTAGTATACAAATTTCAGCTATACATTACATTAGCTCCATTGATCGACCTAATTAAGTGGTCATATCTCCCTTCACCGAAAAGGAAAAGGAAAAGGAAAAGGAAAAGGAAAATAATTAAGAATCACATTACAAAACAATTACTATTATTATTGATTGTTACAGCATTAGGATTGATTTTATTTTTATTTGTGGTGGTAAAGAATAAATTGTTAATTTTGAGAGTGGTGAAGACCATAAGAGCAAGAGAAATCATCATGGAAACGACTGATAAGGCAAGTGCTAGTAATTGTGCAGCGCCATGCTTCACCTCATTCGCATACCCAATGGAAGCCAACGCCAGTAGCGTCAATGGAAATGAGAACGACCACCATGCTATGCTGAACTTTCTCATTGATTTCTTGAATAGGGTTGGTCTACATACCTGCGCCCATTATATTATTTTAATTATAATCAACTTTTCATGCATCTTTGTTCTACAACTAGTCATTAATTAATTTATATATATATAGGACTACCAGTTTTAGCTACATGCATGTAGATGATCTCATGCATATCTTTATTTCGTAATGTACGTACTATGTCCATCAAATCATACCATTTTTATTTATTTATTACTAGAATAATGCAAGACAAAATTACAAGATACGTATATAAACTACACTAATAATACTACTATACGTCGCTACTCATGCTGCTAATTTTTACGATGTAACTCTAAATAATGTCAAAGTCCATAATCAATAATCAATTAATAAAGCAATTTTTGTTGACAAGGCCGGGTATACCAATGTACGTACCATAATAATTATTTTGTTCAATATTTGAAAATATATACTCCCTCCGTATTTTTTTACTTGCTACATACGGACCAAAAAGCTCTCACATATTTTGGTCCAATGTAGCAAGTAAATAAAGACAGAGGGAGTATATTTTTTCCATTCTATTTCTTTAATCTACTTAGACCAAAATAATAATAATAATAATAATAATAATAATAATAATAATAATAATAATAATAATAATAATAATAAAGAAAGGAGGCAAGAAAAGACATTAATTTATTAGTGCTTTCTTCAAAATGGCATGCATGAAATTGAAAGTTGGTGATTTAAGGAGCAAGGTACTGTAAGTAGCACTAGTTAATGGTGGATTATATTAGGTATGCATCATGCATGGAGACTGAAATTAAAGGACAAATTGTAAAGGACTAAAGGTGGATTATTGAAAAAAAATAAAGTTACAATAGCAAATTAAAATTTGCATATAATACTCACCAGTGACATGAAGAGGAACACAGATAGAAAGAAGAACATCTTTGATGTAATGTCGAAAGATCCAGTAATTGTACTCCATGCTAAGCTAGCCATGCTTGGAGTCGCGACAAACAAAGAGAAAACCGGCCTTAACTTTGGAGAAACTCCATTGCTCCCTGGATGTCTTTGATATAGGGTAACAAACAACACTAGGTAGTGAGCCACACCCATTGCAAAGAAACACAATGCCAACTCAGACCACCCCATAAAAAAGGACGCCTTTGCAGCTATAAAATTCGCTATTACTGAGAGTTGGCTAGTAGGGTTAGCCACCTTGGCTAAAACTCGTGCCTTTCCTTTGATGAACCATTGCCCATACAGCTTAATGTCGAGCATAATTATGGGTACGACCAACATCCACCAAGTAATTTGTTGGTAAAAAGTACCACTAGGAACGACAAGTACAGGGGAAGTTTGAAGCAATAATAGGCATGACATCCAAGGGGCAAACAAATAGTTGACCCCTATATGGTGTACAAACTCATCCTTCACCTTATCAAAGTGATATAAGCACCTTAACGCGTAGAGTATAGACAAGGTTATCAAGACGACTAGAGCAAATGACCATAGGAGAGTAGAGGCCGTCGATGGGAGCATCAAGAGTACAGGATGTGACCCTTGGTCTTGATGATTATCTTTGGTGAATTGAACTAGGGTTTTCCACAACCACACTTGAGCACATAATCCCAGGCTTATTCTAAAGTAGCCTGCATGGAATTTTGCTAACGTGGTTGCTACAAAATGATCGTAAACCCTTACTACCACCATCTTGTTATTGTGTTCCTCGTTTGTTAATTTACTCGTCATTATTGGTGCATCACTCATTGCAACTTCTATATGATCTGCTACCTTATTGCTATTGTGATTAGCAACAAATTTGGAATCCATGTTACTACTCTTTCTTAGTTTGCAGCAGAATGGAGTAATAAAAATGGAATTTTATTTGGTGTTATATTATTGATTTTGATAAAATGTGGTGCCAGTACGTATATATACAAGTAGAGGGATGCTGATTTCTTATATAAAAAGTGCTTGATGGTTTTGTACCGAATAATTAACACTATCTACAAGTGCATGATACATGTTGCACTACAACTAGGATATGCTACAAATATAAATCATACATTGCAAGCTAAGCACCACTATCAATATCCAATTAACCAATTTTTTTAATGGGATGTTAATGTCCGATCTTATGATCTTGACTAAAAAACTCAAAGTCACTAAATTAGTATTTGAGAGATTTTTTCTCATTTGATGAGCATCTTATCAAATTTACTTAACTTTTCATCCATTTTTCTCAATATTAATTAAGTAATTTTGTCAAAAATTATGTTTGCATTCTTGGCAACATACGTTGAAATAGAGTTGAAGCTGATAATGTAGCTGAAATAGGCTAATGATGATGTAGCTGAAGATTTGAGCACCTTAAATGAGTTGCTACTTTTAATAGCAACTCAATTTCAATTGAAATTCGAGCTTAAATTTTACTTTACCTCATACACCAAACACAACTTTCTGTTTAAGGTGACTTAAAACTTTAGCACCTACTTCTTTAAGGTGACTAAAATAGATTGCCAAACACTACCTTAATCTTTCATATCATCCTACTTGGAGAAAAATCTTAATGCCCCCAATTTTTTCTCATATTCATTTAACTAAGGCCCTGTTCTTAGCTTTTGGACTGATATATAGTTTAACTTAGCTGAAAGGACCCAAAACGAACTGAACTTAACTTAAAGGGCCTAAATCGAACTGAACTGAACTGAACTAAACTGAAGTGGAGTGAAACGAAGTACGAAGTAGTAACTATAATGGCGATCGATGAGCTGAACTGAACGGAGCTAAACTGAGCTGAATTGAACTGAACTGAATATAGCTGAACTGAAATGAATTGCCAAAAACTTCACTCCAAAAGAATAGAGCCTTATAGCATATTTGGAAATGAGTAGAGAAATTTATCATGGGTTTTGTCTGATGGATATAGTAATGCTAGCATTATTAAAACCATTTTCTAATTATTCCACAGACATTGTAAAATATGTCTATTTGTTAAACCGTATATTGTTATTTATTAATATATAGTATGAATGAGCCGTAAATATTAGAGGATCAACTTTACCGAAAGCTTAAGCTGGTGGTTGAGGTTGAGGCATAGGTTTTATACTCTATCAACAAAAGCAATGCATTGATTTACTATCCTAATATTTTATTCAGGAAACATAAGATTTGAAGATTATTAGGAATATTTTATACTAAGGGCATGTTTACTTCAGCTGAACTGAGCTGATCGAACTGAACTGAACTGAAAGTTTTTATGAAGGATTAATGAATAGCAAAATAAGAGAAGAGCTGAATTGATCTGAGCTGACCTGAATCAAACCGAACTGAACGGATTTTAAGCTGAAGTAAACAGGCCCTAACTCAATGTCAAGATTTTTGAATTGAAGAAGACTAGATAATGGTGAATATTGCTATAGCTAAAGTATCGTCCATCATCATATGCTTATTTTTTAAAATGCTCCTACAAGGCTAAAAAAACAACTTTTTTTTTTTTTACAATTGTTTAAGGCGTTGTATAAAAAATCCATTTTAGGAACCACCGAGAAAATTTAGTGGTGTGAGAACAATGCATATGGATTCCGATTATATTAGGTTTTTTTTCCTTAAGAAAAAAAATGTGTGAATCAAGATTATATTTTTATTGTAATTTGCCAATATATTATATCATTTGTAACATCATTTCTCAATTTGTTATAATATACGAAAGTGTGTGTAGAAATTTTATATCAAGATAACCCAACAAGGAAGAGGAGAACCAAACCAACTTATAAGACAGTTATATCCTAAAATCAATCAATTGGCTATATATAGGAGGAGTAACTCATAGTCCTATAAACTAAATAGTTTAATTTCTCCTCTTTACCCCACGTGGAACAATGTAATTCACTAGTGAAATCATGTAGGGTTTAACAGATACCTAGCTAATATTATACAGTACGTACTTGATCTAATAAAGCAGTTTTTACCATTGATGATTGAGAAACTACTTTTAGCCTAGATGTGTTCATGCACTCATTTAGCATCAAATAATTAATACACGTTTAAACTAGTTATCATTCAACGATCGAAACAAGCAAGTGTGCAAGAGATCATTTTATAATAATCAAATTAATAATTAAGTTCATAATTATAACGTTTAATATATTTTGGAAATAATGAACCCCGCAAATACAAGGCATATAATTAGTTAGAAAATAGGCATGTCTCTAGTGAAAATTAAATGATTTTTATTCATTAACCTAAAGTAAATGGCGTATCGTACCTAGTGACCACCAAACAAACAAATATTATTCATATGTTTTTGCCACTAGATACGACAAACATAATATTATCGTGTAATTTTAAATAAAATAGCAACATGATGAATAGAATTGCAATGCATGTTGCTGCCATTTAGCTAGGAATATTAGGAGTGACACTAATCACAGTAAGGAGCATAAAATTGAGTAGTAATTTATTTAGGTAGGTTTTGAGGTCATGACCAGATTTAATAGAGCTTTACAGCTAGAAATCCATATATATAGTAAAGTCCCATCATCAAAGTTTTCTTAGCTTTTTCGTCCAAGAGACCGAAAGCCTCCTATGACATTTTCATTTTATGTCTCTTTAATTATATAATTATTATAATATTGTTTATCATCTTATTATATATTAGATAACCTCCTTTCACCTTACTTTTAGGACCATATGGATCACATAAATACCACAATTTAGGTTCTTCGTTATCAATTATCACCATTTTGAACTACTCAACTACTTCATGCATGTTCTATTCAAATAATACACGTGTTACTTCAAAATATATTAGAGGGACTGACCGCACCGAACCGAATATATATACATATACAGGGCATGTACGTAGTGTTGTTTAGTTGCTTTAATTTCCAATTTTGTTGTTGTTGACTTGTTGTCATCATTGTTAGTTAAAGAGTTGTAAGGGAAGATGATAAAAATCAAAATTAGAATTTCATTTTGCCGGTAGAGACGTTTTAAGCAAATGAACTATGTCACACTCTCTGCTACCCTCCACTTATATATTAATATCAAATTTGATATCATCACTTTATCAAATAAGACTATAAATGTAAAAAAATGTCCCGATAAATCCTAAACTAAACTAATCAGCGTGTAATTTCCCCAAAAAAAAAAAATTCAAGAATAAAGCATAAGGAAATGTTTATTTTGATCATTTTTTTCAATTTCAGCATTATAACATGGATCGCACATATCATATATCCTCTATATGTAGAGGATTGATATTTAACCATTAGAAGAATTCTAATACCTAGAGCATAAATCGCCTAAGCTCCTCTAGTTGTTTGATCTGCATTTGATCCTCACTTGTGTAATAACAACATTGCAGCACACCTTAACTGTGTAAAAGTACTAAATAGTGATCGTAACTAACTAGCTACTTAGAACTTAATTAAGAGCTCGCTATGTATCTTAACATAATTCCATGAAATAATGATCAATATTATCTTAACATCATTGTATACAAAAATCAAGTCAATAGCTACCAAATTAATTACTGAGGCTAAGCAACTATAGGTGTAGACATGTTATACATTAATTAATACGTTATACGTAAATGCATGTTGAAAGACGGAACTAAAGACCATTACCAAAATCACCAATGCCATCTAAATTCTCTTCACAATAAGATGACAACTTGACTAGTGCCAACTCAAGAGGATGGTATGCATAATGCATGCATGCATGCATGCTGCTTAAACGGATCCATTGCATGATGTACGTACTACTTTACGTAGTGAATATAATATTTGCGATTCATATATAGTCTAGTATCATATATAAGGCCTCTAGCTCCCCACCCTATTATATTGCAGTAGCATAAGATAGGTCAACCAAAAGTTACGCACAATTATTAGTCAAGGATTGTGTATGTGGTCCTCATGCAATATATAAGAAGATAGATGCTACGAAATATAGGGAAAAAAAAAAAGTTTTATCACTTTTTGAGTACTACTTGTATGCTATTAATTTTTATTATTAAAATTTAATTTTTAAATTATAAAGTGGTGGAGCCTTGTTTAAAAATCAACCAAGAATATTGATTAACATACAAAAGATACACAATGTATGAGACAGTGGCAGATTCAGACTTCAGAATATATATGCTTTGGAGACGCGGTTAAAGTATTCTTTGCCAAACAATCAAAGAAGCTAGAAATCCATATTGAAAAAATGAAGTTAAAGTTTATGGAGTTTGGTTCAACGAACACACAGTTGGCCTTATTATGACTTATTGACTTGCGAAGGCAAAGAAGACAAATTAATTAAACATGTTCAACAATTTGTACGCACGTACTTCACAATGCACATCTGATTTACAGCCTTACAGGGTGTTGGAATGAGAATTGTGTTTATGTGTGATCCAATGTTGGCATTAGGCTCAATGTTGATTTTATCTTGTTATTAGTGCTAGCCCAAAATATCATGTGACTGGTTATGTTTATTTGTCTATTCCTGTCAAAAAGAATCCATGTGCTAGTTTTCTATTGGTGAGGGTTTTAGAAGGGTTTGGTGTGCCTATGTATATAAGCCTTGAGCATGAATGTAAGCAGCAATAATGATGAAATGAATGAAAGGAATGAAAATGAATGACACAACAGCAAAGCATTACAGCAGTTTCTTAAATTTCTTCATGGTATCAGAGCAAGGTTCGTTTAATCTCGCTCAAAATCTGTAATTTTTCTTTCTTCTTCATCGTTTTTCTTTGAACTCTGTTTTTCTGCTGTAATAGAATATTCGCAGTTTATTTTTTGATACTTGTGATGCACGATTAAAAAAGGAAAGTTTGAGTCTTTGGTGAATATCTTAAGCTGTGTAGTAAAGTCTAAAACTTGAACTATAAAACTCAAGTATAGTAAAATGACTGGTACGTATTATCTTTATCCCTCTAAAGGAGGAAATACTATTGTGGTTGAAAAACTTGAAGGAGTGAATAACTATCTCCCATGGAAAAGATCAATGGAAATAGCCTTGTGTTCAAAGAGAAAGCTAGGTTTTGTCACAGGTGCTGTCAAGAGAGATGCATCTGATAGTGTGAAACAGGAAGCTTGGGATACTTGTAACAGTATGGTGATATATTGAATATTGTGCAATGTTTCAGAATCAATCAAAAAAGCAGTCATGTATATTAAAAGTGCTTCAGAAATGTGGTCTTTGCTAGAAAAAAGGTACACTGTGTCTAATGGGTCCAGAAAGTATAGACTCAATAAAATGTTGTATGAAATGAAGTAAAATGGGAAGAAGATCAACAACTACTACACAAAAATGAAGATAATCTGGGAGGAGTTGGAGAATATAAGAGATGTGCCACCCATCACTAATCCAACACCTGAAACTAATGCACTGATAGCAGCATTGACTAAGGAACTTGAAGAAAAAAGTTGTTTCAGTTTTTAAATGGTCTGGATGATGATTATGGAACACACAGAAGCGATGTTCTGATGTCCACACCTCTACCAACTGTGGAGAGTGCTTGTGCCATTTTACAACAAGAAGAATCACAGAAGGAAGTCTTCAAACCTGTGAAAGAAGAGATGGAGGCTCAAGCAATGTATAGGAAAGGAGTTGAGTATAAGAAAAATGAAGAGCAATGTGAAGTGTGTGGAAAAGCAGGGCACACAAAAGAAAGATGCTGGACTGTTGTAGAATATCCACCTATTCACCCAAAGAATCCTAAGTGGAAAGGAAAAGAAGTGATGACATCTGTTGGAAGAGGAGGAAGATGGAATAGAGGTGGAAGACAAGGTAGAGGTGGTGGAAGATATACAGGTAATGTCCTGAGTCAATCTGAAACAGGTGGAAGCAAAGGATCAGTTGTGATCACACCACATAAACTAGAACAACTGCTGAAGCTTCTACCTACACCGTCCAAAGGAACATAACATGATACTGATGAAGAGATGGACATGAGTTATGCAGGTATGGTTGTGACATGTAATTATGCCAATATAGCAGAAAATGAGTGGATTGTGGACTCAGGGGCTTCAGACCATATGTGTGGAAATTTGAACCTTCTTGAAAATGTGAAGGAGTTGTAAACAAGCTTAATGATAAGTTTACCTATAGGAGAGAGTAGTGTCATCACACATAAAGGAGACATAAGCCTCAAGAATGGTCTAAGATTGAAGAATGTGTTGTGTGTGCCAAGTTTGAGGCACAATCTAATGTCTATGCAGAAACTGGCATGTGAGAATAAGTGCAGGATGCCGTGTAATTAAAGACAAGGAGAGTGGAAACATACAAGGTGTAGGGAAGGAGAAAGGAGGATTGTACCATTTGGTGAATGAAAGCATGGCAAATATACTGATGTTGATACAGAATATGAAGGAACAAGGAAAGCAAGAAATGAGGCTGAAGAAATGTGCCATGAATGTAGAAAGAATTGAGATACCTCCAAGAATGAAAGAAGAAAAGAAGATGAGTGAGACTAGTTTGTGGCATGAAAGGGTAGGACATGTTGCTTGATGAGGCTATCGCACACCTATAAAAAATAAACCAAACAACTCTAACTAATTGTAGACACCTAATTTAGTCCCCCCGTCCCGCGGCAGGACTCTATGATGACTAAAAAAACTCATTTCTCTAGAAGATTGGATAATCGAGTATAATTGGGCATAAAAATAAATCTCGGATATTATAAAATTTTCATTCTTATTTAACGGACATTTTTATCCCAATGCCTCTTTTATTATTTTAAATAAATGAATAAAATAAAATGATAATAATAAATAATAAAAAAAAATCTTTCAAAAAAAAAAAAAGTAGCGCGGTTAATTTAGTCACGCTGACAGTTTAGCGTGACTAAGTTAACAGCGCTACCCTAGTAGCGTTGTAGGGTTTCCTTCGCTACTGGGCCAGCGCGATTCGACGTACCGCGCTAGCAGCCCAACGCGATTAGGATTCTCACGCTGTTATAAAAGCCTTCATTTCCTTCATTTCTCAACACCTTTTTATTTACTCACTCTCTCCCTCATACTTAATTAATCCGATTATTGCTTCTAACAACCTTATTTTTTTTTATAATAATTATTTATTATTTATTTACTATTTATTTTACTAAAAAGTGGCTACAAATTTTAATAATATCGAAACAATAATTTGAAGCTACGCCCAAATTAATACTCGACGAAGACAATCTTCAAAGGAGAAGTGGTACGTTTCCTGAGCGCCCTAAAAATCATGTTTATGGACTTTTAAGTTGTCGTTTCACTATTTATTTACTGCTTTATCACCTTATTATTGTTAAAGGACTTAAATTGATTGTTTGCAACGCTTAACCAAGATAATTCTTTCGGACAAATCTAATCATGTTAGGCTCCCTAAATCAATTTTAATAATGGTTTGAGTTAAATTAATTAGTTTTTTGTGTTATCACTAACAATTTAATGCTTTTTTTGTTAATCTTGTAAATTGATAATTTTGTGTGATTCTAAATATAATTTATGTATGGTTAAGAGGAAACTAGTAATGGCCGCCTACGGGCTAACCCGATGCACTCAGTCATGTTAGTACCTTCGCCCCCGAATCCAATCTTTGGTTCGCTTAACCACAACTTGGAGTCATCCCCATGGGATCGGAGAGGATTTTCGTGCAATTTAGACAAACGTCCCTTATTCGAGTCCCATTCGTATCTAGTCTAAATACACGGTTTATGAGTTTAGTTCCTAAAACTCATTGTCGACTTCTTATTAGCATGTTTGGTATCAGTATTGAAGTTTCTCCCAAGTAAAACGATTTAAAATTGGTTTTAAAAGAAAAAAAAAAGAGCAGCGCTGGAAAGCTAACTACGCTACCTTTGTAGCGTTACAGACCTTCCCGCGCTGACACTGTAGCGTCACAAAACTTGTGACGCTGCAGGTTCAGCGTGGGAAATCTTGTAGCGCTACACCTGTAGCGTGGTACAAATTCCAGAGCTCCATTTCTGTTGAAAAGAAGGAAAAAAGGGGAAAAAAAGAAGGAAAAAGGAGCAGCGCTGGGAGGTTAACTACGCTACCTTCGTAGCGTTACAAACCTTCCTACGCTGACACTGTAGCATCACAGAACTTGTAACGCTGCAAGGTCAGCGTGAGAAACCTTGTAGCGCTACGCCTGTAGCGTGGTACTTACTCCAGCGCTCCATTCCAGTTGAAAAAAAAGGTCTAATTAATTCGTTTCACCTTTCCTTAAGCCAATTTTTTAGGTCTAACTCGACCTATGGACGGTTTGGGAAAGGTGATCAAAAAAAGTTGGGACCCAAAAAACCGGGGCCCCTACACTAATGTAGCTAGGGAAGTAAGTTCGAATCCTTAGGGAAACAATTAAACTCTATTAGTTCTAAAAAGCTTAAATTGTATAATTAAAGGGCCTTGGTTGAGAATTATCGATTAACTAATTGACTACTAATTAACTACGAGAAATGATGGTGATTAAAACTAATATTTAAGGTCTAGGGTTATTCGGGTCACCAAGAATCAACTAATGGATTCACCAACAAAGAACGTTCAATCTCACAACTATTGTCAAATTAGGGGTCACTAATTCTCTCGAACTTAGACTCCCTCAAAACTCATCTAGTGGCTCTCGCTCATGCCTAGACTATTTCCGCCTATTATTCAGTGGTCTAATTGTGGTATTTTTACCTCTCGGCATCAAATTCGACAATTACCCAAATTACAACTAAATCTGCGCACAATTCAATTGTAAACGAATAAGCCAATAATAAGAATTTGACTACTAATTGTGGAATTGAAACAATCTAAGTTAATTAGTCCATTAATTAATCAAGGTCTCCCTAACCCTAGAAAACTAACTACTCGCTCATGATCATAAAAACTAAAGCAATTGTAGAAAACAAAACTAGAGACATGATCATGATTAATGAATTAATCAACAATTATAAAACTAGAAATAAAGCAAGAATTAGGGCATAAGAGATTAAATAAAATAAAACTAGAAACATAAACTAAAATTAAACATGAATTAAAGAGAATAGAATTAAGATTGAATTGGAACCTGAATTTGTATTGAACTGAATGATTGAAAGAATTCACAATAATCACTTTTTTTGAGAGAAAACTAAACTAAAACTAGTGTTCTTGAATAATAGAATGCGTCCCTGAAAACCTAAGAACAATTTCATTAAGTACTAAGTCGAAACAAAGGAGGAAAAGTCGAAAAACGAGCTCTGAGCAGTATACCTGGTCTGCCCGAGCACAATGCACTCGACCCGGGCACACTGTACTTTGCCCGGGCACACTACTAAATGCCCCCCGAAGCTTCCAACTTCGCCTGTTTACTTTGTAACTTGACTTCTATGCTTCCCAAAGGCTTCTAAATCACGTCCTAGCTTCCTTTTAGCTTCTCGAAATGGTCACGACTCTCACTAACTTGCCAAGTGCTCGGGATAGAGTGGAAACCAACACAAAAGTATCAATTCCTGCAAAATATGCTAAAGCAAAGCAACCAACACTGAAAGCAACCAAAGTTAGTAGAACGGGCTCAAAAGAGCCGTGTTAGAGCCAAAAACCAATATAAAATGGGGGTAAACAATGAATATAAAATGGACTTATCACTGCTATTGAAAAATTGTGCAAAATAGATGGACTGAAAAGATTCAAACCAGAAGAGAAGGAAATTTGCCTTACCTGTCCTCTGGCAAAGTTTACTAAACCTGCTTTTGCTCAGAGCACTAGTAGAGTAGATGAATTGTTTGAGTTGATCCACATGGACACATGGGGTCCGTACAAGGTTGAAACAAGAGGAAAACATAGATATTTCCTCACCTTGGTGGATGATCATTCAAGGGAGACATGGATTCATTTGTTGAAGCACAAGTCAGATGCATATGAAGCAATTAAGGAGTTTGTTAACATGTGTAAGACACAATACTCAAGGAAGGTGAAAGTGATCAGTTCTGACAATGCATTGGAATTTGAAGATAAAAACTGCAAACCTTATTTCTCTGACTTGGGATTCATTTATCAGACAACCTGTGTGGACACCCCACAACAAAATGGAAGGGCAAAAAGGAAGCACAGAAATGTGCTTGATATGAGCAGAGCTTTGAGATTCCAAGCAGGGCTTCCATTGCAATATTGGGGAGATTGTCTCCTAGCAGCAGTGTATATCACAAATAGATTGCCTGTGTAGATCTTGGGTGGCAGAACTCCATATGAGGTACTACATAACACTAAACCTACTTATAATCATTTGAAAGTGTTTGGATGCCTTGCTATGGCATCAAATCCTAGTAGAGTGCCAGACAAGTTCCAAGAAAGAGGAATGCCCTGTGTGTTCATTGGATATCCATTGAATAAAAGGGGATACAAATTGTTAAACTTGCAAAGTAATTCAGTGTTTGTGTCTAGGCATGTGAGATTCTATGAAAGAATTGTTCCCTACAAAATGTTTAATTCAAAAGAAAAAAGAGAAAAAACTAAGGAAGAAACAATGAGCAAAGATAATGTTCTAAGGGAATCATGGATAGAAAATAATGGTGTAGAAGAAGAAACTGAATCTGATCAATGTGAAAGTGAAACAATAAAAGAGGAGTAGGAGATTAGAGAAGTAAGAAGGTCTAATAGAGAAGTTAGGGAACCAACTTGGATGAGAGATTATGTAGTTGATAACATTCATAAGCCAAGAATAATTGAGCAAAGTGTTGACACTAATGTAACCTCTCAGTTTGCTTGCTATTTAGCTCACATTGCACACACAGAAACTGAGAGTGAGCCTAAAAGATTCAGTGAAGCAATAAAAGAAACAAAATGGGTTAAGGCTATGAATGAGGAGCTTGATGCCCTAGAAAAAAAATGAAACATGGGAGTTAACTGGTTTGCCTAAAGGGAAAATGCAATAGCATGTAAATGGTTGTATAAAATAAAATACAAGGCAGATGGAAGCATTGAAAGATATAAGTCTAGATTGGTTGTATTGGGAAATAGATAGAAATTTGGTGAAGACTATGAGGAAACTTTTTCTCCTGTAGCAAAAATGGTCACTGTGAGGTCTCTTCTTGTTGTTGCCTCACTAAATGGATAGCATGTTCACCAACATGGTGAATTGCAGGAGATTGTTTACATGAAACTTCCTCAAGGCTATACAGAGATGGGAAGCAGGATGCAGTTTCAATGTGAGGGGGAGATTGCTTAGCAGAAGAACACAAGAGGTCAGAAAGTGTGTAAGCTTCTCAAGTCTCTCTATGGCTTGAAACAAGCCCCAAGACAATGGGTTGCAAAGCTCAGTGCAGCTCTAAAGGCTAATGACTACACACAGTCAAAAAGTGATTACACTTTGTTCACTAAACAAGACAGGGAAAGGTTCATTGCTATCTTACTCTATGTGGATGATTTGATAATCACAAGCAATGACCTTCAACCCATAGCAGAAACAAAGGAATATCTCTCTAATCAATTTCAAATGAAAGACATGGGGAAATTAAGATATTTCCTTAGGATTGAAATTAATCAGAACAAGAGTGGCATTTTTATGTCACAAAAGAAATATGTGATGGACCTACTCAAAGAATACAAAATGCTGAGGTGCAAACCACTGAAACTTCCTATGGAAAGTCACACAAAATCGCAAGCTAATGTGGGAACTGCTCTGCCAGCTGCAACTGAATATCAGAGACTTGTTGGAAAGCTCATTTACCTCACCATCACAAGACCTAACATTGCCTACACAGTGCATATTCTAAGCAAGTTCATGCATAGCCCCACATCAGTGCATATGCAAGGTGCAAAGAGGGTGCTGAGATACTTAGCTCAGTGTCTAAGCCAAGGAATTCTTCTTGCAAATCAGTCAAGTGCAAAGCTCACAGCATATTGTGACAGTGATTGGGCTGGATGTCCAAGTACAAGAAGGTCAACTTCAGGCTTTTGCATTATGCTTGGAAACTCCCCTGTGTCCTGGAAATCAAAGAGGCAAACAGTTGTTGCTCGCAGATCAGCTGAAGCTGAGTATAGAGAAATGGCCTTGACAGTATGTGAAGTCATATTATTAAAACAAATGCTCAAAGATATGGGATTAAGAAATCTTGGTAGCACTCCAGTTATGTGTGATAATCAAGCAGCCCTGGCCATTGCTTCTAACCTAGTGCATCATGAACGCACCAAATATGTTGATATTGACTATCAATTCATCAGGGAAAACTCTGCCTCTAGAAAGATTTCTCCTACCTATGTTCCTTCTTCTCAACAAATTTCTGATGTGTTCACTAAGCTTCTTCCTACCCAACAGCATCAGTTCCTCCTTGGCAAGCTTTGAGTTCAGTCTTCATCCTTACTCACAGCTTGAGGGGGAGTGTCGGAATGAGAATTGTGTTTATGTGTGATTCAATGTTGGCATTAGGCCCAATGTTGATTTTATCTTGTTATTAGTGCTAGCCCAAAATATCATGTGACTGGTTATGTTTATTTGTCTGTTTCTGTCAAAAAGAATCCAGGAGCTAGTTTTCTATCGGTGAGGGTTTTAGAAGGGTTTGGTGTGCCTATGTATATAAGCCTTGAGCATGAATGTAAGCAGCAACAATGATGAAATGAATGAAAGGAATGAAAATGAATGAAACAGCAGCAAAGCATTACAACAGTTTCTTAAATTTCTTCACAGGGCATAAAAAACAAATGTCTATAAAAAAGATCACTTTGGATTAAATAAAAAAAATGGTTTTTTAGTCAATAGGTAGCTGACACTACAAACACATTTATGGGCAATTAATTAACCTAACAATCAGCACAAACCACAAATACAATTGAGTATCAGTAAAGCCTCGACTTATCTCGACGTAACACACTACCCTTCCCACGATCAGTAGAGATCGCAAAGGTAGTGGTGGATTCCTGAGATTGCTCACGAGCAGCCTTGCCGCGAGCGGTACCACGTGACTCCTCTTCTTGAAGAAGAGTTTGATAGGCACATATAAGGTCAGAAGGAGGCTGCTGCGATAACAAATTGGTCCTCACAGCAGCGTACAAATCATCATCAACATCAATCAAGAATTGATGCAATATTTCCTCATCACGATCAGCCGCATATTTAGAGGCAACGTCACAGGTACATAGCCCACATTCACAACCATGAGGCGGTTTGAGTCACGTGAGATCATCAAACAAGCCTATAAGTTGCGTATAGTAGTCCTCCATCGACATCCCTTTGGTTTGTTTACAATCAGTGATTTTGGGACGTAATTGTTGTAAGCGTGGGCCATTAGAGACACAAAAGCGCTTCTCCAAATAATCCCACAACCGCTTCGCATCGTCAAAGTAAGGGATGGACGCAGCAACTTTGGGGTCCATAGACTGTAAAAGCCATGAAACAATCATGGAATTAACGGCGTCCCAATCCAGCAATTTTTTTTTCAGTAGGTTTTGTGATAGTGCCATCGACAAAGCTGAATTTACGACGAGATCGAAGTCACAAAGTAATGGCTCGAGACCATGCTAAATAGTTTTCACCCTTCAAATTTCCGGGTTGGTCGCCGGCGCCAAGGTAGAATGGAGAAGCGGGCTCAAGTTTCCCATCATCCACCATTGTTACGTAATAATCGGCAAAGGAGAAAAAAAAAAATCAGTTTTTAGGGTTGTTAGGCTGCGATACCATGTTAGGAATTGATTTTCCTTGATTTGCATTCAAGTTGTGTTGGTTTATATACAACCTAAGTCAGTAATATGGCCTAATGACTTGGTCCATAGACTAAATACAATATTAGGCTTAACACGGTGCATAGTCGGCCGATTGATCAATCACACGATAGTGTTTTTTGTTTTTAGCAAGTACACGGGTACACCAGTGTATGTAGTACTATCTGATTTTTTTTTTGGAATAGAATAATGATGGGCATAATTACTAAATTACATATATAGAGCAGGCATGCTAAAAAGTAAATTAGTACTCCTAATTGATACGGATGTGGAGTATGATGCAGCTGGCAAGCATTTACTATCTTAATAATAATCGGTGCAAAAAAAGGCAAAGGTAGGTTATTACGTACACAGTCGTACATAATACCAATTATATTCAAGTGCATTCACATCATATTATTAATTAATTAATGCAAATTAAGATCACTTATTTTTGAAAATTAAACTACCTATATATACTTTACTTATGCCTGCCTGTCTGCCTTTCTCCACACTTATCCTACCTACGTTAAATACAATCTTAATTAATTAAATTGGTTCTCACAAAAATGTTCGAAAATAATTAAAACTATAGCTATGTACCATGATACTTTAATTTGGAACTACTGGCCGGTTCAGATCGACTATTTACCAGGCCAAGCTAAAAGTATATAATTTATTAATTATATGAACAATGCATGCATATATACATAAATTGGTAGGGTGGACAAAGTAAGAGAGGAGGCATTATTAGTCATATTTATATTTATATATGATGGATCAAATTAAACATAATAATTATCTTCATCGATGCATGTCTAGTTAGTTAACACAAGAAGAAGATGTTATGAAAGTGGAGTATAGGTGCATGTCATTATTATTGCTTGTGACATGCTGAAAATCTTTACCCTCTAGATTAATTAATTAAGCTTAATTTCAAACCTACTGTTTATATACACGTACACTTCTCTAATGGTTTAATTTAATTTGTTGGAGGACATGCAAGAAGGCACCTTACATGGCTTACACCATTGCTTTCACTCAGCTCGGACATCATATCTTGGACAAGACTACTTTGACAGGACATGATTTTCGATCAACTTGGTTACGTTTTTGAACAATTTCATATATCAACCCAAGGGTAACTAACATATTCTCATCTTTGCTTGTATCGTGCCACAAAGTTTAGGTTTAGTGCGCACAAAAAAATATAATCTATCACCGTCTCACATAAGAATTTATTGGATTTTAAATGTGAATGTATCATGCATGAGCATTCTCACACACATATGTAATCAATATCCACTTGAAAGGAGGGGTAAATAAAATTTAAAGTTCAATCCCATGACTAACGCCGATATTCGTTAAGACTATTAAGATTCATGCATACTCTATTAAATTTAACCATCCGAATTATGTTATTGTTTTTTCGTTAAGCCATTGAAATTCCTTTTTTTCATTTGCGAGGCAATACAGTTAGTCAAATTATTACTTCATCTCCCTTAATTAGTATAGCTGAAGCCAGTAAATTTGTACGGAGTACTACGGATTGAGTAAATTAATTAGAGATAGAATTGGCAACAAGACTACGTTAAATATATAATAATGGGTAATTAAATTTGAGTGATAAACCTAAAAGAGTTAGGAAGCAGTCACTATCATGTCTTGAATTTAGTTTTTCTTTCTTTTTTCAAAAAAGATACAACACCAAGGTGATTACATCAGTCCTAAGTTAAGATCAATCTATTCACATTAAAATATTATCTTTGACAATATGAAATACAACATAGCTGATGTTATCACCACAGACAAAACATAAAGAGCATCAACTATATTGTTCTATAGAAATTAATTGTAATGTACAATTGTACACAATAAAGTACTTGCATAATTACACCTTTTACTCATCTTATCACTCACTCAACCAAAATCCTTAATTCTCACTTTTGATTTTCTTTTCTAATCGACATTGGATACAAATGTAGTACACTTGATCCCACGCGGTTTTGCCTATTGCTCAATAGCTTGAATTTTGGTCAAAATTATATATAATTTACCTATAAAATTTATTTTTGAATCTCAATCATCAACAACTTAGGCTTTTAGTTAAGTTAGTCTTTTAACACATATAAATTGGCTAGTATAATTCGAGGAATTTCTAATACTTCACAGTGAAACACTAAAAATAAAAACTCTCAAGGTTATTTTCGTCATTTTACATGGTATTAGATTGTAAAATTGTATTTCATTCTTCAAAAATACAATCACCAACACCACTTCAATCGGTCCTCAACTCCTCCACCACCACTGCAACTCCACCACTCGTGATCACCACCGCCATCACCATCACTAATCGGACGATCGCCACTTGCACATCTGACCACCACCTAAACCTCTTCCCAAAAGCTATAGATTGAAATCAGACGAAACCACCGCTACAAAAAAGACTCAGTTCTCGATTTACATACGGACGACTTCTAGAGCCATCCAAGATAAAGAGAAAGGGCCTAATGTGGTGGATGTGGTGTGCGAAGGAGTTGTGAAGGTAGGTGTGTGCGGAGGAGGGTAATGTGATGTGTGCGAATTTAAGGGGTGCGAAGGGGCTGTTTACTTCAATTGAAAACAACTGAACTAAACTGAACTGATTGGAGCTGAGCTGAACTGAACTGGAAGTTTTTTATGAAGGATTAATGAATAGCAAAATAAAAGAAGAGCTGAATTGAACTGAACTGAACTGATTTTAAGCTGAAGTAAACAGGCCCGAAGGTGGGTGGTTTGCCATGTGAGAGAGGGGGTGAAGGTGGATGGTGGTGCGAAGGTGCGAAAGGGTATGATGGTAGGTGTGTGGTGATGAAGGTGGATGGTGGTGCGAAGGTGCGAAAGGGTATGATGGTAGGTGTGTGGTGATGAAGGTGGATGGTGGTGCGAAGGTGCGAAAGGGTATGATGGTAGGTGTGTGGTGATGAAGGTGGATGGTGGTGCGAAGGTGCGAAAGGGTATGATGGTAGGTGTGTGGTGATGAAGGTGGATGGTGGTGCGAAGGTGCGAAAGGGTATGATGGTAGGTGTGTGGTGATGAAGGTGGATGGTGGTGCGAAGGTGCGAAAGGGTATGATGGTAGGTGTGTGGTGATGAAGGTGGATGGTGGTGCGAAGGTGCGAAAGGGTATGATGGTAGGTGTGTGGTGATGAAGGTGGATGGTGGTGCGAAGGTGCGAAAGGGTATGATGGTAGGTGTGTGGTGATGAAGGTGGATGGTGGTGCGAAGGTGCGAAAGGGTATGATGGTAGGTGTGTGGTGATGAAGGTGGATGGTGGTGCGAAGGTGCGAAAGGGTATGATGGTAGGTGTGTGGTGATGAAGGTGGATGGTGGTGCGAAGGTGCGAAAGGGTATGATGGTAGGTGTGTGGTGATGAAGGTGGATGGTGGTGCGAAGGTGCGAAAGGGTATGATGGTAGGTGTTCGAATGTTTGTGGTGGTGGAAAGAGCAATGGTAGTGGTTGGTAAAATTGGGTGGTGGTATTTGTATTTGTATACATACAATATTTGTATTTGCATATGTATTGTATATATATATATATATACATTACCCTCAAAATTATTTGTATTTACACTTTTGACATATAAGATGTTAAAATTGCATCTCACAGTGAAATATCGGAAAACCCCTTGTATAATTCCATTATCAACTTAAAAGGTTGCAAGTAGCTCGCAAGTTCCATTATCAATATTATGTTTATAATAGAAGAATAATGTTTAACTAAAACATATCGTCTACCTTTGAGATTTGGTGCTTACAGAGATGGAACAGTGTATGAGTTACGTACTTATGCTCTAATCACCCTACACTCAAAAAGAGCCAAGCAAAAAAAATTCTCCCCTAAAACCTAGCCGCCTATACCCAAAAAAACCCTAAAAAATCAAAAAGTTTAGGGGCTATCATGGATGAAAAACTCCATGGTAAGCCCCAAATTTCATTGTTAGGTTTTTGTTTTTGCAGGTTTTTTATATTAGCTTGGTCAATAATTGAGTCTCTCATTAGGAGAGTTATCAATCCTCTGTTCGGGGTTATTAGTCCTTTTCAAAAGGTTTTTTATGTTCTGTCGTCATGGCAGTTTCGTGGTGGTGGTTCTTTTTATTGAGTCAAAGTAGTAGGGAAGATGATGATCGTTCAAAAATATATAATATATGGTACGATTTCTCTGTTCAAGACAGTTATAGCACATGTTGTGAAGATTTCCGTCCGTAAAGATGCACAGACATCGATGTTAACGAGGAATTTGATCTTTGAATCCATCCTCCATGAGTTGTGCTTGAGTATGCTTTTATTTAATTGTTTTGGATGTGGAACTTGTTTCCGTATATTATTTCTTATTGATTATTTATGTACTCGATGTAGATGCCATATGACTATTGATTAATGAAATTCATTTTTCCTTGTCAAAAAAAAAAAAAAAAGAGCCAAGCAATTCAATACACTCAAACTCAATTCTTTTCATTCGCACCAGTATTGGCATAAAGATCGAGCAGAATTTCAAATATCTACATTTTATTTGCATCAATGTTCCAATTATATAAAAAATTGAAATATAGAAATACAAATATGTAAATTTTAAAAACAAACGGTCGCGTTGCTCATTAAACTTTTCGTTTCAAGTCATTCTATATAATTCTTATTTTTAAGTTGATTCCCTGTTTGCTCAAAAATTGATATTGATATTGAATATCTTTATACCTTCATATTTATCCCAACATCATATTTTTTACTCTCTCAATAAATTTGTGAGTAAAATAAGTTTTCTTCCTCTTAGCTTACCACCTATCCCATTATCTGCCCATGCTAACCCTAAACCATAATTATTTTTAGGATTTTTGGAGGGATTCGTATTTTTAGGAAGGCTTGAGTTACTAATGCTACAACACAATAACAATATAATTATATAGATGTAATCAAGAACAAAGTAATTAAATTCAAAGGAAATTCAACCAAATTCGACGATATTCGAATGTTCCTATTAATATTGATGAATAACTTAGAAAAAACCTCTCTATTACGAATCACTCTTAAATATGGCCTGCCACATGGTAGGAGAATGGTGTGTCAGACCCAATTTCTATAAGAGCCCAAGTATTTTTAGCCCAGCCCTTTTTTGTTCTTCTTTTTTCCTCTTTCCTGTGCGGTACACCGGTACTCATGTAGTCATGTGATGTGCTAACTTTTTCCTTTTTTTTTTTTTTTTTTAACTCTTTCTCCAATTCAAATATTCCACCTTTGACCACATGCATTTCACCAAGCTTCTTCTTTTTTTTTATTATTTTTTTTTATCTCTCTTCTCCATCTTCATTATTTGAATTTTTTTCTTCTACTCTATAATTTCATCATTTTTTTTTTGCTTGGTTTTAGTTTTGAATGCTCTTAATTTACTTTATATCATTTTTTTAGCTCAAGTTATTTTTACACCTTTTTTGGAATAGAAAATCAAAGTTATCTTCCGATTTTTTTTCTTTTTCATTAATTCACGTTTATTTTGTTTGAAAATGTTACTTAACTTTTTCGGCGCTTACTAATCTTTGTTGACGGGGTTATTTGACTTTTTTTAAGGGTTACTAATCTTTTTTAAAGGGGTTACTTAACTTTTTCTGGGGTTACTAATTTTTGTTGGAAGGGTTACTTAATTTTTTATAGGGTTACTAATCTTTGTTGAAGGGGTTACTTAACTTTTTTTGTGGTTATTAAACTTTGTTGGATGGAGTTACTAATTTTTGTTGAAGGGGTTACATGTTAACTTTTTCTGGGGTTACTAATCTATGTTGAAGAAATTACTTAACTTTTCTGGGGTTACTAATCTTTGTTGAAGATGTTACTTAACTTTTTCTGGGGTTACTAAGGTTTATTGAAGGGGTTTTTTTTTAATTTTTGGTTATTAATTTTTATTGAAGGAGTTACTTAACTTTTTAAATGAAATTAAGCTTTAATATCGTGTTTGATTGATTTTGCAGAAAAAAAAAGGCTTGAATTAAAAAACTAACATAATGATGAATGAAGAAATAAATAAAGTCGGTGGAGGAAAGAAAAAAAAAACAAAATATTTATAGAGGAAAGAGAGAAATATGTGTGTATGTTTTTTTTTTCCTAAAGCCTAAGTTTTTTTTTTGTCTTTTTACGCCGCACGGTTTGTTTTGCGTGCGGCCAGTTGTACCAAAAACACACTCCTCTATTACAAAGTTTGTAGGAATTATGGATGCCCAAAATAAGCAACAAAAGGCATATTTATCTGCTCTAGAGACATAAGTTTCTATCTAATTAAGATGTTGATAAATGTATTTATCCTATCCGTTTAATATTGGCTTGGACCTTCATGTAATGGGCCTTGGAGCTCTTATCCCTAATTTTCATCTACCAATAACAAATTACTATGTGTCTCTTTGGAGTTCGACTTTGGGCTTGCCAATTGTCATATTCTTATAATTAATTTATCTGCTACTGACGTGGACTAATATCAAATTATCCATAACAATAACGTATAAATTTGAAAATTATATTTTAAAGTAAATATATAAAAAAGGTTAAATTTGAAACTTTCAAAGACTTACAATTTTTGTTTCATATATTACTTCATTTGAAAGTTTAATTGGATAGAGTTTTGTGCTTTTTTACGAGAATTTTAAACCAACAATAATGTCATAAGAGTTTTGGAGAAGGGAAGAATAAAATGAGTAGAGAATAAACTTAGATACGGAGAGAAAGAAAATGGGTTCCGTTAAGAGAAAATGGGTTCCGTTAAGAGAGGGGGTAATGCAACGGTTATGTTTGAAAGATTGGTAATTTATGGGCTATAGCCTTATAGGGGTAGTTGTGTTGTGGTATTAAGTATTTGTACATGTTAGTGTGTAATTAGGTTAGATTAACAATTGATTTGGGCCGAATTATGCATCAAACATGTAAGCATTGTATAACACTAAAATACTCATATCTCGGCACATACTATACATCTAGAGACTCATAATATATCAATGGAAATCTCATAATGTTAATAGTGTATGGATTGAGAAATATGACCAGAACACTAAAATTGGATAGCTATTTCAAGCTCATGAACTACTCTATTTCTTTTTAATTGCTATATTTGCTTTTTTACATCTCCCGATCACAACTTATAACATTTAATCATAAGCATATAAAGTTAAAGACTTAAAGAGAGTCAAAGTATTCCTGTGAATAGTGGTCAAAGTCAATATGTAGCAAGTAAAACAAAGGAACCAAGTTAAAAGCATTGTGCACCAAGAGGCAAGAGCCAACTAGAGGCAAGAGCCAACAACTATCCTCATGAAACAACACAAGTTCTTCTAATGCATTTTGTCCTCAATCATGCGCAACCTAAAAAACTTCTCATTAGGTCTCTCATCCTAAGATTGCTCTCAGCTAGCACGCTTAACTATGAATATTCTTAGGAAATGAACTCCCAAAATGAAAGATATATCTTGTTAGTATAAGTAGTACACGTAATACTTTTAAAGGAATCATGAGAAGTATTTAAAGCAATCCTTTTTAGGAACCCTGTAAAATGAAAATTAGGTCCTTAACTCTTTATATTATTAATATTAATATTTTCGGCAATAATATACAATTATGGATTAAAAAAAAATTCTAAATCTAGATTTTTTGGATAATGAGGAAAAAAGCACTTTTCTAAGAAAAAATTATAAAAAAATTACATATTTAGGCCCCTTTTACGTGTTGGGGCCCCTGTTTGGTGGGTTTTTTTAGACCCCTTTAAAACGACTATGTTTACATCAAGCAGTTGCGGATCTTAGCTTGGTACGAAGTACGAAAATAGGGGGCCAAGATTTGAACTCTTGAGTCCCTCACTAATTATGATATTTAAGTATTCAACTAAGAATCACTATGTGATACCTTTTTAATGCATATATAAGACAATATACAATAACCCAAAAAATTCAAAGGGGAGCCAAGCCCCTCCTACCGTTAACAGAGATCAGCCATTGAAATCAAGAACACCTCCTGGAACCAATAATGTATTTCCCCAATAGGCCCATATAGAATATATAACAAAAAGAAATTGGTGTTTATATTAAGAAGGCATTTTTATGCACCAAAAAAAAAAAAGAAGGCATTTTCCTTGTTTTAACTTGGACCATTGTATAGCAAAGAAAATAAGAAATCACAAGGAATAATAACAAATACTTGAGAACAAATTTTACTCCGTGCATTGGAATGTACCTTTATGTGTCGTTTCCAAATCTTGAGTTTCATTTTCCTTATTCCCATTAAACAACAATTCCGACTAATGGCTCACCACTTCTCTTCCTTGTAGATTTTTCTTATAATTGTGTGGTAAAGGCCGAAGGGATGATCAATTTGAAATGCAAAACAATTGTGGAGAATGGGCTAGTGTTGAAATAGAACTTTTAATATTAAGCTTTTAATAAAATAATTGAGAGTAAGACAACAATCCGTTGTTTTTTCTAAAACAAAGCACAGTGATAAAAGAACAATGCCAAAGACACGAATGATAACAAACGCCAAATAGTTGTTGGTCCTAAAATTGTGAATTTTCCTATCACAATTAGATGATTTAGTCTCATTTCCCATAACGTATACACATTATAAGTCCATAACTTCAAAACCATTAGGATATTATTGATCATCATAAATAGAAAGAACTAGCTTAATTTTGAGGAATCATAAACTTGATGACGATAGGCCAAAGAAAGTGGGGTCTTGTGATTAATTAAGTTTAGCAAAGGTACTAATAATACTACATTGAGTAATGAAATGGATAAGAAAAATAAAAAAATCCTAGATAAATACTCATGTAAGCAACTTAATGATTGGGTTAAACAAAGATTAAAAAATTGGATTATCGTATCACCCAATAATTCAAACCCCTCCTTTCCTTTACTCTATTCTAGAGAGAGAATCATTCATTCAGCAGTCTGCTGGTAGAGAGAGAAAGAAGGATTACTTGTATTTTTTGGCTTCTATTTATTTATTTATTTTTTTCCTGAATTTTGCTAAAAAGTAATTTCAGAGTTGAAGTTGAAGACACCAAATTCAATGGTGGGGTTCAATGAACTTTGAGACTCAAGGTAACAATTCCTATTTCAGTATTTCTATTACCCTAATATGATTAGCAGCAGTTTAATCTATTATATGATTGATTAAGCTATTTTTTGTTTGCATCAACATTTTAACTATGCCCTTTTAATTTAATGCTGAAATTGAATGCTTGATTAGTTGAAAGATTGGATTTTTCCCCATTTTCTCTAAATGGGTAATTTTCTTTTAGTAAATTAAAGTGAAAAGTTTCAACCTTTGTTAAGTATTTGTTATATAGATTGAATTTTTGGTGATGTTAGTTGTATTTTGTGGGTCACTGTAAATTGTAAATAAAGATGTTGTTGGTTGTGAGAATCAAATGTGAATTAATGGAAGAAGTGTGAAAGATGCCAGTGATTGCCCCTCTTATTTAGGCAACTTGAAGAGGGCTATTGTATTCTATTTGTGTTGTTTTCTGGGTTCAAAAAAACAAAAAATCCCTCATAAATTATTATTATTAATCTATTAATTAAATTAAAGCAAAACAACTGTCTTTTTCTTGGCACAGGTTGAGAGTGATGAGGCTGAGGTGCAATGAGCAAATGCAGGTAGGTCCATTAACTGACCCCATTTATTCTGCAATTTGGATAAATCCCATCTACATCATTTCATAATTTTCCTTATATTTGTCTACTTTCTTGTAAATTTCCTATGTTTGATAGCATTTTTCTAACTCTCTTGTTTTTGCTAATATCATATAATAAATCTATTTATTAAACTGGGAATTTTGTTTTTTACCTTTATATTTTTTGTTGGGTGTGGAGTTGTATGATTATATGCCTTCTAGATGCTTTACCAACTTGGGTGGTGAATTTGTTAGGGTTGGAAAGATAACTATCTTTAGTAACTTTACTTTGACATGAACTTTTTTGCCAGCTAATATAGTCATCTATGTAGTTCTTTTCTCTTTTCAATGTTATAACCAATTTGTTGCCCTTAGATTGGGGATTTTTGGTCTAATTGCCCTCAGTTCTTGGGAGCTTTTTCATGAAGTTAGCCTCCAATTTGTACAATAGAGGTTCAATTAGGTAAAACAGTGGTACAATCGTTTCGGATTAGGAAATTGAGCTAGATAGAGTTATAAGAGATGGAAATTGTGGATTATGTGCTGTTTCCTTTATGGTAGATGCTATTGAGATCAGAATTTAGGAGTTTTTGGGAACTTTGCATCTGCTTTATTGCTTGATTTGAGATGTGTGAGTGTAACTTAACAAGTGCAGAATTTGGGTTCCATTCATTTTTGAAGCAAAGCAAGTAGGAGTAAATAATAAAGTTACTAAAAGAATGAGATGGAGACCATTAAAATCACACTACAAAGAGACTTGGTAATTTCTTGTGGGCCTGTAGCTGTAAGTGCTGTCTTTATCAGGTAGGAATTAGTTGCTGTTGGACTCAGAATTGGAAATTCGAGATATTTTTCATTTTCAATTTTCAATTTTTTTTTTTGTTTTTTGTTTTTTTGGGTTATCTACCTATTAGCTTCTCTGTATTGTTTCTCTACAGGTAGCAGTCCATTGCCCTAATTTTTGCATACCCTACAATTCTTTTCTTTTATTCATTCATAGTTTCTGTTTTAACTGAGTGAATACCATATTACTGATATATTTTCCAAAATTTGATTAATTGTGTTTTGATTTTCAACAAATAGGTCGGCGGTTACATGGCCTCAACTCTTGAGTTGTAGTTTCAGTTTCCTTTGATTTTGCCCTCCAGTTCGTGGATTTCATGAATCTTATTGGAAGTATTCACCTGTAACCGACTTACTGGTCATCCCGAATTTCTTCGAGTCTGTTCCCTTTAATTTAAGTATCTTGTCTGGAGCACCTGCTTCTAGTGTTTCGCTGACGTAATTTTTCATTGGCATTGGCTTAGCTGAAGTGAGCTATATCTACCCCTTCAAAACCTAATTTTTGGGCTGCGCCGTGCTATAAAGATCATGTCTGCCTGATTAGGGCTTCAATTGGCTTAATTATTTACTCATACTGGCTGAATGATCAACAGAGGGTTTGAACAAATTAAATGACTGTAGACGAAAAGGGTGATAGCAGTTTTTGGAGTAGGGAGCAGGACAAGGCATTTGAGAATGCCATTGCTACCTATCCTGAGGAATCGGAAGATCGGTGGGAAAAGATAGCAGCAGATGTACCAGGGAAGACCTTAGAAGAGATCAAGCATCACTATGAGCTTCTAGCTGAGGATATTAAGCAGATCGAGGCTGGTTGCGTTCCCTTACCTTCTTATAGCTCCCCAGAGGCTTCTTCAGATCTTGCTGCTGAAGAAGGTAATGGAAAAAAAGGTCAATCTGCTAATGCAGCTAGTGATTCCAATCCTGGAAACAAGGCATTGAAAGCAGATCAAGAACGCAGGAAGGGGATCGCTTGGACAGAGGATGAACACAGGCAAGTTTCCTACCTGATTTTGGTTTTGTTTGTTGTATGTTGAGTGTCTAGTACTTAGCCTATGCTGCTGCAGTTTCTTCTGCTTCTTTTTTCAATCATAAATTTCATTTGTTGCTTTCTGCCTATTTGTTCTACTTTAGTAAAATATCCAACCTTTTCATTGAATATTTACATGATACATTCTTCTCTTGCTTTTGATCTTTGTGTGTGCTCTGAGAATGAGAAAGTAATATAATGTTATAACTATCCTTATCCAATTTTTCCTTTCTTGTTGTGAAGATATCAAATTACCAAGTAGAGCTAAAAAATTAAATATGTGCAGGCTTTTGTGAGTTAACAAGACCTAGCAGAGACAATTTGCATAGTGTCTAAAATGACAGTGTCCCATTGCCAAAAGAAGGATGACTATTCGTTTATCCTCAATCTAGACCCATGGTATCAATACACGTAATGTCATGCTTCATTCCCCAATCCCCATGAGAAACTGACTTGAAAAGTCAGTTCATGTAATTGTACAGAATGAAAAATCTATATACTCTTCTGAGTTTTCTCTGTTATTAATTACCATGCATGCCAGATATTATTGATTCTTCATTTTACCTTTATAACTCATGTTGGATACATGATCCCGGTACATGGATGTGACACTTGGTCACTTTAGTTTAGACCAAAATTATGCAAAATTTCATAAAAAGTCATTATCCGATACCTACACACATACCCGTGTATGTCACTTCTACCCATGTGGTTAATCTAGGATGCCTGTGTATTCTTATAGTTATAGAAGCTTATTCGGGGTCTTTTCCCCATCAATTGGAAGCTGTATGTGCACCCTATCTATTGTCGCTCCGGGTATAGTGTGCAAACCTTGCATAAAGGTGTGTCACCTTAGAGAGCAAGAATAAGGATTGTTAGAAGAAGTTCCTCTCAGCTCGCCTGCTTTTTGTTGAGCATCCGGAGGGGGTAGGATAGAGGGTCAACAAAAAGAGTCGACATGTGTATGACTAAGCAGTGCTTTATCTTTTGTCAGCAGCACTTGCCTATAGTTTACTATTACTGCCTAAGGCAATGATGAAACTTCAAACTTCATCTATCATCCCATGGGATATGTTAACCTAAATCATATTCCAAACTTATAAAGAACAAATGAATTGTTTTTTTATACTCCGCTGCTGTGGTGGCAGTCGGATTAAATTGAAGATTTGCACCTCTATACTACTTGTAGTCAATGTCTATTTAGAAAAAAAGCGTTTTTATACTTTGTATTACTTCTTTAGTTATATTATACCTGAAAATAGTTCACTTAGATGTGCTTTTGGTAGTGTATATGTTCTTATCCACTGAACTCCAGCAGTCTCTTTTGAGCCTATGATTATTATCTTCAATCAATTTGGAACTTCAAATGCTATGTTATTAAACGTATAGGACAGATGATAGGATTATTTTGTCCATTTTTTCTTTGTTGATTTGTAGTTGGGTTTGCAATCCTGTATGCTGTTAGGTTTTGGTAATAGTGTGATGTTATTGAATAGACAGTTGGAGTTAAAAATGAAGCTCTTCATAGCATCTCCTTTTCTGCCTGTTTAAATGTTCTTAAATCCCAATTAATTTGTTGTTGACCAGCTAATGTCTATCATTTTCGCTTCCAATCCACTATACTACAGTCTGGTTTATCCTATTTTCGACATAGCATTTATCAAATTATATGGAACTGTTTGAAAAAACAAAGTGGAGAGAAGTCTATTTGATCTTTTAAAACATTGGAGGCTCAAAGGATGCTTCTGTCTGCTCGAAAACTGGTTGATGAGTGGAGAATCTTACAGCAGGTAAGTAGAAAAACTAATTGAAGAAAATGGATGGGGAACATGAAGCTACTGCAAATAAATATCGATTCTAGCTAGTTGCTGTGAAGATTTTGCACTTTGACAAAGTTTTTGAAACTGGGTTTAGTTTTGGTTAGATGTTTCAGATTTTGTGGAGTAGATGGCTTACTTGTTGGGAACCACGGTAAAATCCATTATTGCATTATGCCTTACTCTGAGCATGAGGTACATGGGACTCTTGAATAGTGAAAAGCTAGAACACAGAACTTCACCATTGCAATTGCTAACTGGTCAAATTTGACTCTGCTTTGAATTAGTAGGATTCTGTTTCTGAGCATTAAATCGCTTGTGGTCCATTGCTTTAACCCCTAAGTCTGACAGTCAGAGTTCTACCTAGTTAGTTTTTGAGCTTAGAGTCTTATTATGTGACTTCAGAAATCATTTAACCTCATTTTGCCTCCAAAGTCCAAATGCCCTGTTCTTACCAAAGCTTTGCTAGCTTAATGTATTTTTGTCCTGTATTCCATATATGCACAAGGCATCCATTTGATTTCTGAAAAGTATTAAAACTTTGGTATCATGTTATTTCACACTCTTGAAACTATTGCTGAATGGCCAGGTAGGCAGGAAGTAGTAGCAAGGAAAAGATTTAGTCACACATAGATTTGAAAATTCCCGTTTTTGTGTTGAAAATCCTTTCGGTTTATTTCCCTAGAGCATCCAACGCTTCAAGTATGCAATTGAGCATAGGATATTGCAATACATCCTCAGTTCCATAATAGTTGCTTCATGTAGGAAGGATTCACTTTTTGAAGAGAAAAGCAACAACCCACAAGATGAGAAGAGAGATAGAGCAAAACTATAACCAAAAATAGTAATTAGCAACTCATATGAAACTTCTAAATCGGGATAGTGTAGCAATTAATATAAGATAAGGTTTTATACACACCCGGTGTACAATAATTATTGTACGACGGGTTTAAAGTTGCATTTTTTGCGCTCTAGTTACTATAACTTCAACTCGAGATACTTTATTGAGTTCGAGTTAGACTTTTTTGAGTTCTAGTTAACTTAAAATCAACTCAAGTTACTATGCACCTACTTACTTTCTAATGCTAAAAAACTATATTTTAATGAATAAATATACCTTATTGTGTCATATATAAAAGTTATTTGTTCAAAATATTCAATAAAATTTCAATGATTTTAAAGTTACCAAAAATTTGATTCTAGTTACAAAAAAACTAGTTCATACACTGGGTGTACGCAATATTCATTCTTAATATAAAATGGAGGTGGACATGTGGTATTTAAGATAACTTTAGAAATGAGTAGATGTTAATTCTCCGTCTTTGTTTGTTGTAAGCTTTGTTGGTTTGGTTATTTGGCTAAAATTTTGTCGATAACTCTTTGTTGTGATTGTTGTTTATTCCCCCTCCCTCTCCCCCTTTACAAATCAGTAGTTAGGTAATGCTTATTTAGGACGCAATCACATTTCCCGAGATAGAAATAGAGTGGCGGAGAAAGGATGGAAAAAAGACAACTACCGAAGTATCGAGTGTTGATCAGGATAGTTTAGTGAGATAACAGTAAATCCTCAATCATGGCTTGGGGACAGCGTCTATTAACACGAATGGAGAGAGAATGTTGTGAGAGTGTTCTCTTCACAACAAAGCAAGAACAGAAAAAATGAAGTGAATGATTGCAAATTATGTGACCCATAATACATATTATGTGTGGAGTAGTTAATATGCCTTTGCAGTTTTTTGATTTTCCTTAGGAACAAGTTTATTTGTGCTGGGGCAGATTTTTCTTTGGACCGGCAGTGCAGTTAGTGTTTAAGGCTATTGTCACTTTAGTTTTCAATTACTAAGAAAGCACTTATACAGTTTATATGTAACACGCGTTTTCATTTGATATAACTCCCTTGGTCTTTTTTTAGTGCTACATTAGAGTTTTTGACACTATTCACATTGTAACTTTGACTCACTTTGGTGCTTAATACGTAAGGGAAAACATAGTTATGAGATCTTGTTTGATTTGTCTCGAAGTATATTTTCCGAAAATTTAAGTTTTATAATTTTTTATTATACCAAACTCAAGATATTAATTTTATAAGTTGCGTATTGGGAAATGCGAAAAAGTAAATGTGGCAAGTAAAAGTAGACCGAGGGATTAATATGCAGCATTGCTTATTCAACATTTTTTATTGCACAAGCTGTTTATCTTTATCTTCATTTGATCAAAATAGTGGGGCTTCAGATAAATCTTAATTGTTATAGTCATTGTTAAATGTGTAATTTTCATTTTGGGGTCTCGCATGTGTGTTAACAGGTTATTTCTTCTCGGGTTAGAAAAATATGGAAAAGGTGACTGGCGGAGTATATCCCGGAATTTTGTGGTGACACGAACACCAACTCAAGTGGCAAGTCATGCTCAGAAATATTTTATTCGATTGAACTCTATGAATAAAGATAGGCGAAGATCTAGCATCCATGACATCACTAGTGTGAACTCTGGAGAAGTTCCAGCAGCCCAGGGACCAATTACTGGTCAGACAGGTGCTCCTGCTGCTGGTCCGTCATCTGGGAAATCTGAAAAACAAGGTACTCAGGCTTTGGCTGCTCCTTCAATTGGTGTATATAGTACTCCAACGATTGGACAACCTATTGGTGGGCCATTGGTTTCTGCTGTTGGAACTCCGGTGAATCTTCCAGCGCCTCACCTCGCTTATAGTGTGCGGGTCCCGGTGCCGGGGTCAGTGGTTCCAGGTGCCCCAATGGGTGTGGCTCCAATGACGTACCCTATGCCTCACACCTCTGGTCACAGGTAAAGTAAATGGGTTACCAGCTGTTTTAGTTTTATGCAAGATCGATGTGCAAAAGAGGGAAAATGTTAAATTGTTACCCTGTGCTTGGCTTTGCCTGGGTATGCCAGTCATTGCTGGGGATCGTTGTCACTTGCTTCATTCTTATACAAACCAAAAAATAATCGACAAAAAGGTGAAACTATGTAGTTGTATAGGCAGCTGTAGTAGTTTATTGCTGCTTTTAAGGGGAACGACATTTTTCGAAATACCACCTTCACTGTGATTGTCATTGAACTGTTGCTATGAATTAGCAGCCAATTAGTGCAATTAGTTTAGGAGGAGCTTCATTTTGGCCAATGTTCAATTATGTAGATTAATTGTTTCGTTTGAGCTGTTTTCATGGACGACCTCTTATCAGTTACCATTGGTTCTTTGCAAGCAAGTTGCCATTGGATTTTTGCAAGCAAGTTACTCTTGGATTTTCGCAGGTAATATTACTGTATTATGCATCATGGTGCCATCCCATAGGAGAAAGCGGCTTTAGGTTGCTTTGATGTAAGATTACTTTACATCCATTTGAGGTTTGAGACATGCAGAAATTATATGCATTGCTTATCATTTGCTTTGGTTGTAATGGTGTTTATTTGTCAGAGTGACCCTGTACAGTTGATTAAGAAGTATATACTAATTAGGAGCCCTCCTAACCCCCAACCACCCTTCTCAAAACAACCCAAAAACTTTAGGGTTTCGAGGAGGGTGGTTGGGGCGGGGGGGTTAAGAGGGCCAACGAAGGTGGTTTTGGAAGTGGTTGTGGTGGTTTGGGTGTGGTGAGGGTTTAGTATGTAATTAGGGTTTTGGGGTGGGGTGGGGATGGAAGGTGGCAAGGTGGTTATGTGATAGATGGGTGGTGATAGGGTGGTTGTGTGAGAAATTAGGAAAGGGAATGGGAAAGTGGAGGGGGGTAGGGTTTGAAAGTGGAAGAGTTTGGGGGAATGGGTAGGGGAATGAGAAAAAACATCAATCAAACAACATCAATGGAAATGAAGGATAATGATTTCCATTCCCTCAAACCAAACAGCCCCTTAGTATAAAGTACAAGTAAATGACACCACACTATGCACATGGTCTTGTGGAGTTGTGGCTGGTTGCTGAGCTAATGTGCGGTGCGGTGCGGTCAGGTCCTGTGGCATAGGGCCCAAATAAGCATAAGATCTTGTATAAGTCATTTAAGGGTAATTGCCACAGATTTGATCAAAACTGGCATTATATTATGACACGGGGAGCATAATGTAATAATGTTCCCATCAATTTGTTTTCTAGTTCCCACACTATGAAAGCTAAGGCTGATTGTTGTGTGTTAGTTTAGTACCTTCAATCAATAGTCATGCTTTTTTAAGTTAAAATTCTTTAACTACAATTCATTAAAGTGTTTTATTATAATTTTATTGTATGATACATGGATTATTACTACTCTATTATTACTACGCATTATTATTGGCGCTAATATTGTATTATTTATTATATTGTTATCGACCTATTAAGTATTAAAAAAAATTGCAACTTTTATACAGCTAAACAAAAAAAAGTTTCTTTTTATACATTTGCATTGCATTGCATTGCAATCATTCTCATTCATTTATTACTGTTATTATTGGATATAGATTACTGTATATTTTTTTTAATAATAAAGAAATGAATAATTTGGTTTGACCAATCAACCAACCAGATTTTGTAATGATAATTGGCCGACTTTAGAGCTCCGAACCATTCCTCCTAGCACAAATCATACACAATCTTCATTCATTTATACATAAAAGTAAGATAAAATCACACTATATATTTCAACTCTCATGCAATGCATCTAAAACTTTATAAGTCTTGCGTGCCAATTTGCCATACCTATATTATTGGACACTAATTCAAGGTATGAGTGTCTTCTTAATTAAATCAATTAGATAAATTTAAGCAAAGGGTTCATTCATATTATTAGTGGATGTTACGTGGACCATATATAATTATATAAACGAGTGATATAATTGGAGGAAGAAAATTTATCTATTTAAGATCATTGTTTATAGGCACAATTACAACAAGCAAATATTGTATATTCATAATTCATCTATGTTTCGACGCACATTAAAGCTAGAGTGGATATAACGGGGGTAAGCTACATATATAAAAAAGTTGGTCATGCCCATATGTTGCTATGTGGGATCTCTAGCTAAGTTTAATTACATCATGATGAGTCATTTTTAAACACTTTGTCGTATGACTAAATTGGATTTAGATCTAGTGACTGTACATGCATAAAATTCCCATTCATAACTGAAAATTGCAGAAAATAAAATGAATAGGTAAAGTTGATAAAAAGTGGTGTGATCCTTGTAATAAGTTGGGAATACTTTAATGACCACCCCTAGGCCTAACTCCCTAAGACTACTTTGAGGGGCATATGTAGTAGGGCATAAAACATTAATCACATGCAAGCAAACTTAAGAAGCATAGGCATATATATGATAAAGTTATGATAGATTAAAGTGGATATATAATAATATTATTTATGGTTTAAGGAAGGAAGGGTTATGCATGATTGACCATATATATAGAAATTATGTTATGTTGTATATATATTCATATTGACCATATATATATATATATATATTATTTAATTTGATGAATTGAAAGAAGTAAGGTGGCCAGGTGGGTGGCCATGTAGCATCACAAAGTTGCATTGACACCACTAAAAAGCTTCTTTGCTGATTGCCGCCTAAAGTTTTCCTTAACCTTTGTGATCTCTCCTCAACTACCTTCGATCTCCTAACTACCTCAACTACTTTTATTATAAAATCTAAATGCAATACTATATATAGAGTACGGAGTAAGAAAATTTTGTTAAAATTAATCCTACTTTAAAACATCTCCTCAAAGTAATTTCAACTATTGATTACAATATATATGAATAATTAAATTTGAGGAATTCCCACTATTTCATAGTAAGATGCTTATTAAGCATCTCACATTTCAATAGTGTAAATAAGTGCAACTTTAAGGTTAATATACGTATATACATACAAATGATATACGTATACAACTACAATTAATATACATATACAAACACAAAAACCATCACCCCATCTTACCAACCACCACCACCACTCACCTTCACGACTACCGTCCTTTGCACCTACCTACACGGCTTCACCCCACCGCACCCAGCAACCACCACCACCTACACCCCTTTCGTATCCGGAAACCACCACCACATATACCAATTTCAATTGAACGACGGTCGTGGTCGATCTTGGACGTGTTTGTGGGTTTGGGGTTTGAATTTCGGTCAACCGCGAAAATCATCCGATAACCCCTTCAAAAGTGGACGGTGTTCGTGGGCTTGGGGTTTGAATTTCGATGAGCGAAGAAGATGGCCAATCACCCAACTGAAATTCTTGATCAAATTGATGTAAAGTCAATAGCCAAACCCCTCGTCTTCGCATAGAATGGAATTGAGCACAGATCTTAAGAGTCTTAGATTGTCGCATAACCAATCTAACTTTTCCAGAAACCTTATGCTTGAGAAATTTCATAGTTCCAAAACCTCTTTCTTTCCATTGATTTCCATCTTTATCAAATCTATAAAGCCTGCGCATCTACAATGCTTGAGGGTCCGCCGGAAGAAATGGGCAAATGACATCCGGTCTCAGATGCGGACGAGGACTGGAAGACGCATTCTTACTGATCGATGCGGTCATGGGATATGGTCAAAGGTCGTGGGTGTGGTAGGTGGTGGTGGTTTGGTGGCTATGTGCGGGAGTGCTGGTGGTGGTGGTAGTGGTAGTGGTAGTGTTGTGGTGGTTGGTGGAAGTTTATATTTGTATGTATATATGTATATAATTTGTATTTGTACAGGTATTTAAATACATGTATGTATTGATACCATTTTAATACAATGTGAAATGACCCAAAAACCATTGTGAGATGTTTAAGTAGTATCTCACTGTGAGATGTTTAAGCACACGCCCATTAAAATAACTGATGGTCAATTAACAATTAATAGGAGCTCAGCTGAGTACTAGGCCAAACTTACTGAACTAAAAACTAAAATATGTTGATGAATATAACATGTTGACTCAAACTCACTAAAATGTATTAAATTGAACTTAAAATTAAATTAACTGAAATGATTTGAACTAAAAATAAAATGGAGATTTCTAGATTCTTACATACAAACATTTGACAATAAAGTTAAATTAATTAAATGTCAACAGCCGGAGAAAAAACAAGCTTTATTATGGTGATAGTCTTTTGTTAAAGCAGTATTCCTACATGACATGGCTTGAATTGACACATTCATGATGAATCTCAAGTATGATATCTATATATATGTACACTTCCTCTTACATTGTTTTCTACACTTGCTCAAAACATATCTTGTTATAGCATAAAACGAAATACAAAAAGAACTACTACATACGTACGTACACATAGAAATACTACCATGAATGCTTCAAAGACTTCTCTCAATAATTCAACAAGTATGATGAAGAATTTGGTTCAAGATATTAACAAGTCAGCGAGAGCAACAGTAACAACGTATAAGTATGATCAAGTTCAACATCAACGACTAATATCCATGAAATCCGATGAATCTCAGGCATGTAACGTTGCACAAAACAAATTAGTAGTTAGTAGAGCCAACAAGCAGGCTCAAACATCTCACACGAAGACATTCGCTAATGGTCTTAAAGAACATGGTAAATTTCATTTCATTTCATTTCACTAGCAATATTTAATCGATTTGTTGATCATTTTTGAATTGAAACCATCAAAAATAGAGATTTTTACTTAAAAACATCGTAATAGAGATAGAACATTAATTATATGTCTATGATTCTATCACATTGCATCCTAAACCTAGCAATTAAGAGAACATGCATCTTGCTTATGTTTTCTACTAGCATTCGCTTTCATAAATTAGACGACTAGTTCGTTATAAGTTGCTAATCATTGTTCGTTATATGTAACAGTAAAGGGAAAGCTCAGTTTAGGGGCGAAATTGCTACGAGTAGGCAGTATGGAGAAACTTTTCAAGCATATATTTAGTGTCAGCGAAGGAGAGCAACTATTGAAGGCTTCTCAATGCTGTTTGTCGACGACAGCCGGACCAATTGCTGGCCTTCTCTTCATCTCTTCGAACAAGCTTGCATTTTGTAGCCACACTTCTATCATCAAACTCTCTTCTCCAACAGGAGAGTCGCTTAGATTTCATTACAAGGTCATTATTCTTGTTAATTAAACTTTATTGTATACAAATTAAATTATATGCATCATTGTCAAAATAGCATGCATTTGACACATAGAGATATGTTCATTATTACGTTTTATTAATTCAGCTTATTGATATTATTCGTTTTATTTCTAACATTTGATTACAAAATAATAATGCAGGTGGTTATTCCATTGACAAAGATTGAGAGAGCAAACCAAAGAGAGAACACAGTGAAGAAAACGTCGAAAAAATATCTACAATTGAATACTACTGATGAGTTTGAGTTTTGGTTCATGAGATTCCGAAACTACAACAAAGTGTTTCGTTGCATACATCATGCCATTTCTCAAGCTGTTGATTCATCAATTAACTATGTAAACTAGGCTAAACAAATATATTGTACAATATATATATATATATATATATATATATATTGTACGGAGAGGAGGAAAACAAACTAGTTTGTGCACAGATTAAGTTGAGTTAGTGTAATTTTATTACATAGATTGATATCATCATTGATCACTTGTAATTGAAGGATTTGTACATGTGAAGACGACCAACTTTTTATTGGTTAACTTTCATATAATCATACCATCACGGCTATTCATTGCCCATTCTATACATGTCTGTCTTGTTCTGGCTTCTGAATTTTGTTGCCAAATATATATACTGCTTTCGTCAATTGATGACGACATTAGCCTAGGTTTCCATACCCAGTGCTTATTAATCTTGCATTTGAATATGGGGGTCGATGAGGATTGAAAACATGACATTTGAATCACGTGAGGATTGATATCATATTAAAGGACCAATACAACCTAAAGTCGGTCTAAGCTCATGGTTGCGATCGGAATAAGTTTTATATTCTATCATATCTATATATAAATATTACAAAAAAAAAAAAAGGGAAAATGGTATAAGATGGGCATGTAGGATGTCAATTTTTTTTTTAATGTAGCATGTCAATTTTTTGGCGCTATAGATTGAATGCAATAAAGCACAAAAACTTCTAATACTTAGAGTTTCGATGTTTTGAAAACTTAAAAACACTTAGGAAACTCTTTTAGAAAAATTTTTGAAACTTAATTAAAAAATCGAAAATTTCTCCTAGGAAAAAACTTTATGTGATGTTAAATGCAACATTTTGAACGCTTAATGACTTGCATATAAGAGTTCCTAATGCCTCAAGCTAAGTATACAATTTGTGATCCACCCTGACACAGCTCACGCGCTCAAAATACATTTTTTCTCGATTCCCTTGAAACCTTTGGAAAGGGTATTTCTTGCTCTCCCGATACTATTTATTAGCTTTCTATCTAGCAATTTCGACTATTTATGGGTCCTCTCTTGTTTTGAGGATTAACATATCAAATTTCAGGCCAATATTTTTCCGAGTCTCCGAACCCCCAAAAGTGTGACTTATGACCTTTGTTTTCGGCTTTTGGAGACCGGGCATGCTCCGTCTCGTTTACTCCCCAAATTTAACTTAGTTGTTTCTAATAACCTTGGGATGTCTCACGATTGTTTATAGCCTCTCTAATTTTTTTTAAAATGTTTTATCTTTAGGGGATTTCTAAAAAAAAAAAAAACCAGAAGATAAAGGACACACTTATCCTTTTCGTTTTCCCAAGACCTTTTTATGACCGAAAAGCTGCCAAGGGCCCTCTTTCCAACTTGAAGACACCATGCAAATTTTCTGATTTTTTTCCCCGAGTCCCCAGACTTTTCGAAAACTGTAAATTATAGCCTTCGTTTTCGGCTTCTGGAGAGCCGTCCCTAGCTCTGTCTTGTTTTCTCCTTATTTTTTCCCACGTATTGTTGGTGATCGAAGAATGCCTTATACTTGGTTTTGACCTCTAACAACTTGTTATCCTCCCTCTTTCGAAAATTTTCAAAAGAGGGTTTACTAGTCCTTTTCTCTCTCAGGATTAGTATTATCACCTTTCAGACTCCGAAAAGATGCTTGGGGACCCTCTTTAAAGGATAATGACCGACACATTAGAAAATTTTGGCATTTTTTTCCAAGACCTTGAAACCCCCGAAAAATGTGAATTACACCCTTCGTTTTTGGCTTTCGAGGCTTTCCTAGGCCGCTTCGTATTGTATTCGCCCTAATTTTTTTTACAACTTGAGTAGGTGACACTTAGATGCCGCACAATCGATTTCAACCTAAATGGTGGGCCAGACCGTCCTGGGATCTTTCTTGTTTTCGCCCGTTTTTTTTTACCATGTGTTCAGGGTCATCACAGGATTCTCCACGATCGGTTTTGACCTCTAAAAACCTGTTATCATCCCTCTTTCGAAGATATTTCGGTAGAAGAGAACAATAACATTTTCATCCTCCCGGGACCTTCTTAAGGCCTATTTAACCTCTTTAGCTGCCTAGGCTTCCTATTTTGATCATAAGGCGGCATCATGTAAAATTATTATTATTTCTTTTTCGAGTCGATGGAACCTACCGAAACTATAAATTATAGCCTTTGTCCTTCGGAGTACCATCCTAGACTCTATCTTGTTTTCGCCATTTTTTAACCATTTATTCAGGGTTACCATAGGACACTCCACGATCGGTTTCATCGTCTAAAAAGTCGCTATCATCCTTCTTTCAGAGATATTACGGAACAACTACGAAATATAGCCTTTTCGCTCTCCCAGGGCCTTCTTATAGCCTTTTCAAACCCGGTTAGCTGCCTAGCGTTCCTACTTTCACTATGGGGCGTCGTGTAAAATTTTCGATGAACCTACAAAAACCGTGAATTATAGTCTTCAATTCATTTTCGGCTTTCGGAGAGCTAATTTGGGCTTTGTTTTGTTCATTTCTTCTAAAACATTTCTAAAAGAGAACACAGACATAAATAATGCATATCATAATAAAGTGTTGAGCTCAAATCCAAAAACACTTAAAATAAACACTCTTAACAAGCCGATAACTATTTTTTATTGAGAATATGGTGTTTCTCTTTTATAATGGTTTCTCTCTATTTTAAAATACTTGTTGTTATACAGGTTTTTTTTTTTTTGTGTCTTAGCTGATTTCTCTATTCTCAACACAAAGTTCAATACAGATAGCGATAAATTAATTGTTGAAGCGTGGTTAATGTTTATTGTTCAAGATTTATTTTTTTGTTTGTGATAACAAATAAAATTTGATAATTATGTGTAAGGAAAGATTTTTTTTGTTTTTGTTTACAATATTGTATATAATTTTTTTTATTTTTTATTTATACTTTTCTCCCTTTCCTTGTTTTAATTTCGAGAATTCGCACTTTCAATTCTTGTTACCATACTACATAGGTTTGATCATCAAACTTGTTTGTAGTGGTTTGATGGGCTCTTGTTGGAGCCGGTGGAGTGAGGCGCGTGCGTCCATGATGGAGGGAAGATAAAATTACAATTAAAAGGTGACGCGTTAGATGGCCACAATTATATGAAAGAGTTTAAATAGCTCAATTTCGATCTCTTTTGGTGATGACATTGGTTGTTTGGTTAATTAAATAGCGGGATTAATATAATGTAAGTACTTAAGCATACCTTAAGTTTTTTATCATTCTAAACGGCCATATTCTTTTGTAAGGATAACTTGATCTTATTCATTCATGCGACCTAGGGGCTATAACTAACCTCATTCACTAATAATATATGGTTTGCCATTACATAAGGAAAATATTTCATTTTATGAACTTTACTTGTAGACACTTATAAGTAATAACCAAAGGTGTGTACCATTATAATATTGGCGACTAGAAAAGCAAATTGGAAATCTAATACTATATATAAGAATAATAAAAACAGAGTTATAGCATGTGGTTGGTAAAAGTTTTGGGTGATGAGAAACTAGATTTAGCAAAAAAATAGTTGCATGCATGTGAAGTGAGAAAATAAAAGCACATTGTCTCAAAAGTGGCTATGCATTACTCCTAAGTTACTAATTAGCTAGTATGACATAATTACGTGTACTCATTGCATGCATGTATTCAAACTACTTACTGCACAGTCACACCTCATTAGCTAGTCATTAATTTATTAAGTGTTATATAATATATGTATTTAGTGGATGCCCATTATACCCCTATGATTATTCTAGTATATTCTAGATACTAGGTGTATAATTCTCTAAGGAAACCCTAATTGTTTCCCATGTATATATATATATATATATATATATATATGTACTCCCTTATGATTTAATAACAGGAATACAGATCTATTCTGTCCCACAAATATTCTCTACTACTTAAACCCTATTTTCTATAACACGTTATCAGCACGTACAATTACTTTACAAATCAAAAGGCATGGTTAGTAACAAATTGAAGGTACGAATGTACGATACTCTACAAATTAATTAAGGTACGCATATTAACATATACTCTTTAATTCTTTGCCTAACAATTCACGTGTAAACAGCAGTAAAGATGTTTTAGATTATTGATTAGTTTCATTCAATCAATTTTCGCATGAACATGATTTAGGGGTATGTATTAGCTGCTTAGTAACACCATTTTCGATCAATGATGTATGACTTGAGTTGTTGTGATAGATTTTAACAGAATGATTATCAGCAGTACAAGTGTATAAGGTGAATTTCAGGGGAAAAATATTATAGGGATATATAAGCTCTTAATCAATTCAATAATGTTTGAACTTTTAACATCATAGAAACATAATGCCTTGATGTATACAACGAAATACTACTCATGCTTAGTAACCATTTTGCTCGATAATCTATTGTTGCATATTCCTTAGGATATTATTTTTCGATTCCTTTATTATTATTATGGAGTATAATTATTTGGTACTGAAAATTTTATTATGATGAGTAACAATATCGATAAAGGATATTGTTACATGATTCAGTATAATAAATGTTAGTTTGCAAATCTATTGTTGCATATTCCTTAGGATATCGATTTGTGGATGTGGGTTTTTCGATTCCATAAAATATACTCCCTTGAATATACCAAACTAACAATATCGTATAGCATATTCCTTGAATATATTCCCCTGACCTTTATCTTTGATTGTTAGTCTTCATTTATACAGCATATTCATTGAATTTTAGGCTCAACTAATTTTATATATGAATTACACAATCACCTCCCATTCATTGATGATCATTGTGTTATTGAAAATGATTATATGACAACATATTTGATATCTTGAAAAAAAATAAAAATAAATAGAGGGTAATCAAATGTTAATTGAATTGATTTTAATAATTATTCTTATATATGACAATTGATAATATCAATTGATTATACACATATAATTAGATAATAGTTTATTATGTTGGTACATCAATTTACAAACCTATTGTATATGTCGATTAATAATAAATTTATTTATGCCTTTTTGGGTGAGGGTAATTTACAAATATACAATTAAAACTACATACATTATGAACTTTATGATATAATTGTTTGAAGCTTACAATTAAATGCAAAAGTTGTTGTCTTTATTTTAATTATCTGAGTGAATGAATATACTACTTAGCTTTAACAATTAAATATTGTCTCCCTCTTGATTTGAATTGTACTCTATAAGTATGTCTTACGTATTATAATCATATGCTCCCTAGATCATCCCCTGATTTGCTCTTATATTAGTCATGCTTATGTTCCTTTAATATTTTTGATTATAAGAGAATTGAATCGAAATCAAGAAATTAAGAATGTTGATCATTGTGGAGGTATTACTTATTTGCTCAATAATTAAAGAGATAAAGAAATATTAGATTTCAAAGCAAAGAAAAGGATAATTAAATAGACTAATGATCGGTAATCGATGTCCTGTATAAGAAAAACAATAGAATAACAACAAACTCTTTCTTTTGTGATCTCTCAAAAGATAGAACGGTTTAATATAAGAAATAAGAATGTTGTTATATCAATTGATCATATGAATAGCTAATAACTTAACTTACACCTCTATTTGATACTCTCTATTGTTGTGTGTATGCATTGTATACAATTTGTATGAATAAAATCAATTATGTTCTTGTCTATGTTTTTCACCAATAATATAATTTCTTCATCTTATCACATATTTAAAATTTTTAAGGAAGATAATTGTATATTCTTATACAGCTTAATTAAAGTTTCTAATTTACAATAAGTATTTTGAACATTATAGTTAAGAAAGGAGTTGATAAACAATCATAATTTGTATATATTATAACAATTTTAGTAATTGATTGTATGTGATAGTATATGTTTTTGGTGTGGTTGTATTCAACTATACCTACATGAAATAGGATTCAAATGATGAGCAAATTGAACATGAAATACTTGTATGTATGAACATGAAGTCCCTTAGTTTTTATGAAGAATACTGGTACATATGAAAATGGTGTTCCTTAAATTTACAAAGGTTATTAATACATCCTCAAGAATAATATGAAGATATCTACGTGACATAAATTTTTGCAGTTTCTACACTATACTTAGATTTGAGTAAGTTGATATGCAATCCTTGGGTAGATATTCAAGATAACAAACTATAAGTGAGTATTGATGATGCATATATAACTAGATTTATTCATTTCCCATAAGTAAATGAGAAAATGTATAATCGAAAGAATAATAATTATGTTTGCATGATATTTCCTTTATTGTTTATAATTCATGTCATTTTCATATTACTTTTTTTACAATTATATACTATATATAATTTAACTATTTGAATTGCATGATAACTTATGAATTTATAACCAAGCCAACATATTAATTATATATAGTTATTAGGTTACCTAATTACGTAGTACCAATCTCTAGATACCTCCTCTTCCTTAAGTAACATTAGCAATTAATTAGTATAGGATTCTAATAATATAAAGTAATAATGTGCATTATTTGTTTTGTATATAGGTGCTTTAGCTTTATTAGGATATTCCTTTGGCATATACTGATACCACTGTTAAGTTAGGTTTACTCGCTCTCATTATAATAACAACCGATTCAACTCAAAAGCCTCATTGCTTACATATTCATAAATGATTAATTTTTGTAACTTACTACCTACACAATTTATAATACGATCAATTAATTAGCATCAATATTACTAAAAAAGCGCAACTTTTTATTGAAATAAAAAATAAAAAATAAAAATAAAATAGTGTAGATCGAATTTGGATTCATATGTTTCCTCTTTATAGAAAGCAAAAAAAATGATGGAACATGGGATCAACTTGTTGAATGATTTTTGTTGTATGGTAGACTCCTAGATTTATCTAAAAGGTTCAACATTCTATTTCCTACGTACTTAACTTTTTCTTTAACCCTTTCCTATATATACATGCTACTATACGCATAGATCATTGTAACAAGCTACTTCTATTGCATACGTTACTAAACACCACAACCTAGCTACATACCATTCTTATTCCTTCATTCTACCTTATTCTTCATATATATATATATATATATATATATATATATTCTTAAACGCAAAGTACCTACATATATAACATTCAATCATTCTAATTAGTAAAATGGATGGCTTAGCTTACATTCATTCAAATCCTTCAAGTGTATTGGTGATCAAGTACTCGAAAATGATCAGTCAAGAGTACGTCAAGGTGATGAACCATCAAAACAAGGCCGCAATAGTTAAAATGTTACCGGCGTCATCTAGCCACGCACTAGCAGGTTGTAACTCAAACAATTTGAATCAAGTAAATAAGCATTCATCAGTACTTAGTACAATGAACAAGATTGGTACGTATGCAGCGCATGTCAAATAATTGTCAATAATGTCATGCCAATGAATCTTTCATAAATTTAATTTTAACCCTACGTACGTACGTACGTACGTATATGCATCTTTTATTTTGTAGTAATATAGCTAGTAACAATTTTGTTATAATACTCATTGATTTTGTTTTGGTTGGACAGCAAAAGGGAAGCTGAGCTTAATTAATTAGGGGCAAAGATTTTGCAAGTAGCTAGGTGGGATGGAAAAAGTTTTTCGACGGATATTCGATATGACTGAAGGCGAACGTACAACTTCTAAAAACTTCTCAGTGTTGCTTGTTCACCACTGCCGGACCTCTTGCAGGCCGTGTTTTCGTGACAAGGCCATTGCCAAGTTCTCTTCTCCTTCTGGGAAAATAAATGCTTAGATACCATTACAAGGTATATATATATATATATATATAGTAATTTATATTTAACGTCGTACGTGGCAATTATAAGATTTTATAGAACCTTAATTCATGTAATGTAGCTTAGTAGCTAGTAATATAATTATATCTAATAATTTAATTAACCATTGTTGTGTTGTTACAAATGCAGGTTGTAATCCCCTTGAAGAAGATCAAGAAAAGTCAATCAGCATGAAAATACAAATAAGCCATCCAAAAATTACTTACAAGTAGTCACTTATGATGATTTCGAGTTCTGGTTTACTGGACTTTCAAACTATAACAAAGCATTTAAAAGCCTCCAACAAGCACTATCATTCATGTGACAAGCTTTAAACCAGACATAATTGATCGAATCAAATCAAAGCTAGTTGTTGGATTTGGAAAATAGCATGTTTTCCATACTGATTTAGGTCTTGTATACTTTGGATCAGTAGCTAGCTTTGTATATATATAGATCATCGATCATACATTTTATATGATGTACATATTTAGAATTGATCTGCTTGGTTAGTAATGCATTGAAAGAATCAAATAAATAGCCGATGCTAGTATAATACTCGTGCGATTCATACATTAAAAATCAATATTTGAATTTTACAATAAATATTTTTTTAAATATATACTTCATATATATTGGTTACTCAAACTTAACTAAAATTGTCAAAAAAGAATCTTTGATCGATGTAACCAATGAGTTTAGAAAGATAACTAATTTAATTATGAAATTGCTTATAATAAACAGGTTGTTTCAAGACATGTCACTCTTTGGACGATGGTCGTTTGGGACCCGTCTTTTTTCATCTCATCTACCAAGTTTGGTTTCAGCCTCTAAACCTTGTTTTGCTCGCTTTACGAAAGATTTGTGAACTATTATGTTGTCAAATCGGCCTTTCTCCCTATCTCGGATAGTCTTATGATTGAATTGACCTCTAATAACCGTCATTGGGGGGGGGGGGGGGCCCTAAATAAAAAGAGGGTAACCTTGTAAATTTTTGGCAATTTTTTTAATGGCCCTGAAATCTTAGAAAATTGTGAATAATATAATAGCATTTGTTTTCGAATCCATGGGTGGTTTTTAGGACACGTCCTTTTTTCGCCCTATCTTTCTACCGAGTACTTAGGATAACCTTGGGAAGCGTCACACCTGGTTTTAGCCTCTAAAACCTTGTTTTGGTACTTTTTACTTAGGAGTTTTGAACTATTGTCAAAGCAGTCTTTCACCTTATCTTGGGACCGGCTTATTATCAAATCAACCCTTAATAACATACTTGGGGGCCATGTATGACCCAAGGGCAACCTTATAAAATTTTTGGCAAATTTTTTTTTTGAGACCCAAATTCCCTGAAAATTGTGAATAATAGTCTTTATTTTCTACTCCCAAATGACTATTTTGGAACCTATCACCTTTTCACCCTATCCTTCTACCAATTACACCTAGAATAATCTCGGGAGACCCCATGCCCAGCTTCATCCTCTAAAGCCTTGTTTTGTTCCCTTTAGGAGGAATTGAATATAGAATTATTGTCCAACTGAACTTTAGGCCCCATCTCGGTACATTCTTATGATCGTATCAATTCCTAATAATAGTATTAAGGGCACTATATGACCCAGGATAACCCTGTGAAACTTTCAGCAATTTTTTTTCTAGAAATCTGTAATCTTTGGAAAACTATGAATAATAATAGCCTTCGTTATTAGCTATAGGAGGGCTATTTTAGGACCCCTTTCCTTTTCACCCTATATTCCTACCAAGCATTTAGGATGATCATGTGAGGCTCCATATTTGGTTTCAGCCTCTAAAACCATGTTTTGATGCCCTTGATGGTGGATTTTTGAATTATTGTCAAATGACCTTTCGCTATATTCCTGGATCTTCTTGAGTCAACCTCTAACAATAGTCTCGAGAGCCCCGTATGACCCAAATATATCCTTGTAAACTTTTAACATTTTTTTTAACGGGATTCCAAATTCTCTGAAAACTGTGAATAATAGACTTAATTTTCGGCTTCTAGAGGGATGTTTTAAGTCCCATCTCTTTTTCTCCTAATATTTCTACCAAGTACTTAGGATAACGTTAACCATGGGAAGCTCTGCTCTCAGTTTCAGCCTTTGAAAATTTATTTTGTTTGCTCTACGAAGGATTTCTAAACTATTGTCAAACAAGTTTCTTCCCTGGTCATACGATTGTCTTATGATCGAATTAACCATTAATTATAGCTCCAAGAGCCCTATGACCCAAGGGTAAAATTTTCAGAAACTGTGAATAATATCCTTTGTTTTCAGATCTCGGAGGGCTATTTCGGGACATGTCTCTATTTCGCCCTATATTTCTACCAAGTACTTAGGATAAATGATGTGAATATAAGATTTCCATTCACATCATAGTTCTTGGTGATTTTATCCATGGTCTTTTTTCCTTATTGTAATTTAGGGGCTTTTTCACATTTTAGGCATTAATGCTTTATTAGGTGTTTTGTTTTCATTATACTTGGTAAACAATGTGATGAGGCTATAGCACACCTATCAAAAGTAAACCAAACCGTGGTCAGTTAATTTGCATAAACCTATAAACCTACACAATATGTAACTCCGAGCAAAGATGAGAAACCGCCTCAAAGAACCAAAAAGTTCTTTGAGACTAAGAAAAAATAAAAAGAAAAACAGTATAAACCCGACTAATAGAATTAAAAATTGCCTCCCCGGCAACGGCGCCAAAATTTGATGAGGCTATCGCACACCTATCAAAAGTAAACCAAACCACTCTAACTAATATAGCTAGGGAAGTAGCTAGGGATCGAATCCACAGGGAAGCAATTAAACCTATTAGTTCTAAAAAGTTTAGACTATGTAAAGGGCCTTTGAATGTTGAATTAAGACTCAAACGCTAACTAAAACTAGAACTAAGTTGATTAAGGGAATAAATCTATGACTAAGTCTAGGACATCGGTTCACCATAGATTAACAAATGAATTGCACACAATTAATTAATTAGATTATCAATTTCCTTGAATTAAGGTCCACTAATTCTCTCGAATCTAGTCCCCTTCAAAACTCCTCTAATGGCTCTCGCTCACTTAGACTCGTTTTGCCTATTGTCCTTATGATCTAATTGTGGTAATCTTACCTCTCGGCATCGATTTCAACAATATCAAACTAACAATTAAACCTGGCCAGTATTTAACTGAAAGCAATAAAAATTGACAACAGGAATTCCAGTACATTAACAACCAATCAACAATTAAGAACAAGCATCAAAATCAATCCATGGATCCCCTAGTCCTAGAAAGGGAACTACTCACGCATAATAGAAACTAAAGGAACTAATTTAATCATAAGAACTGGAACTGAAAACATGACTACAACAATTAAACTAATTAACAAGAACAAAAATAACTCAAAAGCAAGAACTAAAACAAAAACAAGATCTAAAATTAAAATACTACTAACAATTAAAACTAAGGAAAATAATTAAACTAATAAAAACAAGAGAAGAAAATAAAGAAGAACCTGAAATTGCAATTGTATTGAATGAATAATTGAGTTTGACAAAAGTAAGTTCTAGAGAGAAACTAAATGAAAAATCCTAAGGAGAGAAAAATACTCTCTAGTCTCTAATGTGTTAAAAAGACCTAACACAAACACTATTTATATAAAAAGTACAATGCTCGGGTCAAAAGGAGTGAAAAACGAGCTCCGGACAATCCGCCCGATCGGGCTCACAAAGCGAGTGATTTTGGCCTTGGAAGCAATCTGCCCGACCGCCCGGGCGAAATCCGCCCGATCGGGCGCGATCAGTGTTTTCGCCCCTATCTTCTTGAAAAATGCTAAGTAAATTCCGCCCGACTGCCCGGGCGAAATGAATTTTTCGCCTAAATCAAGTTGGCTCGTCTTCTAGCTACTCCAGGCTTCATCATAGCTTCCTGATTACTTCAATTCTAACCCATGGCTTCTAGTATCTAGTTGTAACTCATATGATTGCATCGGAATCAATGCAAAAACACCGAAATCCTGCAAAAAGTCACTAACAAGCACAAACAACTCCATACAACCAAATGTTAGCCAAAATAGCTCCGAAGAGCATAGGTTAGAGTCAAAATAAACCAGAAAAGGGGGTTAAATAAAAGAATAACATACACTTATCACAATGCATGAAGATCACTTTTTGAAAGTTTATTGATTAAATAAACTCATTCTTGAAAGGGTTTTGAAGTTTTGACACAAAATTATAAGAACTGTGCAAATTAGGGTTTGTGGTGAAAAACTTGCGAGTTTTTGTGATCATTGGGTTGTTCAAAAATACTAGCCTTGTTGATCAAGTTCAATTGATTGATTAAGATAATATCTTAGGTAAATCGTTGTTAGGATGTTTTCTTAAAATTTGTAACCTAGTTGTTGCAAATTTGTTAAGAAAAACCGAACATCCAACTTTGTTGCCCCAGGAAAGAGTTTCGAATTTTTAGGTTTGTTTTGGTGTCTTTGTTTTTTGATTTTAGTTCCTAGGTTAAGTGGAATCTAGCTAGGTTTTTCTATGAGCTTATAAATACTCATAATATTGATTAAATATTATAGTTTTTGTGATAATTAAAACTTGTTTTAAGCGAAATTCCCCAATTCAATTCTTGACTATTGTGAATCAAGTACCCAATACTTTAAACTGTGATTGAAAGTCATATCCTAAATATTGTTCAAAATTCCATCTATAATCAACTAAACGTCCACCAGAATTCGCCACAAATTCATTATAATCTCGTTGATCAAAATGCAGCGTTTGATTGATTTGAGCCTTAGCGTGTGAGATTGGTTTTGATTCTTGGAAACCTATCAAAATATGCATCAATAACCCCAAGAGACCGCACTCTCGGTTTGAACCTCTAATACATTTTCAGTGTAATAGAGTAGGGAGGATTGTAGTACTATTGTCAAACAGGACTTCTCCATACCTCGGAAACGTCTTATATGATTGAATCAATTCCTAATAATTGTCTTGAGGTCATGTATCACCCAAGAGTAATCCCGTAAACTAACCGGCAAATCTTCTTTTCCAGGGAACCCCGGAATCTCAGAAAATTATACATAATAGGATTTGCTTTCGACTCCGAGAGTGTTGTTTTGGGACTCGTCTCTATTTCGCCATATCTTTCTACCAAGTACTTAGGATAATTCCAGGAGGCTCCGCGCTCGGTTTCAACCTATAAACCTAAATTCGTCATATTTTTCAAAAAATACATGTATTCTTCGGAAATTTGACACAAGGGATTGAAAATAAAGCAGTAATGGAAATCCAATAATTGTATATGCCAAGGGAAAGAAGCTATTAAGTTGTTGTTTGTGGTAGATTATTTGTGAGGCTATAATTAATTAATTAGCACATACACCTGAAACGAATCTAGGTTTTTCAAGTCAACATTGTGTTGCATGCAAGTCAAAAACTCACATGCAATCCTAAAGTTTGGGAAAGCTTCAATATATTCACACCTTCAGAAATGACAATTCAAACCAACTAAACTAAGGATATTTGAATAATGAATATATGCATGCAAAAGCAAATCTATATATGTAATCTAGCTGACTCAAAAGTAAGATGAATTGCAACAAAAATAAGGTAGCTAGCTAGCTGATTCAAATATGACATTGTGTACGTCAAGAGTTTTGCTATTTTTCTTCCATGCATGCATGATGTCAAGGCAATGAGTGTGTCGCACACTTGCTTTCACACCACATGACACCAGTACACGACCTATGTTGCAAGCTAGGCTACACATCAGCATAACATGGCCAGATATATAAATTAACTACTATAAACTAACTGATCAAATTAAGATTATGATAGATATTATTGTATTTATATGTATATGCGTACATGTTATTGTTAGATTGACCCTTTGAGATGTTCTTTTAGTCGAATTGCCTTAAAAAAGATGCTGACACACTAAAAAGAAGCAACAATTGCGCGCTTACCTCAAAAGTTTTTTGTGCTTACCTATGTTTTGCATGGATATATGATTTATGCATACATCACCTCACGCCAACCAACTCAACTTACTAACTTCCTAGCTATTATATACACCCACTTGGCCACTTGATCGATAATACCCCTATTCTTACTCATACTCTTTATTTCATATCGAACCTGTATTATAATGACACATACTACGTACTACTGAACTTTTGGAGATGAATATATCTTACACACACTTAGGCCATGTTCTCCTCATCTTATTTTTACTTATTTTCAGCAAAAATAAGTTCAGTTCAGCAAAAATAAGTTCAGATCAGTAAAAATAAGTTCAGTTCAGCAAAAATAAGTTGAGGAAAACAGAGCCTTAGTCACTCCAATTTAAGCTAGAATCATGTAATTTTTTATTTTTATTTTTATAAAAAAGGGATTTATATGTTCGACACTTGAACACGTACTCATAACTGAAACTTCGATCAAGTAGAGTTGTGTCCGATTTAGTAACATGTAATGTATAGGATATTTTAGCTAGTTAAGCATGAGACAACACTTTTCTTGATGAGTAGAAATTGGATCTACTTATGGCCTCTTTATAGAAAGCTAACAAGGTATCAACTATCTTCATTTATAAGAAATCGTAATGTTGCTAATCAATGAATGACTCTTTTTTTTTTTTTTTTTTTTTTTTTTTTTTTAAAANTTTTTTTTTTTTTTTTTCTAAAAGCATAAAGCGGCTAAGATTCCTCCATCAACTTTGCTACATATATGCCTGGCCTCTATATATATATGAGAAGTTTTTGCAAAATACTTCAATTCCCTCCACTAACCATCATCAACATTATCCTTAGCTTAATACGTAGTTATTCATTCTCAAATAGTGTTTAAAGAAGGAAGCTAGCTAGTTAATTAAAGAGCATCATTATCATCATATCAAAAATGGAATCCAAAATTAAAATGCATTTAATTAAAACCGCAAACTACATGTTTCGAGATGAAAACAAGCGCCTATGAAGCTATTACGACCAACACCACCATCTTGCCAGCATAATGTAGATCAGATAGTTGTATTAGAATCCAAAAATAACAAGATTAGTAAAAAGGAATTGAAACTGTAATCAGCACAATGAATAAGCTTGGTATGTCATCATCAACCAAATACTCCAAAATTTAATATATATATATATATATATATATATGCATGTTATGTTAATATATATTCAATCAAATAAATAGAAACTGAACTACTTTTATTTCATTGATGTAATTAATTAACATTGGAATAATGACTGTATTTTGTTCTACAGCAAAAGGGAATTGAAACTGAGTTTAAGGGCAAACATTGGAACAACTCCTAAAAGCTTCTCAGTGTTCCTTATGCATGCAGCTGGAGCTCTTACAGGCCGCCTATTCGTGTCTATGGAAAAGGTAGCATTTTGTAGTGACAAAGCCATTGCCAAGTATACTTCTCCATCAGGGGAAACTCTTAGATATCTATCGTTACAAGGTACATATATATATATATATATATATATTAAATGTAACAGTACTACAGTATCAATTATATATATATATGATGTTTGCAATGAATGATTATTGTCCAATAAGCTACATATATATACATAAGGAGTATAGTACTGCCTATTATTCATTGACTAATGTGGATTATATTGATACAGGTCGTAATCCCAGTAAACAAGATAATTAAAGATAGCATGCAACACTAAGTGAAAACGCGCGAAAAAGTCATCAAGCTAAGTAGTCACCACGGCCGGATAATTTTGAATTCTGGTTCACAGGCTTCCTCAACTACAACAGAACTGTCAAATGCCGTATTAATTTAATTAATCTACTTGTACTTGACAATTGATCAAGTTACGTTCATGTTAATGTATGTCGCCTTTAGTAGCTAGTTCGAGATAGATACATAGATAGATATAATTATTGAGGAAAATTAAATAGTTTGTTTTCCACATTATTATCAACTGTATACATCATCGAATAGCCTAGCTAACTCTGTATATTTGCTTAGCTTGCCTTTTCCATCAACAAGTAGGATTGTAAAATTTTCTGTTTGGACAACAAGATGAACATACAAAAACACTCTTATTGTGAGTGAACCAAGGCTACATGAAAATTCAATAGAAATTTTTATTAACAAAACAGATTATGTTGATGTTCTGCTCCACGAATAATACCTTCTGTTTCATGTATGTTGCATATCATACTGCCATTGATGGAGTTCAACCACAAAAGAATTGAATACGCTATAGGTTGTTCATTGATTTTGGGGGATCATGTCGTATATGTAACAATTTTGGTCCATGATTCCATATTGTTTCATGATCCAATCCAAATGTCTAATGAAAAATTCTTAAGTGGAAATAGATACCCAAAAACACCCACATAAAAATATATATGTTGAAATAGTCGATCCATACATATATATATATATATATATATAGGGGAAAATATGTTACGTTGGGGAATCGGATATAATGTTGTGGGATAACCCAAATCCTCGTCCTCCCATTGTCTAGAAGAGAGATTGAAAGGAGCAATTTGAGGTTGTTCATTATACGTATAATCTAATAGATCAAGAAATACACAACTGTAATCATCTAATCCTAGAAGAATACAATGAATCATACCATGTCCAAATACAATAGCACACAAAGGTCTATACAACTTTTTGTGGAGACATAATAATGGATTGATCAAATGATCATATTGAGTGGGAGCTTTCCTTTATGATCGGAATATGTGTCCAAGCTATCAACCCAAGTTATTTTGTCTTCTTGCAACTTCATCAAAACAACCTTGTAGTCATCATGTTGACTATGATAGCCAAAATCATAAAAGCAAGGCCATGCATTGGATGACCCTATAAAGCCTAGCTACGTGCTCGTTCTCATGCACAGATAGGATAATGTATTAATGTTGGTGCACCAATTGAACGTGACAAGTGCTTAAGAAGGGGATTCAATATCATCTCCGAAATCACCAATGATAAAAAAAAAAAAAAAAAAAAAAAAAAAAAAAAAAAAAAAAAAAAANAAAAAAGAAAAAAGAAAGAAAAAATGGACGATGACGATGATGGCAAGGACAATCAGTGTCGAATGACTTGTTAAGATCAAGTTGGATGAAAAGTGGATTATGATGGAGTTGGTCATCTAATATGGTATTAGTGCCGGCATTATACAAAAGTCACATCTACCTTTTCCTTTCTAAGTGAAATTATTAAGCGATGGGTATAGGGGGGTCATTCTGCATGTCTGCATCCACATATATAGCCCAAACTCCAAAGGACTCTCATGTGAGGGGGTGCGATAGAGAGTATATATAGTTATAAAGTATTCATGGATCTCAACCATCAGTTTAGTATTTTATTTTATGAAATGTTTCCTAAAATCATATTGTTTTATGTATTATTTACCAATACCATAAGTCTTCGATGACGGCTAGTTGAGTATACTTGGAGAATACTTCAGGGTTTAGTCAAGGTCTCTTTGTGTTATAAAACGACCTTGATTAGTTGATCATTAGACTGAAGACTTCTTGTATATTATCTTGTTATTTTTTCCATTATAGTGAATAAGCTATCGAATCCCCCACCTATGGTTATTAGGTCTAATTTGACAGAATTGGAACCATGTATCATTATTGTACGTCATTTGTTTCTCCTTCTATATTGTATTTCACGCTCTTATCATTTCATTAATTAACTTGTTCCGCATTAATAAAAAATAATTACGTACGCCCCGGCCTGACCCGATTCCTAACATTATATTAAGCCTATGCTATTTGTTATTTTTCTCGCTTTGTATTGATGGTGTTGCAATATAGGGTTTATGAATTGAACAAGGTAAGGGCATAAAGCCTAAATATGTACCTAACTAATAGAGTAGTATACAAATTCTTCTATGTCTCAATTATAAGCTTAAACTTTTGGTTGAGATAATCCTCTGATATGGTAGTAGAGTCTTAAACTGATGATTGAGGTCTAGAAATAATTTATACCTTATATCATCATTCATTAACAACTAACAAAAGCAATTGTTGTTTACATACTTCTTCGTTCCAACATATTTGATAGTTTTTCCCTTTTAAATACTTTTTTGGTCATAAATGGATTCTAAATGTAATAATGTACGTTTAAAATAAGGACGGATATAACAGATGGAGTAGTATATTATTATTCAACTTTGAAGTAGATATAGTTAATAAGTATATGCGGTAAAGACCTTTAGAAAACCTCGATCTTTATAGTAGAAAGATGAGTAGCATCAGAAAGTTAGATTGCCGACTCAAAAGTGACAATGCTTACCCATGAATGATTCACTACTTTACCCCTACTTGAACTTGCTTGGGGTCATTTCTTGACAAACTAATCAGAAAACAATAAAAGTTAAAGATTAAGATTAATTAATTAAACGTCACTAATCGTCATTGCTTTTGCAAAGCAAACTAATTTTAATATGTATGCATGAAAGTGGGATCATGAGATCATCAACTTACTTAGCAAGAAATTTTGTGGACCTTAGTATTTTATTTATTTATTTATTTAAAATAAAAAAAAATAAAAAAAGCTGAGTCATGGATGACTAGCCAATAATCTATCCAAGGTAACACACTTTTTATTTTCTATATATAAGCATATAGCTCATGTCCATAAACTTCCCCTCCACTTACCAACTATTACAGGGTATACATCATCATTCTCTATCTCCAAATTTAGCGTCCTTTGTTCTTATATTAACTCAAAATGAATGTTTCTGAGGCATTTAAGTCAAGAAGCATGAAGAGTATGTTAGGAGATCATCTCCTTAGAAATGGTTTAAGTTATGATCAACCAAGAAAAACTACTCCCTCCGTCAAATCATTACCTGCGCCTTCTTCATCAAGCATCACCCAAGTCCATGAATCCTCGACCACTAATTCGAAGCAACAACTTAGAGTACGTGCTGATTCAGTTTTATCCACCGTGAACAAGCTTGGTACGTTTACATTATTGCGTGTTACTCCTTTTTTTTTGTTTTATATTTGAATCGAAGGAGCCTTGTACCCTTGATACAATCATTTTACTCTTATTTTAATTTTTAATATGAATTATGGATGCGGATAATTAATTAATTATTTACTATTTCTTATTTCAACACTGCAGTGAAAGGAAAATTGAGCATGGTAGGAGGGATTGACAAAGCATATAGAAGAATCTTCAGTGTACGAGAAGGAGAGCAGTTGGTGAGAGCCTCACATTGTTGCTTGTCCACAACCGCAGGTGCTATATCAGGCCGCCTCTTTATCTCCACAGAGAAAATCGCCTTTTGCAGTGATAGGCCAATCGCCAAAGTGTCCTCTCCAACTGGAGAACCTCTTAGGTTTCACTACAAGGTAGTGATCCCGTTAAGGAAGATTGAAAGGTTAAATCAAGCAGAGAACTCGAAAAAGCCAACACAGAAGTATGTACAATTAGTGACCGCGGATAAGTTTGAGTTTTGGTTCATGGGATTTGTGAGTTACAAGAAAACATTGAAATGCTTACAGCAAGCAGTCTCACAAACCTTGCTCAGATAGCGGACGCTAGCTAGTACGCTATAACAGCACCACGTACTAGATTATAAATTAATTGGCTTAACCAGTTACTACGTAATTTGATGATCAGCTTTAGTTGTATATATACGTACTAGTACTTCTAGGATGGAAAGAAGTTTTTCTTAAATTTTTTCAATGATGTATCCAACTGAATTATGTGTTCAATTCGTTGCTACATTTTATTAGCAACACGGTTTATTCAATTGCTCCATTAATTAATATAAGAGTCAACAATATTAATTTACTGAATGGCGCATATTGATTGTTGATCGATGATAATTTCTGGACCAATAAGCCCTAGCTAGGTACGCAGTCAATATATCCATAATAACTTCAATCACTTCAAACAATTAGAATTTTGAATAGTAATTCGAATTCATTGGCTACTTAAACTTAATCAACCAAGAAAAAAAAAAATAATTTTGAAAGAACGGAGAAATATGCATCGGGTATAGTATGTACCGTCGATCTTCTAACAACAAAATGCTTATGTTATGGCAAGGAATGCTTATTTATAATTTCAATTTCAATCACAATGGCAAGGGATGTTTATAAAGGTTAAAGCACCCTATTTTTTGTAGTGTCTTATGCATCACGTAAATGTTGAATGTAGTGTGCTTCAAAGTTAGTGGTTTATTGTTATCTTAGTTTTAGGAGTTAATTTGTTAAGAATTACTCAATTAAGTTAGATTAGTGGTGAGATTAGTAGTGGGTGTAGTGGCTGAAATCATGCATTATGTGCATGGGTTGATTTTGTTCTTATTTTCAAGCTTATGTATGCCTATATAATAGTTTTGTTATTATTTGTTTTATTTTGAATGAGAAAGCACTGCTATTTTTCTACATTATATTCTTTTGTTTATGCTTTTTTAATTCCAAGAAATTGGTATCAGAGCCAACGTGACAAAAAGGTCAGAGGTTCGAATCTCATCGACCCTCCTTCTAAGTGGAATTATTAAGCTCGGGGTATGGGGGCCCAAGCTGCATCCACACTTAAAGGCTAATGGGCTCTCATGTGAGGGGGCGTGATAGAGTATAAAACCAATTCCTAGGCCTCAACCATCAGCTTAAGCTGTATTTACAAGGTGAGTTGGTCCTCTAATAGTAAAATGGGGGAATTCGTAGTTTCTCATGTGAGAAACCAAGATAAATATCTCACAAGGTAATTTTTGTCAATTTACAATGTATTAAATTGAAAATCTTTATTTTACCCTTTACACAATAAAAACCCCAACACCGCTTCAAACAATTTTCACCACCACCGCTAACATCAACTCACCCCCTTTCGCACGAACCACCACCATCACGCGCACCCTCTTCGTGCATCACCATCTCCAATAGGTTTCGATTTGGGCTCATGCGTCGCTTTGGATTTCAAGTGGTTCGTTTTTCATTTCGACATGGGTTTCGAGTAGTTCGTTTTGAGTTCGTTGGGTGGTGGTCGTGGTTGTAGGTTCGATTTTTGGGGGTGTGGCAGTGGCTTTGGTGGTCATGGTTGTAGGTTTAAGTTTTGGGGATGTGGCAATGGCTTTGATGGTGGGTTTGGGGTACGGTTTCGGTTTGGGTTTGGAGGTTCGAGTTGGTGGGTGGGTAGTGGTGGTGATTCCTGGGGTGTGGTCGTGGATCGTACGTGGTGTGGTGGTAGGGGTATAGGTGACCTAGCCAGGTGTGGTTGTGTGCGAAGGTGGATGGCGGTGGAAGTTTTGAAATGGTGGTGTTTGGTAAGAATGGGTGGTGGTATTTGTATTCTTATACATATATGTATTGTACTTGTATACGTATATTATCCTCAAAATTGCTTATATTTACACTTTTGACATGTGAGTTGCATCTCACATGTGTAACTAGGCAAAACCCATAAATGCTGCCAAGACTCTTGAACAAGGCCAATAAGCAATAAGCGGATTTGAATCATGCATGTAAATATAATACCTTCATAAACATTTAACTGCAACAAAGAAGTATTATTTGTGAGTATTAAAAAATTAGTTTGTTGTAAATGTTTTCGAATGTAGGGCCTGTTTACTTCAGCTAAAAATAGCTGAATTGAACTGAATTGATTGGAGTTGAGCTGAACTGTATTGAACTGAAAGTTTTTTATGAAGGATTAATGAATAACAAAATAAAAAAAGAGCTGAACTGAACTAAATTGAGTTGAGCTGAACTGAATTGAGCTGAACTGAACTGATCAAACTGATTTTAAGGTGAAGTAAACAAGCACGCAGTAGAGTAAATATGAGTACAAAATAATAGGTTGAATGTTCTAGAGATTTTAAAAAATAAGACAAATAACTGCAAAAAAAAAAAAAAAAAAAAAAAAAAAAAAAAAAAAAAACGTACACTCACCCCACAACCTGCTGGGTGGGGTGCTCCAATAGACGATGGTAAAAGTGCACAAAAGCATAGATCGCACAGGTCCAGAAACTAAAACCTTGAAACTGTGCCTTCCCCCCTCCCCCTTCTTCACATCACTTCCCAACTATTACAGGGTATACATCATCATTCTCTATCTCCAATTTAGCTGCGTCCTTTGTCTTATATTAACTCAAAGGAATGTTTCTGAGGCATTTAAGTCAAGAAGCATGAAGAGTATGTTAGGAGATCATCTCCTTAGAAATGGTTTAAGTTATGATCACCCAAGAAAAACTACTCCCCCCGTCAAATCATTACCTGCCCTTCTTCATCATCAGCATCACCCACAGTCCATGAATCCTCACCACTATTCGACAACAACTTAGAGTACGTGCTGATTCAGTTTTATCCACCGTGAACAAGCTTGTTACGTTTACATTATTGCGTGTTACTATTTTTTTTTGTTTTTTTATATTTGAATCGAAGGAGCCTTGTACCCTTGATACAATCATTTTACTCTTATTTTAATTTTTAATATGAATTATGGATGCGGATAATTAATTATTATTTACTATTTCTTATTTCAACACTGCAGGAAGGAAAATTGAGCATGGTAGGAGGGATTGCAAAAAGCATATAAGAAATCTTCAGTGTACGAAGGAAGCAGTTGGTGAGAGCCTCACATTGTTGCTTGTCCACAACCGCAGGCTATTCGACTAGCGCCGCCTCTTTATCTCCACAGAGAAAATCGCCTTTTGCAGTGATAGGCCAATCGCCAAAGTGTCCTCTCCACTGGAGAACCTCTTAGTTTCACTACAAGGTAGTGATCCCGTTAGAAGATTGAAAGGTTAAATCAAGCAGAGAATCGAAAAAGCCAAACGAAAGTATGTACAATTAGTGACCGCGGATAAGTTTGAGTTTTGGTTCATGGGATTTGTGAGTTACAAGAAAACATTGAAATGCTTACAGCAAGCAGTCTCACAAACCTTCTCAGATAGCGGACGCTACTAGTACGCTATAACAGCACCACGTACTAAGTTATAAATTAATGGCTTGATATAACCAGTTACTACGTAATTTGATGATCAGCTTTGTTGTATATATACGTACTAGTACTTCTAGATGGAAAGAAGTTTTTCTTAAATTTTTTCAATGATGTATCCAACTGAATTATGTGTTTCAATTCGTTGCTACATTTTATTAACACGGTTTATTCATTGCTCCATTAATTAATTAAGAGTCAACAATATTAATTTACTGAATGGCGCTTATTGATTGTTGATCGATGAAATTTCTGGACCAAATCCCTAGCTAGGTAGGTCAGCAATTAATCCAATAACTTCAACACTATCAAACAATTAGAATTTTGAAATAGTAATTCGAATTCATTGGCTACTTAAACTTAATCAACCAAGAAAAAAAAAAAAATATTTTGAAAGAACGGAGAATATGCATCGGGTATAGTATGTACCGTCGATCTTCTAACAAAATGCTATGTTATGGCAAGGAATGCTTATTTATAATTTCAATTTCAATCACAATGGCAAGGGATGTTTATAAAGGTTAAAGCACCCTATTTTTTGTAGTGTCTTGTGCATCACGTAAATGTTGAATGTAGGTGTGCTTCAAAGTTGGTGTTTATTGTTATCTTAGTTTTAGGAGTTATTTGTTAAGAATTAGTCAATATAGTTAGATTAGTCGTGAGATTATTAGTGGTGAAGTGGCTGAATCATCATTATGTGCATGGGTTGATTTTGTTCTTATTTTCAAGCTTATGTATGCCATATAATAGTTTTGTTATATTTGTTTTATTTGAATGAAAAGCACTGCTATTTTTCTACATTATATTCTTTTGTTTATCTTTTGTTTTAATTCCAAGAAATTGTATCAGCCAACGTGACAAAAAGGTCAAGGTTCGAATCTCATCGACCCTCCTTCTAAGGTGAATTATTAAGCTCGGGGTATGGGGGCCCAAGCTGCATCCACACTTAAAGCGAATGGGCTCTCGTGTGAGGGGGCTGATAGAGTAAAATAAAACCTAAGGGCCTCAACCACTCAGCTTAAGCTGTATTACAAGGTGAGTTGGTCCTCTATATAGTAAAATGGGGGAATTCGTATTTTCTCATGTGAGAACCAAGATAAATATCTCACAGGTAATTTTTGTCAATTTACAATGTATTAAATTGAAAATCTGTATTTTACCCTTTACACAATAAAAACCCCCAACACCGCTTCAAAAATTTTCACCCACCACCGCTAACATCACTCACCCCCTTTCGCACGAACCACCACCGTCACGCACACCCTCTTCGTGCTCACCATCTCCAATAGGTTTCGATTTGGGCTCATGCGTCGCTTTGGTTTCAAGTGGTTCGTTTTTCATTTCGACATGGGTTTCGAGTAGTTCGTTTTGAGTTCGTTGGGTGGTGGTCGTGGTTGTAGGTTCGATTTCTGGGGGTGGTGCAGTGGCTTTGGTGGTCATGGTTTTAGGTTTAAGTTTTGTGGATGTGGCAATGGCTTTGATGGTGGGTTTGGGGTACGGTTTCGGTTTGGGTTTGGAGGTTCGAGTTGGTGGGGTGTAGTGGTGGTGATTCCTGGGGTGTGGTCGTGGATCGTACGTGGTGTGGTGGTAGGGGTATAGGTGACCTAGCCAGGTGGTGTTGTGTGCGAAGGTGGATGGCGGTGGGTTTTGTGGTGGTGTTTGGTTGGGGTGGTGGTTTTGTTTCTTTTTCTATATTTTTCTTGTATTGTATCTTTTCTCAATTGCTTTTTTTACACTTTTGACATGTGAGTTGCATCTCACATGTACTGTGAACTAGCAACAACCATCAATGCAGACCATCTTGAACACGCCAACCAATAAGCAATAAGCGGATTTGAGATCATGCATGTAAATATAATACCTTCATAAACATTTAACCTCAACAAAAAGTAATTATTTGTGAGTATTTTTAGTTTGTTTGTAAGTTTTCGAATGTAGGGCCTTTTCCTACTTCTTAATCCTAGCAAAATAGCTGAATTGACTGAATTGATTGGAGGTAGCTGAACTGGAATTGAACTGAAGTTTTTTATGAAGGATTAATGAATAACAAATAAAAAAGCTGAACTGAACTAACTAATTGAGTTGAGCTGAACTGAATTGAGCTGAACTGAACTGATCAAACTGATTTTAAAAATAAAAAAAATTCCTCTCCCCCCCCTTCCCTTCAGGTGAAGTACACGCACCGCAGTAGCACGTCACTCTGAGTCCAAAGGAATAACTCGTTTACTGTTCTCACTAAGAGATTTTAACTAAATAGACAATCTGC